>VWZF01005265.1:126033-154429 GCA_013396755.1 Sclerurus mexicanus | reverse complement strand
TGTCACCGGCGATGTGGGACACAGGGATACCAGGGGTGACGCTGGGGGGGAGAGGGGGACGAGCATAATGAGGGGGACACGAAGGGACCAGAAGCATCTCTGGGGTCCGGGGCGTCACCGGGGCTTGGGGGGCTCCAGAGGGTTCAGTCCGCGGGGTAACAGGGGTGTTACCAGAGGGGCAGGTGGGCTCTGGGGACAGTGAGGGTCTGGCGCACAGCAGTACCAGGGGTGTCACTGGTGCTGGGGGGACTCAGAGCATGGAGGTAAGGGGGTCTCCACTGGGGCTGAGGGGCTTGGGACACTGTCACCGGGCACGGAGGACTTGGAGTATGGGGGTAATGGGGGTGTCACTGGACGTGGGGGCAACACTGGATCTGAGGGTCTCTGAACATGGAGATAACACAGGTGCTGCCGGGGCTGGGCAGCCCAGCATGGGGAGGCTTGGAGCAGAGGGATACCAGGGGTGTCACTGGGGTGGGAGTTCTCAGAGCATGGGGTTACCGGGTCTGTCACCGTACTCAGGGCACAGAGATGATGACACTGGGGCTGGGAGGTCTCGGGATGTGGAGGTGATGGGGTCGTCACCGGGGCTGGAAGGATTCGGGGCATGGAGGTACCAGGGACCAAGAAGGCTCAGGACACCCAGATGATGGGGTGCCAACAGGACAGGGGACCTCAGGACATGGGGGCATCATGTTCAGGGGGTAACAGGGGGTGTCCAGGTGGGGATGCTGTCCCCACACTGATCCCGGTACCAGCAGCATGGCAGCGTCCCTACCTGAACATCTTCAAGCACTTCCGCGTGGAGGAGTGGAAGCGCTCCGCCAAGGAGGGGGACGTGACTGCCCTCATGGTAATGTGGGCCTTGGCACCAAGGGGTGGGGGGCACCGGCCAAGGGTAGGCAGCGCTGACGCCCTATCACCTTTCCCTGGTTGTGGAAGGACACGAGGCTGAAGGGAATGGTCTACCGGATCCGGGGCTCCAACCCTGCCAGCAGTTACCTGCAGCTGCCGCGGGCTGGGACGCACTCACTGGGGCTGACAGGGCGCTACCTCTACCTGCTCTTCAGACCCCTGCCCCACAAGCACTTCCTCGTCCACCTGGATGTCACCACTGAGGTAGGTAGCACGGGATGGCCTCATTAAAGAATCCTTGTTAAGTGTTGTGGCTGATTGAAGGACTGGGGGTGGCAGCAGTAGTCTTGGACAGGGCAGAACTTGGCTGTTCTTTGTTGCTGCTGGGTTATCCTGGGCTGGAGATGATTTCCATCCTTGTGGCATCTCTCCAAGGGACCGGGAACATGGAGGGGATTGGAGACACAGCCACATGCCATGTCCTCTGTGGCACTTCCCTGCAGAAGCCACCAGGGTGACTAAAGCTCTATATGTGTGTCTCTTCCCAGGAAAACCAGGTGGTTCGCATCTCCTTCTCCACCCTCTTCAAGGAGTTCAAATCCACAGCCACCTGGCTCCAGTTCCCCTTCATCTGTGGAACAGCCAAGGACTTGGAGTGTGACACTGTGTCCCAGCGTGGTGAGGAGCTACGTGGTCAGGGCTGGGCTGGCACATCATCACCAAAATAAATTATTAGAAAATAAATAGAGTTCTGAAGTTGACTTGCTGCCTTTGAGGAGGGTGAAGAGAAGCTATGGCTGCCCCATCTGTGGAAGTGCTCAAGGCCAACTTGGATAGGGCTTAGAGCAGCCTCATGTAGTGGAAGATGTCCCTGCCCATGGCAGCGAGTTGGAACAAGATGGTCTTCAAAAGTCTGTCCCAACTCAAACCGTTCCAGGATTTTGCCTGAGCAAGAGCTCCTCCACATCTGGAAGCTCGAGGCTGTAGCTTCTGGGAGGGCTGTCACTCATCTTTGTTCTCCCAAGCAATGGTGTGCAGTGTCAGGTCAGGCCTGAGCCCACAGTGGTAGTGGGGCTCCCTGTCTGTCCTTCCCCACCCCTGAGCTACAAGGCATGTTTTCCCATTTCCCACGCGGCACAGCCTGATGGGAATCTTGCCTGGTAAATACTCTTTACTGAATCATGTGAATCTTGCGTCTCACATCCCACAGGGTCTGTGGTCCATGTCTGTAGCGTCTTTTCCCACCATCCCTATTCCTACCTGCCGCTCTCCTCCCCAGGTGTCTTTGGAGCAGCCCCCACTGACGTGCGCTGGACGTGCCTGGTGTTGGACCTCCCCTCCATCCTTTCCCGGTACCTCAACCGCCGGTACAGCCACCTCAAGGCTGTCAAGCTCTGCTCCAACCTGCTTGTGAAGAACCTCTGCACCAGTGACTTGGTGTTCGACCCAGGTGAGGGACTGAGACCTCACAGTGGCCTCGGGTCTCTCCTGTGACTCCAGCCCAGTCTGGGGGGGGATAATCCATAGGGGTTCAGAGCTGAGGTTGCAGCCCTGGCAGAGCACTGGGCTGCTGTTGCTTTATGATATGGACAGGAAGGGCAAAATACCTGGTACAACGTTAAGTTTCCATGTGGGCAGGGATACCTTCCACTATCCCAGGTTGCTCCAAGCCCCGTCCAGCCTGGCCTTGGACACTTCTAGGGATGGGGCAGTGTAATGGGTTTGTTTAGATTATAGTGGGTTTGTTTAGCTGAGTAGCATTTCCTCTTCCTGGAAGGGGACATAGGCTAGGCCACCTGATTTACACTGACCAAAGAGATATTCCATACCATATTACATCAACCTAGATATGAAGAGGGTGGGAAGGGAAGCTTATCTCTCTCATAATGGCTGCTGCCTACCAGACAGCTGCCTACCAGACAGCTGCTGTATTGAGATCCTGCTTCTTTGGGGAAGTAGAAATTTCTTAGCCTTTCATTGTGTTGTGCATGCATTGCTTTCAGTTCTCTTTTTCTTTTCTGTGTAAAGACAAACTCTTTTTTAGTAACTTCTGGCTTTACCTTTTCCTTCCCAAACCCTCCCTTCCTTTCCCGCTGGGAAAGAGGTGAGGGGCCTGAGGCAGTTTGGGTGGACACCTGGCGTTAAGTCAAGGTCAAACCACAACAGGCAGCCACAACTTCTCTAGGCAACCTGTGCCAGGGCCTCCCCGCCCTCACAGGGAAGGATTTCTTCCTAATACCCTATCTAAGACTGCTCTCCTTCATCTTAAGGCTATTCTGTCTTTTCCTATCACTCCATGTCCTTGTCCAAAGTCCCTCTCCATTTCTCCTGGAGCCTCTTTAGGCAGTGGAAGGCAATCTGAAATGGAATACAGTCTCCTAACCTCTGGAGGAAAGTATCCTCTGGAGGAAAGTATCCTCTTACTTTCCAGCTGTAAAAGTGAACAAAAATATCAAAGTTAAATATCTTGCTAAGGTCAAAATTGTTTTCAGGGGAAAGAAATGTATTACCATGTTTCACTTCTTCAAGACCTGGGCTTTTATCTGCTGGAAGAGCCTATGCTTTTCTTGTGTCAAAAATCTTCTAACCTCTTTTTTTTTTAATCCGCCTGCTCAGTGTGGCAGAGATACTTTGGTCAAACTCTTTGTTTCTGCCTCTTTTTTTGGTGCTGGAATTCTGCCTGAACTGCCTGGCCTGATGGAAAGCATCAGTGGGGAGGAAGTTACAGATGCTGTTTTGAGATTCCTGAAGCTTTTCTGTTTCGCTTTTCTAAATTTAAAAATTCATCAAGAAAACAAGAAAATGGGAAATGAGGCTTAAATATTGTTAAACTGCTGAATCAATGAACAGAATCTAGGTGAATTTTGGGCCTGGGAGCTTATAGCTCAGATCCAAGGGTTTATGCTCTGGGCTCTTCCTTGGAAGTTTAGAGTTTCAGGAATCCATCTGTGCAAAGGTGTGTTAGTTTGTTCCTCAGACTTGGGATCTTTGCTTCTCAGGTGTTCTCAAAGAGGGAAGTGGTTTGCTCTCATGCCCCACAGGGAATGTGATTTCAGCCAGCTACACAGGCCTGGAGAACTCAGTGTCTGTCTGTCCCTGTGCTGCCAGGTGTGACCTTCTCTGAGGCCCAGCACACTGACCTGGCCTGCCGCAGGATTGCTCCCATGCCTAGGGAAATGGCATTCCCTGTGCCCAAGGGAGAGAAGTGGCATGACCTCTACGACTACATCAGGTATGGCTGCTCCCTATCCCTCCACAGCTCTCAGATTCCCACTCCCCAGTGGAAGGCAGGATGGGTAATGCCACTTCAGGAATGACAAATCTTGGTGAACCTGGGACCTGAGTGGGCATTTTGGTCTCTTCAACTCCAGCATTTAGGTATTGTTAACACATCTATCCTTTAGTACCATCTGCCTTTGGTATCCTTGTAGTTGGGGAAGGATGGGGAAAAAGGCGGAATCTTATAGTAGACTGAAGAGGCCTTTGTACCAGGCCTGAGTTACGAAGCGATATTCCTAGGTGCCAATACGATACCTAATTATTTGGTGCCTTCCCCTGATGTTGCTCAGGTTCCCATCGGATGTGTCCAAGCTGCCCTACAACTCCATCCAGAGGAGCTGTCCCAGTCCTGTGGCAGGTGGGAATGCTGGGGACAGCAGCCAAGGCTGTGCCACCCTGGCTGAGTGCCCTGGGTTTCCAAAAGAGCCCAACCTGCTCTTTGTATCCCCCAGGAGTCTTGGAGAAGCCCGTCTGCCAGCTGCCCCCACCAGTGACACTCACCAGGGCAGTATGTGACCGCCTGTCCCTCATCCATCACATAACCAGTCCCAAAGCTGTAAGTGCACCATGGAGGAGGCTGCAACTCCTTCCTTTCTGTTTCCCATGGAGTTTTTCCCTCCATTTGTGTCTTTATTTAAGACACAGAAGGTGCTTGTTGTCCCTGGCAGCTGATCTGGGCATGGTCTGGTGACCACATATCTTCAAAGTATTGATAGGAAATGAGGTCTGGAGACTCAGGAATGTGATCGGTGCCCTTGGGGAGCAGAGCATTGTGTGGAGTTGGGATTGCTGGGACTGTAGGCAGCTATCCTTTTTCTGATTTCCCCTTTCCCAGTGGTGCTGATGTGGGAGCTTGTGTCCAGACTAGCTTACCAGTGTGGTGATGGGTGTTTGGAGAGGGACTGGGGGAAGCCATCTTCATGCCATGGAGAGGGAGGAAATGACGAGCACAACCTCTCTTTATTAGAGAATGTCCAAAGGATGGCCATGAAGATGGTGAAGAGTCTAGAGGGGAATAGATCCATATGAGAAGTGGCTGAAGGCACTTGGTCTAGTCAGCCTGGAGAAGAGGAGGTGGAGCACAGACCTCATCAGGGGCTGCAGCTTCCTCACAAGGGGCAGTGGAGTGGCAGCTCCAATCCCTGCTCTCTGTGAGCAAGGACGGGACCCAAGGGAACAGCTGGAGCTCGATCTTTTCTGGGGCTCTGGTTTTCTGTCTGGAGGAGATGAACCATGTATGGGCAACACTGGGAGCATAGGGAGAGTAGCTGGTTAACACACCTGGCCAAGCTAGGTCCCCACAGGGCTGCTCTCCCTCCACATTGTTTCATCCTTTTTTGTATCGCTGTGAAGAGTCATTGAGAGAGACGTGGGTGTCTCCCTGTCTGCCTCTGTGTCAGGTGGAGGGTGCTGGGAGCAGGACTGAGTTCTGTCTGAGGCTTTCCTCATTCTCAGGTGCCATGCCAGTCTCCTGGAATCACAAAAAACATCCCTGAGGCTTACCTGACATCCCTGAGAGCTGTGCCTGCTGAGGACCCGAAGCTAGAGGAGAACCAGAGACCACACAGTGGGGGGGACACTAGGCAGCCACTGTCAGCCAGCGATGGTGGCATCCGTGTCTATGCTCATCAGAGGGGTGGACGGACCACCCGAGCTGTCCCCAGCAGCTCAGAGGAGGTGGGTGAAACACTGAGGAGCTCAAGGTGGCTTTGCAGTGCTTATTTCTGATTCTTATTAGCCCAGAAGTGAGAAAGGGAACACAAAGTTCATGCTGGAGTTACAGAGTCCAAAAGGTGTTATTGTTTTCTGACTAGCAGTTCTCTTTTCTTCTAGTACCTTACTTACTTTGAAAGAGGGACTTCACGTTCAAACACGCTGAGCTTAAGCCAATAACATGTTTACATCTGCCCACAGTGTGCACAGAAAGGACTCTGGCCCAGGCGTGCCATCCCACAGGTAAGTCCTGGCCTGCAGGGTAAAAGAACAGCCTGGAAGTGTTCAAGGCCAGGTTGGATGGGGCTTGGAGCTACCTCTTCTAGTGGAAGGTGTCCCTGCCCATGGGGGTATGTATTCCGAAGCTTGGGTGGGAGAGCTGCTTAACACCAGGAAACCCCAGCTCCTCCTACCTGCTAGGTTTGACTCTGCCAGGTTAAAGTTGTCCCCTCTGACAGGGGTGACCCAAAGATGCCTCTGTGCTTCAGAGAGAAATGAGCACTGGGGACGGGTGCCCTGTGGGTGGAGGACTTCAACCTGGCTCTGAGCCATGATGGTGCTGTTTGTTTTTTTTCCAGAGGCTCTTACCAGATCCCATCCTGAAGCTGAGAACGATTATTGGCTTTGGAGGCTGCAGCACCAAATGGGTCAGTAGCTTGGATGGTTTGGGGAGTGGATCTCTCATCACGTGATTGGGGTGTTGATTTTTGGGAGGTGTGAAATCATAGAATCATAGAATCGATTGGGTTGGAAAAGACCTCCGAGATCATCGAGTCCAACCCTTAATCCAACTCCAGTCTGTTTATTAGAACATGGCACTAAGTGCCACATCCAATCTCAGTTTAAAAACCTCCAGGGATGGTGAATCTACCACCTCTCTGGGCAGGCCTTTCCAATGCCTGATCACTCTCTCTGTAAAGAATTTCTTTCTAATATCCAACCTAAATCTCCCCTGGCAGAGCTTAAGCCTGTGCCCCCTTGTCCTATTGGTGGCTGCCCGGAAGAAGAGACCAACGCCCACCTGGCTATAACCTCCCTTCAGGTAGTTGTAGAGAGTGATGAGGTCACCTCTAAGCCTTCTCTTCTCCAGACTAAACAACCCCAGCTCCCTCAGCCTCTCCCCATAGGACTTGTGCTCAAGTCCCTTCACCAACCTTGTTGCTCTTCTCTGGACCCGCTCCAGCACCTCAATATCTTTCCTGAACTGAGGGGCCCAGAACTGAACACAATACTCAAGGTGTGGCCTCACCAATGCAGAGTACAGGGGAAGGATCACTTCCCTTGTCCTGCTGGCCACACTATTTTTGATACAGGCCAGGATACCATTGGCCTTCTTGGCCACCTGGGCACACTTGGCTCATTTTGAGCTTCCTGTCATTTAGTAACCCTAGGTCCCTTCCTGCCTGGCTGCTCTCCAGCCACTCAGTCCCCAGCCTGTAAGGCTGCATGGGGTTCTTGTAGCCAAAGAGCAGGACCCAGCACTTGGCCTTATTGAACTTCATCCCATTGGAATCAGCCCATCTCTCCAGTCTATCCAGATCCCTCTGCAGAGTCCTCCTGCCTTCCAGCAGGTCGACACTCCCTCCCAGCTTGGTGTCATCAGCAAATTTGCTGATGATGGTCTCAATCCCCTCATCTAAATCATCAATAAAGATGTTAAACAGGACTGGGCCCTGCACTGATCCCTGGGGGACACCACTAGTGACCGGCTGCCAGCTGGATGCAGCACCATTCACCAGCACTCTCTGGGCCCGGCCATCCAGCCAGCTCTTAACCCAGCAGAGAGTACACTTGTCCAAGCCATGGGCTACCAGCTTTTCCAAGAGTATATTATGGGAGACAGTGTCAAAGGCTTTGCTGAAGTCTAGGTAGACTACATCCATAGCCTTCCCCTCATCCACCAGGTGGGTCATCTGATCATAAAAGGAGATTAGGTTGGTCAGACAGGACCTGCCCCTCCTAAACCCATGCTGGCTGGGTCTGATCCCTTGTCCATCCTGTAGGTGCTGTGTGATTGCACTCAGGATGATCTGCTCCATAACCCTGCCAGGCACCGAGGTCAGGCTGACAGGCCTGTAGTTACCAGGGTCAGCCTTGCAGCCCTTTTTGTGGATTGAGGTGACATTGACCAACTTCCAATCATACGGGACCTCCCCAGTGAGTCAGGACTGTTGGAAGATGATGGACAGTGGCTTGGCAAGCTCTTCTGCCAGCTCCCTTATTACCCTAGGATGGATCCCATCTGGTCCCATAGACTTGTGAGGATCCAGATGGCTCAGTAAGTCACTATTTCCTCCTGGAATACAAGGGGGATATTTGGCTTCCTATCTGTCTACCAGCTCCAGAGGCCGGTTGTCCTGAGGGCCACCTGTCTTACTGGTAAAAACTGAGGCAAAGTAGGTGTTAAGTACCTCAGCCTTCTCTTCATCTCTGTTAACTATATTTCCCTCCAAGTCCAACAGAGAATGGAGGTTTTCCTTGCCCCTCCTTTTGTTATTATTGTATTTATAGAAGGACTTTTTGTTATCCCTAACAGAAGTGGCCAAATTAACTTCAAATTGCACTTTTGTTTCCCTAGTTTTCTTTCTGCATGATCTAGCTATCTTTCTAAATTCTTCATAAGTAGCCAGCCCTTTTTTCCACAGTCAGTAAACTCTCTTTTTATCCCTGATTTCCTTCAGAATCTCCCTGTTTAACCAAGTCAGTCATCTTCCCTGCCAGCTAGCCTTTCGGCACACTGGCATAGCCTGTTCCTGTGCACTCAAAACTTCCTGCTTGAAGCACATCCATCCCTCCTGGATCCCCTTGTTTTCAAGGGTTGTTTCCCAGGGTATGCTCTGAACTAGTCTTCTGAATAGGCCCAAATCTGCCCTCCAGAAGTCCAGCATAGATGCAGCTGAGTGTGGCATTGCTGGATGTAGAAAAGAATCTCAAATCAGATGGGGATGAGCATATGTTTGTGCACGAGTGTTCTGCTGTTATGATGGTGGATTAGAAATTTTGGAGCCTTTTAGACAAAAGGGTTGTTTTGGTTCAGTCAGTTCAACGCTCTGCCAACGTCATTTTCTTTGGATCTCCTATTCACATAGTAGGGAAGGGACCTTAAAGCTCATTCAGTTTCAACCCCTAGCCATGGGCTAGGAGACCTTCCATTAGACCAGGTTGCTCCAAGCCCCATCCATCCTGGACTTGAACACTTCCAGGGAAGGGGAGGAAATCTCTGCCTAGGAGCTAGGGCACTTCTGGAGCCCTGTCCTTCCTGTCTCGGTGCTGCAGGCACTGTGGACGCAGAACAACGCTGCAGTGGTGTATCCCTGCCACGCCGTCATCGTCACCCTGCAGGTCCAGACCGGCGAGCAGAGGTTCTTCCTTGGCCACACAGATAAGGTGAGTGTAACCCTTTGACAGCCTGATGGCATGCTGTCCTTGCACCCCAGATGTCCCCTTGTATCCTCTCAGCTGGTGTTCCCCGCAGGTGTCCGCACTGGCCTTAAATGGGAGCAGCACCTTGCTGGCCTCTGCGCAGGCCGGACCCTGGAGCGTGGGGCGCCTCTGGGACTTCCCTGTGGGCACCTGCCTCTCCATGTTCAAAACACACATGCACTCCCTCTGGTCCCTCAGGTAGGTTTCAGCTGAGTGCAGGTGTGTGTTCAGGTGGGTGAAATGTTGAAGCACAGAGGCTTTTCCATGCTATTCCTGTGTGATAAGCCAGGGATGAATTAGAGATGCCTGTGTTTGTCACCAAGACCAGCTGGCAGCCGGCCTGGATATGCTGCCAGCTCACTCCTGAGCTTATCCCTCAGGTCTTGCTGTCTCCACATCCCTACAACTTGTCCCCTTTTATCCCCCACTGGGATGCAATCGGGGTACAAGGAGCTGCATTTCACCAGGTGCCTCTTTTTGCAGCTTTTCCCGCAGCGGAGCCATTCTGTGTGGAGTCGGGAAAGATGGGCATGGCAGAACGGTGAGAACTGAAACTTGGGTTGGGAGATTTCCCTGAGATGGCTGTTCTCACAGATTCTGTAGTTATTTTGCAGTCAAACCTCTGCTCTGGGCTTTCCTAGACATGTTCTTGAGGGAGATCCCTTTCTCCTTAGCTGCCTAGAAAATACTTGCCCTCTGCCTGATGCCTGTGGGTATTCACATGCACATTCCTCAGCTGCAAGTGACCAAATCCTTTCAGAAGCAGCCAGAGAGACCTGCTGGGATTGTGCTTTAGGGCTGTTTTGTCCCTGGTGGTTCCCAGCCAGGAGCCCAGGTGGGGTGATTGTGACTGTGCCCATACCATGCAGGGATCACAGAAGGCTCATGCGCCACATTCCCCCCTCTGCATCCCTTCTGAGGGTGACGTGTTTGGGTGGCGTTTTGAGCTGGAAGCCTTGCAAGCACATAGGAATTGTAATGGGAGGTTCAGCACTGACTGGAGCCCCAAACCCCTTTATTTTAATAGCATTTAGGGCAAGATGTGAAGTTTAATCTTTCAGCTCCGAGTATTGCTGCAGGAAGGGATGCTGGGTGCTGGAGCTGCCACCCACTGATGTATCTGGGGGATGACACACATCCCACATGAAGCAGTCAAAAATAAACTTGTTTCGTGGGACTGGGGGTTTGTTTTGTCAGTGGAAGTGTTTTCATCCACTGATCTCTTACTGATGACCACCAGCAATTAGCTGTGCCATTGCTAATTGCAGGAAAGAACACAGTGTTTTTCCCAGCATGTGGCAGTGTTCTCTGATCCTGGTGGGAGCTGGTGAACTGAAACTGGGGAGGGAGCATCAATGGGTTGAAAGAAGGGTGGGAGAATGGGGAGTGCTGGGGGAGCACCTCTCTCAGGGTGATGCCTCAGCCTATCCCAGCCTCTGAGGTGATCCTGAGTTTGCTTTTAATGCTGTTCTGGAATGCAGAGCATCCACCTGCATTTCTTCAGCCATCTGCCCCTTTTCTTTTGGGAGAGGGTTTGATTCTTGTCCCTGGTGATGAGCACTGGGGACACACAGACCTGCATTAGAGCAGAGGCTGGGACAGCCAGAGCAGTGGTCACATGCTACCTCCTGCTCCTTCAGCCCTGGTACAGTTTCTAGATCCCAGCAGGCAGAGTTCCCATTCCTCTCTGGATTTGGTTTCCAAGTCTGAGTCCTGAGCCCTGTTGCCAGGCAGCCCTGGGATTTAGACCCTATAATTATGGATTGCAGACAAGGATATTGCCATGAAGCTTTGCAAAGCTGTTGGACTGTCCTAAACCCTCTGGATGAGAGGTTTTATTTCCCCTGCTCCAGCTCTGTTATCAATACTTCATGCCCAGCTCTGTAGCAGCTACTGGATGGAAAGCTCTTCCCCTGCAGAGATTATGAGCAGCTCTTCCATTGTGTTTTTGTGCTTTAGTTGGTGATGGTGTGGAACACTGCTCAGGTGTCCTGTGGTGGAGGGGTGGCTGTGCTGGCCAAAGCGCACACGGATGTGGACATTCAGGCCTTGAAGATTGCTTTCTTTGATGAGACCAGGTACATGCAAAGAAAATAAATCAGAAACATTGATTCTTAGATATTGAAGAGGGATATTCCCCATCCCTGGAAGTGTCCAAGGCCAGGCTGCACAGGGCTTGGAGCAACCTGGGATAGTGGAAGGTGTCCCTACCCACAGACTGGGTGGGCAACTAGATGGTCTTTAAGGTCCCTTCCAACCCAAACCATTCCATGATTCTGGCATGGCTGCAGGGGGAATCATAGTGCTTCAGCCAAATGGTTGCCATTCCTGTTCTTGGTCTGTCAAGTGGCCCCTGGGACACTGAGCTTTCACCAGGGGCTCGGGGAACCCTGCCCTACTCCATGCCTTCTCTCCCGGGACAGGATGGTGTCATGTGGCCGGGACAACATCAGGCTGTGGCGTGTGCGGAGGGGGGCCCTGCGCTCGTGTCCGGTCAGCTTGGGCGAGTACCATTCCCTGGAGTTCACCGACCTGGCCTTCGAGGAGGGGCCTGTGGCCGGGCAGGAGCCAGAGGACCGTGCGCTGTAAGTGCTGTCACCGTCACCTGTCCCAGGGAACCCGCCAGGAGGGAGCTCTGTGCTTTCCCTGCTCAGCTTCTCCCTCTTCTGCATGACCACTGCGTTTTGCTTGGGTTCTCCCTGCAACATACAGGTGCCTCCTGGAGCTGGGAGAGCATCTCCCTTCCTCAGCACATGTCAATTCCCAAAAGAGATTTGCCTGCTTGCAGAACAGCCCAAGAAATGGCTCTTTCCTCTTGCTATACTGATGTTTTGCCATATTTAGGGATTTCCTCCTCACCTGAAGCCTTCTGTGGCAGCAGGAGGAGCATGGAACGCATCCTCTTGTGTATAGCCAGACACGCACATTGTTGTTGTTGTTGTTTTATTTTAATCATCAGAGCTAGACCTTTGCTGCCACCACATATGGTCCCACCAAGGCAGAGCTGTTAGCTCAGCCAGCCTGTAGCAGAGAGAGGCTCCTTTCTGGACTCTATGCCAAGCTTTTTAGCTCTCTTGCTAAACTCTGTTCCAGAGGGTCAGGAAATCAAATAGGAAGCTCTAACTTGGTTGGAGATGTGTGGTGTAGCACATGGAACACTTGGACACCTAGTTGACCACTTACTGTGAACTGGGATTGTTTTTCACAGACAAACCAGTTTAACAGGTAAAGCAAGCAGGTTTTTTTACTATACAGGCCTTTCTCCTGATTTTCTTTCAGCTTTGTCTGCAGCAAGAGTGGCCACGTGCTGGAGGTGGATTACAAGAATGTGTCTGTGCGGAGTGCGCGGCGGCTGCTGCCGGCACAGCCCTGGGAACACGGGCAGGAGCAGGCAGGGAGCAGCTCAGGTGGGGGCACCTGCAGGAGGGCATGGGGTGACCAGCCAGGTTGCGCCTTGACCACCATCAGGGTCAGAAATGAGTTCAAACATATCCCTGCTCAAACAAACCAGCTCTTTACCAACTGCTACCAGTTATTTTGGTTTGATTAGCTCATTGCTATTTGCCTCTTAAGGACTGCAAATAATCTTCCTTAGTGCAGCAAAGTATCATTTTAAGAAAGATTTTAGCATTTTAAATGCTGATTGCACTTTCAGAGAAACACCACTTTTAGAAACGTGAAACAAGGTTTTCATTTGCTGATGGAAGGCTTAATGGAGAGATGGAAAGAGAACTTAGCAGACCAATGAAAAAGAATTTGGGAATGTTTTTCATTATTCAGCCTTTGCAGAGCATTTGAGGAATTTTTGGTGCTGTACATCAGTCCAGCTTTCAGCTCTTCCATTAATTTGAACAGAGGGAAGAATTCACTTTCAAGTGGGTTTTCTCTGATGTCTTAAAACTTAGTGCATAGTTTGCTTTATCAAATTGAGCTAATTAATCAAGAACATGCCCTTCGAGAGGTGTGTAACTGCAGTTCTCACCTCCCGGGAAAGAAAAGGCCCAAGAGGAAATGAAACAATGTCCTTGGTGTCTTCCTGGTAACACTACTGGCTCTGACCAATGGCCTTTATGCCTGAATTTAGATTGGATATTGGGGAAAATTCCTTCCCTGGAAGTGTGGTCAGGCATTGGAACAAGTTCCCCATTCCATCCCTGGAAGTGTTCAAAACTGTGGATGTGGCCCTTGGGGACATGGTTTAGGGATGGCCTTGGCAGTGCTGGGTTAATGGTTCGACTCAAGGAGCTTTTCCAAACTTAATGATTCTATAAATTAAAAAAAATACCAATTTCTGCAGAGAGGATTTGGGACATGGAAGGGTTTGTATCTTGGACAGTTAATCTGAAACATCCCTTGCTACAGGATCCTGTTTGAGGCAAAAATATGGCAGGATTTAATAAGTGGTAGGAATTTTCTGTGCCTGCCAAGAGTTTCACGATGGTAAAGAAAAGTTTTGAGCCCTGAGAACGGCTGGCAGAGACCCTTCAGCCTGTTCTTTCATTCACTGTGGGATTCCTGGCTCCTGAGACTCCAGCTGCAGGTGTGGGTGGGGCCCTGGGGCACCCCCCAGGTTCTTGTTCCATCTGTACAAGGAGGTGTTGGGTTTTGGATTTTCAGGCCCTGGGATTGCTATAAACAGCATTAGCATGTCCTTGACCTTCTGTGCCACGGGATCAGAGGATGGCTACGTGCGGCTGTGGCCACTGGACTTCTCAGCGGTTGTCCTGGAGGCAGGTGAGTGGAGCTGGGAGTGATTCTTCTGAGCTCCACAGCTTCTGCAAATCCAGAGCTCCACTGCCACAGCTCCTGGAGCAGTTCTCATGAATGGGGCATGTTTTATGTGTGCTGTCTCCAGGGCTGACTGGCTTGGAAGTCTTCAGTGGCAGTTACTCATGTTCATTCTTGTAAGTCAGGAGAAAGGCAGGATCTCATGGGAGAGAACAGACTTTCCATCTTGATTTCTGTGCCCTTGTACTCATGGCTCATCTATCCATGAAAAATGAGGGGAGAAGTTGAGCAGTTCTTGACTCTTTTTGAAACAACCACCATAACAGCAGAGCCAGGGGACTTTAGAAAGGGCAGAGACTAATTTGTTACTAAACTCACAGCTGCAAGTTCTCAGTCTCCAGGCTGTGGGCTGCTTGCTCATTCATTTATTGCTTTCCTAAATGGGAATCTGGCTTCGTAGCTGTATTCCAGCTGCTGCCACTTTTTTTCCAGAGGGATTTGCTGACTCCTGTGTCTTTCCCCAGAGCACGAGGCTCCAGTGAGTTCTGTCTCCATCAGCCCTGACAGCCACAAAGTCTTGTGCACAACAGCTAGTGGGAACCTGGGCTATGTGGATATCCAGTCCCGAGACTACAACACTCTGATGCGCTCCCACAAGGGCGCTGTGCTGGGATTCTCGGTGGGGGGCGCTCGGAAGCAGATAGCAACAGTGTCTCAGGACAACACCATCCGAGTGTGGGACCTTGTCTCCATGCAGCAGGTAGGTGAGACGAGTCAGGAGGTGTCTCACGTTTATTAATAGCTTCCCTTGTCACTGTTTGGTTTAATTATCAAAGCCCCACAGTTCAAGAGCCTTTAAGTCCTCTCTGAAGCATGAGGGGGTACCATGGGCAAGAAATCCTTTGGAATTATGGAGTTCTGAGGTGTTAACAAAATTATTTTCCTCCATCTTTTGAATGTTGCTTTTCAGCACAAAGCATAATACCCAAAGGCTTTATCTGAATGCCCAAAGATCCAGGACTTCACTGGGCTTTAGATCAATCCAGGCAGGATCAAGGACACACTCGTGGTGGAGGTCTGAGCCTGTTTAATTGTTGGGTCCAGCTGCAGGTCCAGCTTTATCCAGCTTCATGCCTGTGGTGTCTCCCCTGCAGCTCTATGACTTCGCAGCCGCGGAGGAAATGCCGTGTGCCGTGGCTTTCCACCCGACCTGGAAGATCCTGGCCTGTGGATTTGATAGCGGGACGGTGCGGACCTTCAGCCTGGCCGCGTCTGATCTCCTGCTGGAACATAAGTGAATATGTGGAGTGGGAGCTATGCTGGGTCTAACTGGTGATGAAAAAGAGGCACAGGGATGATCATGGAGCTTGACAATCCTCAGGTCCCAGCTGGGTGGGTTTTGGACAGAGGCTGTCTTGAGACTCTGGATGGTGAAAGCCTGACCTGTGAAGGCCGTGAGGTCTTTCTTTGTGACTTCTCGGAGGATAGCAGTAGGAAAGAGCTTGTCCTAGAGAGCAGCTGAGGAGGGAGCTCCTTGCAAACCTTGATGCAGAAAGCAGAGGATGCTTCAAAGGGAGAGCGAGCAGGTTCCATCCAGGCTGGAGCGCTGCTTGGTTTTCCAATAAGTTGGAGTGTTGGTTATCCTAGGCTGTCACAGGTGTGAGCATGGTGGGGTACTGCCCTGTCCCTGATTATTTTCTTCTGGGTTCTTCACCATGTTGCACTCAATGTCACTGCTGTTTCCTCTGTCTCTGCTTTTTCTCCTCCCTTTTCCCATATTTTCTGCCTTTCAGGCAGCACCACACCGCGATCACTGGGCTGACCTTCTCTCCAGATGGCAATTTCATGTTCAGCTCATGTTTGCAGGGCACTCTGGCTCTGTACAAGTGTGTGGCACAGAAAAGCCATGTCCTAAGGGTACTCGGTAAGACTCTGGGTTTGGGGGTTGCCTTCTTTCTTTTATTGTCATAGACACCAAAGCCAAACCAAACTCAATCTGCTCAGACAGAGATTGCCCAATGAAGCTTCTGAGCTGTGACATTTTCCCCTGTGCTGGGCACTGCTGAGGCACCTCCAGTCCTGGGGGCAGTTCTGGGCCTCTCATTACAAGAAAGACTTTGAGGGGCTAGAGCGTGTCCAGGGAAGGGAATGGAGCTGGGGAAGGGGCTGGAGCAGCAGGAGCAGCTGAGGGAGCTGGGGGGGCTCAGCCTGGAGAAAAGGAGGCTCAGGGGGGACCTTCTCACTCTCTGCAACTCCCTGACAGGAGGGGGGAGCTGGGGAGAGTCAGTCTCTGCTCCCAGGGAACAGGGACAGGAGGAGAGGCAATGGCCTCAAGTTGTGCCAGGGAAGGTTTAAATTGGATATGGGGAAAATTCCTTCATGGAAAGGGTGGTCAGGCCCTGGCACAGCTGCCTAGGGCAGGGGTGGAGTCCCCATCCGTGGAGGGATTTAAAAGCCATGGATGTGGCACTTGGGGACATGGGTTAGTTATGGCCTTGGCAGTGCTGGGGGAACAGTTGGGCTCGATGATCTCAGAGAGCTTTTCCAACCAAGGCCAACCTATGATTTGTGTATATGAGAATACATCTGTTAATGATTCTGTGATTTTATGGTTCTATGATTTGTGTTTGAACCTTCAGTGTGAGCAAAAACCTACCTGTTCTGGCTCAAACCTTCTCATCCTGCTTGGTGTAATGATTTCATGAATGTGCTGGAATCACAGAGATTTGTTCGTGCCTAAGCTCTGATTCTTCATTCTGTGCATGTGCAGTTTAATTTGTTTAAACTGGATTTTTGCCCTAACCCTTCCTGTAGCAGAGCTACTCTGGGTGGGTGGAGTGCTGGAGGCAGGGCAAGAAGCCAGGCAGTTTGGAAAAATTAGCGTCACATTTAATGTCCACTTTGGAAATGAGCTGTGACAGCACAAGCTTGGGCAGGGAAAGGGAGCTCTGCTTTTTATACAGGGCAGTATTGTATAAAGAGGAGGATCCTGCCCCAAGAATTGCAGGAGAAGGAACAAGGGCTCAGAGAGATCGGAGAATTTGTCCAAATCACCCAAGTTTGGTGTCAGTGCTGCAGCTGGACCTTCATTTGTTGACTATGCTCTGAAACTGTGTCACTGCCTGGTCACGTTCCAAGGACAGAGAGTGGAATTTTGGTAGTGGAATAAATACAGAGAATTGCAGTGATTTCAGTCATTTTCAGACCTTTGGGTCTCTGTCCTCTGGAGTGAAATCAGTGTAGTAGGATTCAGCACTGACCTTATTCTGCTCAGGGTTCAGCCACCCAGGCTGCAGCTGAGATCTTACATTTACGGCTCCTTGTAACATTAGAAAGTAAGCTCTAAAATCAATTTTATTCCCTTGACTTTGTTCTGCTCTCCCTGAAAACACCACACATTCACTCAGGCAACAAGCTATGCATCTAAACCTTGTGTTTTAGGTGTTCACTGCACACTTTGGGTGTGCGGATAAAATTTGTAGCATCTCCTTCTTTCTCAGGCCGGAGCACTAACCCAAAAGTGGTTCAGAGGCAGAAGCTGCAGTGGCTGCTCAGCAGCACCGTCAGAGTGAGGGTGGGCTTTGCTCCTCTCTTCACTCTCCCTCTTGCTGTGTCTCCCAGGCAATGCGGTGGCCCGGGATGCTGGGAGCGGTCAGGATGCCCTGGTGGTCAGTGGGGACAGCCACCTCCTGGCCTTTGTGGGGCCCTGCAAGTATGTGGTGACCGTGATGGAGGCCTGTTCTCTCGATCAGGTACCAGGGTCTGTCTTCCTTCCTGGGGAGGCTGGGGAGGGCAGATTCCATAGGGCTACATCAGGTGAAGTGGATTGGGGCACTGGGGACCAGCACTGTTGGAGAGGGCCTTCCCTTAAGAGCAGGGAGTTTGTTTTCCATTCTTATAAATAACAAAGTCCAGGTTTCTTCTCCTCTTGCTTCATTCACGTCTAGAAAGATAATTTGGAGAGGTGCTCTGTAGACTGTCAGCTCCCACCTCTCTCTGTGAACTGCTCTCCTGGGCATTGCCTGCACTGCAGCCCGTCATGAGGTGGGAAGGGGGGCTCTGTAGCTTCGTGTTAGGAGCATGTGAGCAATTCTGAGGCTCCTGCAATGTTTGTTCAGTAGCTCCTTGTTCCATAGCTGCTGAGGGTGGACATCAGCATCCTTGACTTGCACAGCACTGTGTTGGATTCTGCAGTGAGGGTCTGCTTTTCTCCTGTGCCTCGAGGCGAGCTTCTGGTATCCACCTCTTCTAATAAAATCCTCGTGCTTGATGTGAAAACGGGACGACTGGTGCGAGAGGTAGGACACTGAAATTCATCCACTGAGCTCTCATGTGGGGTTTGGGCACTTCATGTCCCTGTGTGAGGTTAAATGAGAGAAAAGCTCATCCTGGAGCTTCAAAGAAATATGAGTAGGAAGCCTGCAGTTATCCTGGTGTGCTTGTGCTCAGGGTGAACCTGAGCTTATCCTTGTTTTCTGTGCTGTCACACCCCTCTTCTCTTACTGAAGTGTAAATAAGGACATGGACTAACTCAGTTAAAGCTGCTTGCGCCTTCTCTTGTCCTCAGGTGTCCCCAGTGCACAAGCAGACCTGTTCTTCCTTGGCACTGAGCAGGGATGGCCAGTACCTGCTCACTGCTGGTGACAAGGTTATCAAAGTGTGGGACTATTGGATGCGCTTCGATATCAACTTCCAGGTACTTCCCACAGAGGAAGGGAAGGGGTTGGTGCTTCATTTCCAAATCTCTGGAGAAAAGAGCTGCAAATGGCCTCTGTGTGACTTGGCCCAGTGTCCCCAGTCCCCATTCACCCAGTAGAGAAATACAGCCCTGTTCCCACATTGTAATAATGCCCGGCACTGGGCACAGGCTGGGGCTGCCAGAACACCCCAGTGAGACCTTCTGTGAAGGATAGAGGTGAGTGATTCCTCTGTGTTAGGGACAGGGCCACACGGACAAGAACATGGCCTGCCCAGAGCTTCAGGAGTAGAATAAGACTTTGTACTCTACAGCCTTTGCTCCCTTCCCCAGATGAGTGTGTTGAAGGTTGGCCCTGGGTTGATCGACTGGGAGCAGTGTGTGTAGTAGATCTTCTTCTAGATTTTCTGCTGAGGCCTTCAGATACTGGCCATGCAGGGCAGGGAATGGAATAACCCCAACCTGCCACGACCAGTGTGGGGATGAGGAAGTTCAAGGTGTGCTCTCCCAGGTGTACATTGGCCACTCAGAGCCCGTGCGCCAGGCTGCCTTCACTCCGGACCAACAGCACATCATCAGTGTTGGAGATGCCATCTTCCTCTGGGATTTCCTAGCTCCAGTTGGAGCAAGGCCACCCACAGCCAGGTATGGTTGTATGGTGCTGGGCACTGCCCTCCCTGTTTCCCCTTTTCCCCCAGCCCCATCCCGGCTTGGTGTAACATCAATTTCCTCACCCTTCCAGGGCTTGTTCCCCGGCATCCACTCTGCTGCCAGGACCAGGTGAGTTTGCTTTTCCCACAAGTTGTGCTGGTTGACAGGTTGGCAGCTCTTCCAGAAGGTAGGGATTGGAGGGTTTGGTTCCTTCCCTCAGGAAGTCAGGTATTGGGGGCCAAACAGCTAATTAGCCCTGAAGGACAGTTTCAAATTAATTAGCATCTCTCAGTCTGCCTGGATGGGGATGTTTTGAGCAGAGCCACTCTGGGTTTTCTGGTAGGTCTTTCAGCTTTTGTCTTCTGTCTTTGCCTGCCTCCATCTCCTCTGTCTTCTTTCCCCCTTATTGTCCCTCTCTCTCTTTGTCCCTCTCTTTCTTGAAGGATAGAGAAGTGGCTTCTCCTATGTAGGAGGAAGCTGGAAAAATAAGCTTGGAGCCATCACCATCAGTTCAGGAGGATAAGGGAGCTAAGGGGTGAAGGAAGTTACAACAAAGCCTTTTACTTTCCCAGAAGGCAGCTCTGAGAAGCCAAAGGATGTCTCTGAGACCCCTCGGCAGACAGTGCCTCTTCCACTGCTCTCCTCACCCCCGTGTTTAGACATCAGCTCTGTCCACCAAGCAGGATGCCAAGGTAAGAGAAACTGTTTGCAGGAAAGGAAAAACCCCTTGTCTAGTTTAGCAGCATCCCTGGAGCTATCCCTGTCCATGATCCCTTCTAGCAGACTGACAGACCAAAGCTGGACAAAGCCCAGAGGTGCTAGGGTTCAGGACCCCTTTATCCTCTGCTCTCCTCCACACACTGAGCACAACTTCTCTGAGAGCTGTGGTAAACACCCTGTTGGCCATTCCCAGTAGGAATTGTCTGCTTTGCCTTCCACCCTAGCAGCTGGACTGTTCTACAGAGCAGGGGAATGACATGACCAAAAAATCAAAGGGTCAGGCACATGTGAAGTGGTCCTAAGGGACAAGGATGGCTCCATCTTCCCTCTGATTTTTCCCTTCAGGTATTTTCTCTGAGTCAGACAAAGAGGAGGAAGCAGGTCTGCCAGGCCGCAGTAGGATGGTGGCAAATGAAGACAGAGATGCCTCAGTCCTTGTGGTGGAGTCAGACAGGAATGAGGAGCTTGTTGTGAGGCCTAAAGTGAGGCAGGAGAGCCCAAGGTCTCCTGAAAAATCAACAAATGGTAAATCAGGGGTATTCCCAGCTTGCACAGAGCTTGGCTTCTTCCTTGTGCACAGGCCTGCATGGCAGCTTGGTCTATCCTCAAAAATGAAGGAAGATTAGCATTAATATGGTCCAAGAGACCCAGGCATGTGCTCTGAGTTGTGAGCTGAAGGGCAGCACCATGTTCCTCAGGGCTCTTCCCTTGAGCATGACCTACCAAGGGAAGTCAGTATTGAGGGAAGCTCATGCTGGTCCCCAAAACTGCTCATTTTCCTGGCTCTTTCCCTGCTGCTCCTTCTAGGCACACCAGAAGCCTCTCTTCAGCTTGGAGCCAGTATCATCTCTAAGTGGCACATTCCATTAAATCCAGCTGCAATTAAAGCTCCCAATGTCTCTATTAATAGCTTCATAGCCTCGGAGCTGCAGCGGAGCGTGGCAACCTGCCAGGAGCACCAGCTGCCAGTGCTCAGCCCCAGCAGGACCTGGTGGAAAAGCTTCAGCATGAAACTGTTCCTCCAATGCTCCTCTAAAGTCTTTGGAGCTGTGGGGCTTGTGGTTTCACTGCAATACCCAGAGCATGTGGTGTGGGAGTCCTTAGGCTGTTTGCAGTGTAGGAAACAGCTGGAGCTGTGTCAGGAAAGGTTCAGGTTGGATCTCAGGAAAAGGTTCTTCCCCCAGAGGGTGGTCGGGCATTGACCAGGCTCCCCAGGGCAGTGGGCATGGCCTCAAGGCTGCCAGAGCTCCAGGAGTGTTTGGACAACGTTCTCAGGGACAGGGTGGGATTGCTGGGGTGTCTGTGCAGGGCCAGGAGTTGGATTGGATGATCCTTGTGGGTCCCTTCTGACTCAGGATATTTTATGTGTGACACTGCAGTCTGATTTTTTGCCTTGTGTGTGTGCACACACATACACAGCCCCTGAATGGACAGCAAGCCACCGCCTGGGTGCTGCTCCCAAACCACTCCCAGAGCAGCATCCCATAGGTACCATTTTCTTCTTTGTGTGGCAGAAGCCAGGAAGGGAATCAAAACTCCCAAGTCCCAGGGCTCCATCCGCCCAGATTCCTACCGGCATTTCACTCCTCGCTTCAAGACATCGGTGCTCCCCCAGGTGAGAGTTGTGCCAGAGCTGGTTACCCGGTAAAGAACAGGCATTTTGGGGCTGATGTTTTCCAAATTGTTTCCATTTTATTCTCTGTTTGAAAGCAATTTGGAAAATATACCCCTGGGCTGATGTTCAGTGAGAAATCCTCACATTAATTTCCAGTTCTCCTCTGCATGCAGCTCTCCCCAGACTAGTAAAAAGTGAGTTGTGCTCAATTATTTTTCTCTTCCTCCTATCTGCATAAATTTTTATTCAAAAGGAATGGGAATGGCATGTGCTACTGAGAGTGAAAGATGAGTGAGCAATGGAGTGATTCATCATATTTGTGAGCAGCTGCGTTGGCAGAGCAGACTGGGGAAGGCAAATCCATGGAGTGTAGTGAGGAAAGACATGGCACAGTTCCTTCTCTGTTAACAAACACAGAAGTAATAAAACAGAAACTCAGCTCAGCCTTTCCCTAAGCTCTGCTATTAGTGCTGGGAGGAAAGCTATGTCCAGCTTGCACTCCCAGTTCTCCTCTGTCCCCTCACCTGGCAGCATTTTTTCTCCCAGTTGTCTTCCTATTGAAATGCCTACATCCCCAAGCCAGCAATACCCCTGGAACTATTTCCCAGTGGGATTAGCAGCTGCTCCTCAGCTGGGCACTTGCTGTCAGCCTGTTCTTTGCCCTATCTGAAAGCATCTGTGCCTGGCTGTGCTGGGGCAGTGTCTCTTTTGTACATAGAACTATGCCCTTCAGGATTCATCAGTCATGGAATTTTGTGATGATTGGCCTGAATTTGTGTGGGATGTTTGTCTGTTTGCACACTCACTTTTTCCTACATGAGTGCTGATGTCCTTGCCCAGACCCAGATTCTTCTAGACCTTACTTTAAACCAGTGTCTGTTTTTCTTGCAGAGCATCTTGTCCCCTCCAGCAGGCAGTGAGATCTTGAAGCTGAAAGCAGTGATTGGCTACAATGGGAATGGCAGAGGGAATATGGTGTGGAACCCAGAGACAGGTACACAGGGCATACTCTGGAGGGGTGACTGTTGTTGCCCAGAATGGTTGTGGCTCCCCCATCCCTGGAAGTGTTCCAGGCCAGGTTGGACAGGGCTTGGAGCAACCTTGTCTAGTGGAAGGTATCCCTGCCTATGGCAGGGGGTAGAATGAGATGAGCTTTAAGGTCCTTTTCAACCCAAACCATTCTGGGATTCTATTCTATGATTCTAGGAGTGAGTACTGAACAAAGTTATGATCTTCTGGCCATTGGGTTGGGGTCTTTGCATGAACACAGGGATTTTGTGATGGTTAAATCCAGTAACTCTTTGCTGTTGGCAAGTGTTAGTTGGTGGGACAGATTTGGGCTTCATTTATTGAGTGGAGAGAGCAGGAGGGAAGCTCGCAAGGCCCATCCTGCCTCCTTTCTCCAGCTGGAGTGATGCCCAAGAGCTTTGCTTTGCTCAGTTTAGGGGAAGTGAGATCTTACCCCCCTCCCAACCTGATGCTGACAAACTGCAGAGAAGAGTCAGCTTTTACGTATTAATGAATCATAGAATTTTCCATGTAGGTTGTGGTGGAGGCTGGATGTGCAGCCTTTCCATGAAAAATCCCATCTCATCCTCTGCTAGGCTTCTTCGCCTATTCCTGTGGCTGCATCATTGTGGTCGAAGACCTGCACTCGGGGTCCCAGAACCACTGGCTGGGCCATGCTGAGGAGATCTCCACACTCACCCTCAGCCATGATGCCCAGGTAGGAGAGGAGAGGCTGTGGCTTCCCTGGGCTGGGGCTTGTCCCTTTGGACTAAAGGGGTGTCTCAGACTAAAATCCCATTTGTTCTTACTGCTGCCTGGAGGCTGTGGAAATTATTTTGGAGCCTAGGTTATCCATTGTTATCCATTGTGCTGGCTCAGTGTGGCAGTGCCTCACCTCAGGGAGGGGCTGGAGCATGTCCAGAGAAGGGAACAGAGCTGGGGAAGAGGCTGTAACACAAATATGATGAGGAGAGACTGAAGGAGCTGGGGGGGCTCAGCCTGGGACTCAGAGGGGACCTTCTACAACTCCCTGACAGGAGGGTGGAGCCCGGTGGGAGTCAGGCTCTGCTCCCAGGGAACAGGGACAGGACAAGAGGAAATGGCCTCAAGCTGTGCCAGGGGAGGTTCAGGTTGGACATCAGGAGGAATTCTTTCACAGAAAGGGTGGTCAGACCTTGGAAGGGGCTGCCCAGGGAGGTGATGGTGTCCCCATCCCTAGAGGTGTCTAAAGAATGACTGGCGGTGGCACTCAGTGCTCTGGGCTGGGTGACAAGGTGGGGATCTGGCTCAGGGTGGACTCAATGATCTTGGAGGTCTTTTCCAACCTCAGTGATTCTGTGATTCTATAAAGGTTGTTCCCTTCCTCTGGGTGATCCTGCCATTCCCTCTTGCTGCCAGCTGAATGGTTGTTCTCATGGAATTCTCCATCTGCCAACCACATCACTTTAACTTGGGACTAATGTTGCTAAGACTAGTCAATTAATGTTCTCTAATTACTTTACAAGGTCTCAGTGACAACACGTTGTTCTGTTAGGTTCTTGCCTCTGCCTCAGGGAAGAAGGATGAAGACTCCCACTGTCAGATCTGCATCTGGAGCATCCAGGATGGGGCCTGCACAGCAGAGCTCTTCCATCACAAGACACAAGTACAAGCCATGGCATTCTCTCGAGATGACAGATTCCTTGTCACTATAGGTGAGCACACCTGCGACACCCGGTGTGGGTGCAGGGGTGCACCCTGAAGCAGACAGCTCTTGGGAGGGAAGGTGCTGGAAACACTAAATACCTTCCAGATGTTTACCGGGCTCATGGATATGAAGCTGTTGCATGGTATCCTTGGGACAGCGAGTAATGCAGCACTTACACCTTTCTTCTCCGGCCTCACTAAGTGCTTCTCAAACCCCGTGCAAATGGTTTGTAGTTACTATATTTAGTGTCCAAAGGGAAAAGCTTTATTCTGGACTTATTATTGCTGCTTAGGTAGAACTGGATAGAAGTAGCCAGGCTTCCAACTGTGAGCCTCCTGCCAGGCAGCCATGCCAGCACAGGATGGACACTCAAGCTGTCTGTTTTGTTTAGGCAGGGGACATTTAAAGGACAACATGCAGTTAGTGAGTCCTTGTTTTGCATGAGAGGGGACCTGTGGGGCAGGCAATACACTAACTCTGGGCTGGTGAGCCTGCCCTTTGAAAAAAAAGCAGACTTTGCTGGAGAGAAAGAGAGCTTTGTGCTCTCCATGGAACAGCATGGGATGACAGCCCTCCTTCTCCAGCTCCAGTCTGGGCTGCAGGGAGGGGAAAGCTGAAAGTCTCCAATGGGCTTGTGGAGCCTGGGAAAGGCAGCAGAAGAGTGCTGTCCTCTGAAGTTGTCTGGGAGCTGGGAAATTTTGCCACCACCAAGGCCAGTGCCTTCTGCTCCCACTCAGCTGTGGAGGCTTCCACTAAGGTCAGCTCTCACCTCACCTGTGACCTCGGCAAAGCTGACATCCCTTTCTTTTTCAAGACATGGTTGGGCCTGAATGCTTGGTGTCACTGGAGGGTTTGTCTGGGTGTGCAGTGACTCCTAAGGATGTAAGAGCAGCAGAAAGGTTACTGTGCCTGCTGGAATCCCAGCAACCTGCATACCCCGCTGCCACAAGAGGTCTGCTGCAACCTCCAACATGAAGTGCTGGGCCAGTTCTGGCTGTCCTTAACTCAATTGGGGATCTGTCATATCATGCAGCTTTTGCTGAGGACAAAAGGAGTTGTGTCCATGCCTGGAGCAGTGTTTGGGGACAGGGTTGGATGAGGGAGTGACACAGCTGATGTGTGTGTGTGAAGTGTGGATGCTTTTGAGTATCCTGAGGCTGCATTCCTCCTCCTGTCTTTCATGCTTTACATTAGGGGACTACAGTGACCAGACCATTGCTCTGTGGAACACCTATACTTACCAACTCCTGCTGTCCACTTGTGTCTCGGAGCCAGTCCATGATGTGGCTTTTAGCCCTGTGTCTTACCAAGCCCTGGCCTGTGTGGGGAAGGGAGCTGTGATGTTTTGGCTGCTGGAACAGCAGGGAACTGCTGTCAACCTCAAGGTAAACCTTCATTTTACCTTTCAAAATTTATTTTCAGCATCTCTGACTTCTTTTCCAAGCCCCTGGTGAGGCCAATGGAGGCTCTGCCCCCACAACTCTCAGAGCTGAGGATTTCTCCTGGTAAGGTGATTCTGGCTGTCAATGAGTGGCTTTTGGTTGTATTTGGGGCATTAACTGCATGAATTGAGGGTAGGAGGAGAGGTTTCTTTCCTGATGTAGGTAAGAACCATATTTTTGACATTCCTGATTTCTTTGCCCTGGCAGGTTCATCGGGCCCCTGCCCCAGACATGCTGGGGCTGGTGGAGCTCACATCTCTCTGTTACGGTGCCGACGCTCTTCTTTATAGTGGGACCAACTCAGGCCGGATCTGTGTGTGGGATACCGAGACCAATTGCTGCTTCATGACATGGGAGGCCGACGAGGGCGAGATTGGTGGGTGCAGGAGTCAGAGAGATTGGGGAATATGTTGGGGAAAAAGAGCCATGGGCTTGCACACCTCTGCTCAGAAAACCAGTTTGCTGTGTCAGGTGCAAGATGTATGGGGTGGCAATGGATCTGTGACCTGGGGTTCCTTGGGGTCCTGGGTTCCCTAGGGGGTTCACCTCATCAAATTACAGAATCATTAAGATTCGAAAAGGTCTCTAAGGTCATCAAATCCAACCATTAACCCAGCACTTCCTGGCCCACCGCTAAACCATGTCCCTAAACCCCACATCCACATGCTTTTTGAACACTTCCAGGGACAGTGATTCCAGCACTGCCATGTCCAGCACTAAACCATGTCCCTAAACACCATATCCACACACTTTTTGAACACTTCCAAGGACAGTGATTCCACCACAGCCCTGGGAAGCCTTCTCCAAAGCCTCTACAGACCCCTAGTCTGTAAAAATGCTGTGTATTGGGCTGTAGAACCCTTCACTTTCCTGTCCAAGTGCATCAGTGGCCTGGCTGTCAGGAGCACACTTGGGGTGATGGCTGAGAGCAATGGATGTTCAAGGGTGCCCCCATTCCCCTTTGCCTCCCAGGTGTGCTGCTGTGTCGGCACAACAGGCTGGTGAGTGGCAGCAACACGAAGCGCATCCGCCTGTGGGCAGTGGGCACCGTGCAGGAGCTGAGGCTGAAAGGGCCCCACGCCAGGTAGGAGGTCACAGCCCCTCACCTGGTAGCTCTCAGGACCTGTCTGAGAGACAGAGACCACCCTGCTCCTGTGCTCTTTATCCTTAGCTTTTTCTCTGCATCCCGTGGCTGCTGATTCTTTCTCTTTGGATCTTTTGACTAAATTTTTGCCACAGGTAGCTGAACCCTCTTAATACTGGAAGTGGGTGGAGTTTATCATGCCTAAAGTTTGTGTTGATTATTGGTAGGAATTCCTTTAGGAGAATTAGGGAAAGTGCGTTGCCTTTGTTCTCTTATGCTAATGCATCCCTTATTTTCTTTCTTCCCTATGAAACATGGTTGCAATGCAAATCATAGAATCATGGAATGGTTTGGGTTGGAAGGAACCTTCAAGACCATCCCATTTCAACCCCCTTGCCATGGGCAGGGACACCTTCCACTAGCCCAGGTTGCTCAAAGCCCCATCCAGCCTGGCCTTGGACACTTCCAGAGATGGGGCAGCCACAGCTTGTCTGGACAACCTGTGCCAGGGCCTGCACACCCTCACAGAGAAGAATTCCCTCCCAGTATTGCATCTAACCGTGCCCTCTGGCAGTGAGAAGCCATTCCCCCTTGTCCTGTCACTGGAAGGGACTCTAAGGTGTCCCTGGAGCCTTCTCCAGGCTGAATTCCTCCAGCTTTCCCAGTGCAATGGGAGTACTGATCTACAGACAGGAGCCCCTCATTGAACTGGGCTAACAAAGAAATTGCATTTAAAGGAGGAAAAGTGGCTGTTCCATCATCTGAGCCAGTCCTTCTCCCATCCTCCTTTCCTCCAGGTCCAGCTCAGTCCTGCTGGAACATGAGATCACCCTGGATGGAACAATTGTCAGCGCAGCCTTTGACGATTCCCTCGAGATGGGCATTGTGGGCACCACAGCAGGAACCCTGTGGTACATCAACTGGCTGGAGAGCACGAGCATCCGACTCATCAGCGGCCACAAGAACAAGGTCAGAGGGTCCACTAGCTTTGAATTTTGCTCTTGCTTTGGGGTATCTTTATGCTACATGAAAAATATTCAAATTGTCGTCATCATAATCATGGCTAGGCTTCGCGAACAAAGATTTGCAAGGGCTCTACCCATGCTTGCTACAAGCATGCTGGTGGCTAAAAAGGCCAATGTGAGATAGGCAAGTCCGACCGCAAAAGGCACAGTGGAAAGTCTCCATTGGCGGTATTGATGGGGCACGGTCCTTCCTGCGTTGTCTTTTCTCCTCAAGACTGATTCTGCATGCGTTCTCAAAGGAAATAGCAGCGTTATGGATGGTGTGTCTCCATTTCTCCCGACTGGAGGCCAGAGTGGACCATTGATGGTGGTCAGTATGGCCAAGGCTGAGGTGTCGTTTCAGGGAGTCCTTGTATCTTCTCTTTGGGGCTCCTCTCTTGCGGCAGCCGGTGGCGAGTTCCCCACAGAGCACAATCTTAGGGAGATGGTGATCTTCCATCCTGGAGACGTGCCCTGCTCAGCGCAGCTGC
>VWZF01005265.1:104392-125528 GCA_013396755.1 Sclerurus mexicanus | reverse complement strand
TCATCTCCGGGTCAGTCTCGAGCGACCAATGTCCTGAACACCCTGCATGCAGGGTTGGGGCTGCGGCTCCCAGTGCACCTGATCACCTGCTGTTTCGTCCCTCACCTGTCGCTGCAGGGCTTTGCAAGTGTGGGAGAATCCCTAGAGCCTGCACAATGGATTTTTTAAGTGAGGCACAGCGTGCGCAGAACTGGCCCCATCCTTTACTCCTAAGGTTCATCTGCCAGGGCCAAGTGAGCTTGGACGGTGACAGTGAAGTCCTCAGGACGTAGGTTTGATTTGAGTATCCTTCTCGTAGATGGATGGCCTTACAGGGCTAAGCGAGCTCCATCTCCCTGAGTTTGGAGTTAGAGTTGTCCCTCTCCTAGGATGGTTGCTGGGGGGCGAGTGAGCCCATCCTGCCCGTGGACACACTTTGTCTGACCCTTCAGTTGAGACCTGACTAGCATGGGAGACCCTACCAGAGGCATGAACCACCGCCAGCACAGCTCGCAACCTCATAAGGGCACGCAAGCTTCTCCCCTGCGACAAGGGGGTGTCCGTGGAGAAGATTCAAATTGTAGAGCAGAAGGTATTTTACATTGACCTGTGGTGCTCAGTGCCTGGTTCTGCCTTTGGGGTTTGGTTTGCTAACCCCTTTGGATTAGGTTTGTTAACCCCTCTGAGGTTAGGTTTATTAACGCCTCTGGGTTTAGATTTATTAGCCCATCTGTGGTTAGGTTTGTTAGCCCCTTTGGGTTAGGTTTATTAACTCCTTTGGGTTTAGGTCTCCTGTTTTCCACGACAAGCCCAGCTGTCATAGAATCATAGAATTGTTAAGGTTTTAAAAGACCTCTAAGATCATCAACCATCAACCCAGAACCACCACCTTGTTCACCATTAAACCATGTCCCGGAGTGCTACATCCACACATATTTTGAACAACTTCAGGGATGGTGATTCCACCACTGTCCTGGGCAGCCTGTGCCAATGCTTTACAACCCTTTTTGTGAAGAAAATTCTTCCTAATATCCAATCTAAACTTTCCCTAGTTCAACTTGAGGCTGTTTCCTCTTGTCCTGTCAGCCTATGATTTAAGCCCAAAACCAAAGCACCCACTTTCCTTTATGTTCCATCTCACCTGATGTCTCCCATGAGCAGAGTCTTGGGCGATGAGAAGGGCAGAGGGGCTGATGTGCTCTGGGGTCTGACACCTGTAGAACCCCAGTTGCCCACTTTGTTCTGGTGCAGGTGACCGAGGTGTGCTTCAGTCCCAACGAGACTCATTGTGCCACGTGTGGGGAGGATGGCAGCGTGAGGATCTGGGCTCTGGGTAGCACGGAGCTGGTGGTCCAGTTCCAGGTGCTCAACCAGGTAAGTGTTTGTGGTACATCAAGCCCTTCCTCTTGGTAGGGAGAAGTGTCCACTTTGTCATCTCTGGTTCCTTTGCAGAGTTGCCAATGCCTGGCCTGGAAGCCTCATCCTGTTGGAGTGTGGGGAGATGAAAGCCAGCACGTGGTGGCAGGATACAGTGATGGCACCGTCCGTGTGTTCAGCGTTTCCAGGACAGAGATGGAGCTGAAAATGCACCCCCACAGCGCTGCACTGACAGCAATTGCCTACTCCACTGATGGTGAGGCTGCCCAGGGTCACAGCAGGGACATGTGGCCTCTGGGAACATGCTCGGTGCTGCCTGGGTTACCCTGACCTCCAGCTGCTCTGTGTCCTGGCCACCTGCCCAAAGCCCTGGGGCCAGGGAGAGCCACACAACTTGTCTCAGTGAGTTTTGGTGGTTCTGCCAGCTGAGCACGTGGTAAACAGGAGATGGGAGGTGTATTAGCAATAGGATAACAAAGGAATTTGGGTACAACAAACCCTTTTGTGCCTTCCTGCTTATCATCTACTGTGGCTCTTCTTCAGAGTGAAGGTTTAATGGGTGTCTGAGACATCTCATCTTACCCAGCCCTTGACTGGGATGTTCCCAGTCTTTCACTGTGTATCAGGACACTGGTATCCCATGATCCTGGACCTTTCTCCTCTTGGCTCTTCATCTCAAGTGTCCCATTCTTTTCTCTCCTTTGCCCACAGGAGAAATGATCTTATCAGGAGGCAAGGATGGACTGGTGGCTGTGAGCAGCCCTCACACTGGAATGACTGTCCGTGTCCTGGCTGACCACAGAGGCTCCCCCATCACCACTCTCCAGTGCACCAGGAAGCAGGTGAGACCTCAGGAGTGAGTATCTGTGTGTCCCTGCACAGCTGTGCGAAGCAGCATGGTCAGCAAGTTTGTTTCCTGGTCCCTTGCTTTTTCTCTGCAGGCCCCTGTCCACCCCTAGTAACTTCTGATCAATTTTTCCAGGGATATATCCGGAGGAGTAAAGCTACAGGCGTTATATGTGCAACCTGAGCGAGGCTGTGCCTGGGGGCGGGGGACCTTTGGTGGTAGTTGTTGACACACAAGTGTGATGTGAGCCTGTGCCACAGAGAGCGGCACCCCTGAAAGCAGTCCAGGCTGTGAGCTTGCAGTCCCTGTGACCCCGCAGAAAGGCTCCTGGGCAGCTTGGACTCTTGTACTATTCTTCTGTGGAGCTGGGAAGACTTGGTTGTGTGGTTGTGCAGCAGTGGAATGGTTTTAGCACCTCCTTTGTCCTCCTCTTCATGGAGAATCTTTTTCCTTTGTGCTGCAGAAATAGGGTTTTCCCTAAGTTCTCAAGCTCTAAAATCAACCACACTGTAAGGCTGTGTTCCCTGGTAATTTAGGCTGAGGAGATCCAGCTTGGTTTTAGGTGAAGAACTTTGTTAGGGGACACATGGTATTGAAAAGAATTCTCCTGGGAGATGTGTCGATCCAGAGGCTGTTCCAGGGAAGAGAATTATGTCATTCAGGCCAGGGTTTGGATTGTAAGGGGCCTTTAAGATCATACTGTTCACACCCTGCCAAGGGACACCTTCCATGTCCCAGGTTGCTCCAAGCCCCATCCAACCTGGCCTTGGACACTTCCAGGGATGGGGCAGCTACAAATGGAGGTTAATCCTGGCATTGATCCCCTAAACACAAGACCCATGTTCCCAGGAGCTCTAGCCCCACTCTGTAGTGTCACCTTCCTTTCCAGCCCCTGTGCCTCCAGAGTCAGTGCTGTGTTTCTGTTCCGTAGTACCACGACTTTGGGGTGGAAGGGGGTGAGCTTTGGCTGGCCACAAGCTCAGACCGCCGGGTCAGCGTCTGGGCCTCCGACTGGCTCAAGGACAAGTGTGAGCTCCTCGACTGGCTCAGCTTCCCAGCTCCTGCTGACCCCGAGGTGAGCCTGGCACCTGCCAGCCCCTGCCTGCTCCTGGCGTGGGGCTTGGCACCAGCAGAGAGGGAGGAGGGATGCACAGGGATCTGAGAGTGTGTGCTTAGGAATCTAATCTCTGTTAGTACTGCTTACAGAGTATCTTGTTAATGCATCTTCTTGTGTGTGGAAAGGAATTGTAGCAGTGCCAAACTGCCCCAAGCACTGACTTCTAAGCATGAGCCCAAAACTGCATGTGCAAAGAGCTGACACCCCTGTGCCAGCAAACAAGAGCACAGGCAGCCATGAGCATAGTGTGTGGGAGGGAGAGCTAATTAGGAGTGTGCTGCTAACTCTGACACTCCTGAGGAGCATGAGTATTCTGAGCCAGGAGCACCCTGTCAGGTTCACAGAGCCAAGTACTCAGCCCTGTGTGTCTGGGCTGCTTGGCAGAAGCCTCTGGCTTGAACCCAGGGTGAGGTGTGGTCAGCAGGATAAGTGCTAGAAAGGGAGGAGGATCTGAGTCAGAGAGGATGTGGAGATGGTCCGTGGTCCAGGTGACATTGGCAGGCAGAAGGGAGCTGGGTCTCTTTTGGGGGCAAGAGGCAGTGCCTCAGCCTGGGTTCATACAGCAGCTGGGTTCTGTCAATGTTTCTTCTGTTTCTTTCCAAAACCTTGGGTTTCCTCTGGAAGGAAACTCACAACAGCTCTCCCCACAGTGAGGAGGATTGTTCTTGTATTCACTACTCAAGATCTGTCTTCTGGGCCCTATTTTCTTGTGTTAAACCAATCCATAACCCAATTCCACCTTAAAACCCCCGCAGAAATAATATCTCAGTAGAATTTCAACCTGTTGGACCCTCGTGTCCTGCTCCTCTGACACTAAACAATTTGCTTTAGGTTTCCATAGCAGGGTGTGGTTTCTCCTTGCTTTCCATGAGATGGGAATGCAAGAGGGAGGAAACAGCATCCATCATATTGATTTCCCACTGCTCAGGCATCCACAGCCCTGGTGTCCCTTCATGCTCTCCTTTTGTCTCTTCAGGATGGAGAATCTAGCCTTTTCTTGCCTTTGTTTCCCTCACCAGGGTCTCGACCTCCCTCCCAGCCTAGCCGCGTTCTGCCCTTGGGAACATGGTGTCCTGGTCTATGTGGGGTTTGGGATGCAGGAGGAAGCCTTGTTCTACAGTCTGCGCAAGAAACAGGTACCAGTGCCCTGCCCCGGGGCCGTGGGGGAGGCAGTGCTGCACTGTGTACTTTTCATCTTGAAAACTCCTGGGGGAGCAGCAGATCCCTGCCCTTGCTTCAGGCTGTGTCCGGGCAGGCAGCCAGGCCCTGATCCCACTGCAGGGGAAGGCAGCTGCTTCCAGGAGCACTGGTGCTCTACACATTGTTGAGCCATCTCCTGGATGCCTGTAGCAGGTTTCCAAGCTCCAGAGGTGCTGTGCACCCTCAGCCTCCCCATTACCCTCATAATGACTGTCATTGCATAGCTCTGGGCTGTCCCTTCCCCCTTGTGAGGCATTGGTGTTTTTCTTGCTGGGATGCAGGTGGTCAGGAAGGTCTCCTTGCCAGCCTTCGCCACGTCGCTCAGCCTGTCCCCAGCTGCGCCCTTCATGGCCCTCGGCTTCGGTGGTGAGTGCTGGGGGTGCCTGGGCCCCTGTACAGGAGGGGCCTCCCCTTCTGCAAGGGGGGAAAAAGGGCCTTTATTCCTTTAAATGAGACACATGCACACACACGATATCCTCCAACCCTGAGACCAAGCACAAGGAGAAACCTCTGGGAGACTCCGAGGTCTGAAGGGAGATGCATGAGCCCAGTCCTGCTTGTCCAGCAGCAGGATTTGTCACTGGAATGACCTCTTGGGGTTATGGGCTGTGTCCATCCCTGTGGCTGTGTGAGCTGCAGCCTGGGGTGTGGCAGGGACCTGCCCAGGGCACAGGGACGGTCAAGACCCTGCTCCTGGCAAGGGCCCCTCGCTGCGGGAGTGGTTTGGATCTGCCTGTCCTGTGTCCCTCAGATCAGCAACTCCAGCTCAGCAGCAGGGACAGAGCCTGGGGGTGGCCGGGAATGGTGCTCCGGGCAGTGGTGTGCCATGGGGAGGGCCCATGAGTGGCAGGGAAGGCCGGCCCTGTCAGGGAAAGGCTCGCGGGGAGCGCCTGCCCGGCCCTGACCGCCCCTCTCGCAGCGCGGCTCCTGCGGCTGCAGCCGTGCCCGGCCGGGGCCCCGCAGGACTACGCGGGCCACGACGACGCCGTCCAGCTGTGCCGCTTCGCGCCGTCGGGCCGCGGCCTCCTCACGGCCTCGCACAGCGCCCTGCTCGTGTGGGAGCTGCGCGGCGCCTGAGCCAGCACCGCCCGGCCCGGGATGTGCTCCCCGGCCCCGGGATGTGCCCCAAGGCCGCGGTCGGCGTTCGTTGTCGTGACATGTTTGTTTTTGTTAATAAACCATCGAAAGACAGACCCTGGAGGCCTCGGTGTGCTGCTCCACCAGGGGGCGCTGTGGTGCCTCGCGCCGCTCTGCGCCGCCGCTCTGCGGCGCGGCCGGAAGTGGGGGAGGGGCCGGGGAGGCGGCGGCGCCGCCATGAANTCCTGCTCGGGGAGGGTGAGGGGGACGGTGGTTCTGAGGGGGCATCGGATCCTCCTGCTCGGGGAGGGGGAGGGTACAGGGGCCCTCCGAGTACGGAGAGGGTTGGGGGAGCGGCCGGGCCCGCCCGTGGTCGCGGGCCCCGCGGGTGTCATTGCCACCAGCCCCGGGCCCCGCGCGTGTGTCTGTCGCCAGCCCCGGCTCCGATCGTGGTCCCACCTGGCGCTGTCTCCCCCGGGCTCTGCTGTGCCGGTGCCAATGTCAACGTCCTCCCTTTCTTTCCTAGCCCAGGTGGGGAAGACGTCCCTGATCATGGCTCTGGTGGGCGAGGAGTTTCCTGAAGAGGTGCGTGGGGAGGGGACACCCCCCCCAGGGTGGGACAGCTCTGGCTCCAGTGCGACTGGCCGGGGGTCGGGGTGTCTGGAAAGTGTTCGCCCCTCCTGGGGTGTGACAGCCGTGGGAGTCACCAGCAGTCTCCACTGAAGCTCTACTGAGGTCAGTGAGGACCCCACAGAGCTCCAGCTGAGCTGCTGTTTTCCTCGGTTTGTGCTCTGATCGGGGGCTCTCTCTGCCCTCAGAGGGTGGTGGTACCTCCCAGGCCCTGCTCGTTGCTGCTGGGGGTCTCTGTATCACGTCCAACAGCACAGCAGGGCCCAGCCTTGCTCCCCAAATTCGGCCTGGCGCTGGCACAGAGCCCTTGGGAGGAGCGAAGCCACGTTCCCAGCCCCTCTGTACCCATGTGGAGCTGAGTTTGGTGCTTTGAGCCGGGTCAGCTGCAAGCAGCAGCATCCATCCTGCCCCCAGAGCATGGTGGCTCGCTGTCCCAGCACAGTTTAGATGGGGAAATGGGATTAGTCTGTCCAGGCACATTTCCCTGTGTTATCAGGTGGCTTCTCCCTTTACCTGTAAGCAGCTGGTGCCCTCCATGATGCTGGGCAGTATCAGCTCAAGGGCTTGGGGGGCACCAGCCCTGTGCCCTTCCCTGCTCCCAGAGAGCTGGGGCAGAGTGCCCAGGCAGTGCACAGGGCTTATCTCTGGAGCTGCAGCTGAGGGAGACTGGGCCTGGCAGGCACACGGAGGTGTCACCTCAGGGACACTGGCTGGGCAAGGGATGGAGTGCAGGGAGGTGCTGCAGCCCATGGGCCAAGAGCCATCCATGATCCAGAGCACATCCCACCTTGGCAGGGCCCACATTGGAATGTGACGTCTCTTGTCACCTGTGCTCCTGGCTGGCTGTCACCTGGCACAGCCAGCTGGACAGGGTATGCTGGCTTTGCAGGTGCCCCCCCGGGCGGAGGAGATCACAATCCCAGCTGATGTCACCCCTGAGAAGGTGCCCACACACATAGTGGACTACTCAGGTAGGGCCCCAATCCACCTGGCTTCTCCCCTTCCTTTCCTGGCCAAGAGGATTGGGAAGGAGTCCTGCTGCCAGGGCAGGTGGTGACAGCTGTATTCCCCTTTCAGAGGCAGAGCAGACAGAGGAGGAGCTGCAGGAGGAGATTTCCAAGGTGAGCAGGGCTGGCTGGGAGAGTCCTGCAGCTCCCAAGGGACGTGTGTCTGCTCCCCTCCCTGTTAGCCACCCAGAGAGGCCAGGCAGTTGGTTATCCGTGGATTAATGCTGTGGTTTGTTTAGAGGCTCGTTTAATCCCTCTCTGTTTTTTAAGATGTGTGTGGCTTGTCCTGGTGCTCCGGGCAGCCTCCAGAAGGAGAGCAACAGGGGGCAGCTCACTGCCCACCAGGAGCTGAAGGAGGCTGCAGAGCAGATCATGTGCTCTCACCATGGGGATGTTCCCGATGGACTCAGAAGAGGAAAGAAGCATTTGCTGAGCTTGCGCGAGAACCCCTACTCCTACATTAGATCCCTGTGGCTGCCTGATGAAGCAGTGACACAGAGCAGTTAATTTGGGAGCTGGAGCCCCTGGGGAGCACTGGGCAGGGAGGAATGTAGAAGTCCTCGGAGCAGCCATGGAGGAATAATTAAAGTGTCTGGCAGGGATGGACCCAGCTGCTCTTTGCCCTGGGATTAGCCTTGGCTCTACAGAGACAAGGGCCTTTTAATTATGGATAATAAAACTGTCTCTGTCACGTGAACAAAGCTATTTAACCTCCCAGCCCTGGTGGCTAAGGGCTGAGGAGGTGGGCATGGGGGTCTTGCCCCCTCTACCCAGACAACAGGAGTATACAGAGGCTTTGAACAGCTCCAGGAAATCCTGCCTAAACCCTTGTATGTCCTCGGGATTAGCACTAAACTCCATCCTGAAAGGACCAATGATCTCTCCTGTCTGCTTCCAATAAAGCATCAGTGCCAGCGCTCTCTGCGCGGGGTTGGGAGGGAGCAGGGCACAGCCGGGTGAGGTGTGGGAGAGGGATCTGGGGGGGTGGGCATGGGAGCAGCAGCTCCTGAGGCAGAGGAGCCAGCTGATGCTCTCAGCAGCTGTGGGCTCGTTTTGAGGGGCTGAGTGGCTGTTGTAGGGCTGTGTGTGGACAGCTGTGTACGTGTCCGTGCTCACGTGTGCTCGGTGGCTGCATTTTCATGGCAGGGCTGCGTTTCCATGGTAGCTCCACCGGCATTCCTTGCTGCTTGTGGGCGTGCACAGGGACCCCCTCACCAGCCTCTGCCGCTTCTCTTGCAGGCCAACGTGGTCTGTGTGGTGTACGATGTCACCAAGGAGGCCACCATCGAGAAGGTAATAGGGCCCCACTGCAGCCCCGTGCAGCCCCACTCTGGCAGCAGAGCTGGAGGGGAAGGGCTTCCCAGTGCTGGGGTGTCCGTGCTTCCCTGGTGTGGTGTGGGCACATATACCAGCCCTGTGGGGGATTTTGGGTCTGAGACCCACGCAAGCAGAGGCTGAGCACAGCCCGAGCTTGCTACTGTGTTGGTGGTGTCCTCACAACAGGCTGATTGAATCCTTGTGCTGGCATCCAGCATGTCTGGGTCTGCTCTGCCTGCTGGTGCAGGGGAGTGCTGGGGAGCAGATGGCCACACAGCCCTGCCGCCTGCCTGGGAGCTGCATCTCCCTCCCCTGGCTGTGTTGACAGTCCTTTCCCTCTGCTCACTTTCCAGATTCGCACAAAGTGGATCCCCATGGTGAATGGGGGACTTGAAAAGGGATCAAGGTACTGTGTGTGGCATGATCCTTGGATACAGAATTGGGGGGTTCTGAGGGCTGTGGGGAGCCCACCACTCTCACCTCCTCCTGACTACTGAGATCACACCAGGTTTGTGATTTGATCCAGGTCAGGATGGGGCTTTAGGGTTTAGAGCAACCTGGTCTAGTAAGAGGTGTCCCTGCCCATGGCAGGGAGTGGGATTAGATGAGCTTTAAGGTCCCTTGCAACCAAAACCTTTCCATGATGGTGGCTTGTGGCCAGACCACTCAGTACATAAGAACATGGGGGCTTTTCTCCCTCAGAGATCCAGCTGAGGCAGGGGGCCAGTGGAGAGGGATCCTTCCTTTCCCTTGATCTCTTCTCAGCCAGACAGGGAGAGGAGGCTGCTTAGGGAATCTGGGAGCTGCAGTCTGTGTGTGGATCCCTTAGGCAGAAGGCTGCTGTGCTGGATTAAAGGCTCCTGAACATATTGTTACTGGGTGAAAGCATAAGCAGGATCAGGCAGTCTGATTCTCCAGATGGATGCTACCAGCCGTGGGAGGTGGGAAAGCTGCTTTGGGCCTTGCAGGGGAGGCGAGGGGGCGCTCCCCAACCTGCCCTTTGGGAGCACCAGTGGCTGAGGCAGTGTTGGGACCAGTGGAGGGGTGGTTTCACTTGTGCTCTCTGTCTTTCCCAGGATCCCCATTATTTTAGTGGGAAACAAGTCTGACCTGCAGATGGGCAGCTCCATGGAGGTCATTCTGCCCATCATGAACCAGTTCTCGGAGATTGAGACGTGCGTGGAGGTGAGGGAGCTGAAGGGTGTGTGCAGAGCCTCCATGAGGGGTCGGACTGCTGGTCTGGTGTGAGTCAGGGAGCCTCTGTGCTCGTGGAGAGCTGCCCTGCTGACACTGCTCTGCAGAAGTCCCGGTGTCTGGGGATTGAGAGCCTGTGCTTTGGGCTTTCTGTCCTTTGCCCCTTGCAGGGAGCAGGTTTCAATGTCTGCTTGCTCTGGCCCTTTGGCTGTAACTGATGTTGAAGATGCACACAGCCCCGGTAAACTCTGGAGCTGTGAAATGGGCGTAGCAAAGCCAGTGCAAAACCCAGGGTTTTTTTTCTTTTGATTTTTCCTCATGGTGGACAAACATTGCTCTGTGCTTTGATGCACAACTTCTCTGGCTCAGGGAGCTCATATCATCCTCCTGCTGGCCCTTTTCATCAGCTCCCAGGGCTGTCTCTTCCTTTGAATCCCCAGTGCTCTGCCAAAAACCTCAAGAACATCTCTGAGCTCTTCTACTATGCCCAGAAAGCTGTACTGCACCCCACTGCCCCACTCTACGACCCAGAGGAGAAGCAGGTAGGCTCCTGGAGGACTGTCCCATCACAGTCCTCTGGTCTGCAGCTTTTGGAAGGAAGGTGGAGGGTTTGGGCTCACAGAGGCAGGACAAGGGGACAGTGCCCATCTCTTGTGTTCAGCACAGCCAGCTGAGCATCCCGAGGCCAGAGAGACCTGCAAGGAGCAAGGTGTGTTGGGGCAGAAGCCCTTGTGCTCCAGACTATCTGTTAGCCGTGGTGGAAAGGGTCTGGGAGAAGAATTCCCCATGGACTGTCCTCTCTGACTTTAGGTTGGATTTTAGGAAAAATTTCTTCACTGAAATGGTGGTCAGGCATTGGAAGAGGCTGTCCAGGGCAGTGATGGAGTCACCGTTCCTGCAGGGATTGAAAACCCATGTAGCACTTGGCACATGCCCCTCATGCCCCAAAAGTCACTTGGGGGTATGGGTTAGTGAGTGGCCTTGGCAGTGCTGGGGGAAAACGGTTGGACTTGATGGTCTTGGAGAGCTTTTCCAACCTAAGTGATTCCATTATTCCCGCCTTGAAGGTGGCTTAGCTGGGCAGTGTTGCCAGGCAGTCTAGGAAGGGAACCCTCTCTCTATTGGGTTGCAGGAGGAAGGGCCAGGCTGAAGTTGGTGCCCTGTTTGTCACCATGGTTGGTCTCTTGCAGCTGAAACCCACCTGTGCACGAGCACTGACACGGATCTTCAACCTCTCGGACCAGGATAACAACCAGATCCTTAGTGATGATGAACTCAACTACTTCCAGGTAAGGCTGGCTGCAGTGGGGAGGTATTCTCCAGTCCCTGGGGTTCCCTTTCCATCCAGTAGCAGGCAGGGAAGCTGCCCCTCTCCTGGCACAGCCATTCTGTTCCCATTCAGTACTTCTGTTCCACCGTAGGGTGCATCTCTGAGCACATGGGTTCCATCTTCCTAAGCTTTGGCTGAGTTTCCTCTGCCATGGGAAGACCAGGAAGCTCTGGAGATGTAGAGAGTCCCAAGTTATTGGGATGCTAAATAACAGGGGTTTGATCAAGGTCCAAGGCAGAAATCTCTGAGCTGTATGGATTTTCTGTCCCTGAAACCCCATCTCTTGCCAGGGGAGAGGGAAGCTGGTGAGATAGGGTTGTGTTCTCTGTGTGCTTTGCTGACAGTGGTCTTCTTTCTCTGGGGAGGCAGAAGTCCTGTTTTGGAAACCCACTGGCTCCACAGGCCTTGGAGGATGTGAAGATGGTTGTGTGGAAGAACACGACAGACGGGGTGCAGGATAATGGCCTGACCTTGAACGGTAACAGCATGAGGGCTCCCTGCTCCTTCCCAAGGGATTGAGGGGACCCATCTTCAGCACATCCTGAATGGCCCTGTCTCCAGCCTCCTGCCTCTCATTCTGAGCCTAATTAGTCCCTTTTATTAAAGCAAGCTGGAGCATGCTGGGTTGGTAGATCTCTCTGTCCAAGCAACCTGTTTTCCCATGGTTCCAAGGTGTGGATCCCTGAGGCTGAATTGACCCCTCTGTGTCTGAGCCCCCTGATCTCTCCTGCAGGTTTCCTCTTCCTCAACACACTCTTCATCCAGAGGGGCCGGCATGAGACCACCTGGACCATCCTGCGCCGCTTCGGCTATGACGACGAGCTGGAGCTGACAGATGACTACCTGTACCCACAGTGCGTGTCCTGCCACGGAGGGGGTGGGCAGGGGGTCACATCCCCGTGGTGCACGGCTTGGAGGGGCCCCAACACCTTGGCTGGATGCTTTCTGCACCCTGGGGCTGCAGAGGACCCTTAGGTGAGGCTCAGGTTCACAGGCCTCACCTTCCCCTGAGAGCAGGAGTTGACAAGTGGGGCTGGGGAAGTACGACAGCCTTAGGGCTGCTGGCTGTGCTGCTGGCTCTGATCTAGGCAGGCAGGTATGAAGTCCCAGACTTCCCTTGACATCAATGAGGGGTTTTTGGAGGCTGCTCTGTTGCTGCCTAAGCCAAGGCAGAACAGCTCTCTCAGGAGCAGTGAGCTGTCAGCACAGCCCTCCTGGCTCATTCTGCAACTGCTGTCTCTTCTCTGCTCCCTGACACCTTGGAGGTGGGGATCTGGAAGGAGTAGAAGGGTTTGGCATAGAGCTGCCTCCTCTCCCCAGACAGCAGGCTGCAGGGAGGTGACAGGGACGTGCTAGTGGATGGCACGCTGGGGCAGTGCTGTGCCCTGCTGAAGCCCTGGGCACGAGGCAGAGCAAGGGCACAGTGTCTCCCTGGCTGCTTGGGATGTGCTCAGCAGAGGCGTCTGTGCACCCTCCAGGGATTCTCTCAGAAACAGGGGGACTGTGTCAAGGAGTATCAAGGCCTGGAAGCAACAGCTGGTCTTGAGCAGGGAGGGAGTGAGGAGCTGAGTCCTCTGGATGAGGTCTACTCACACACTGCCCTTTGTTCAGGGCCTTGAGTAGGCTTATTTGGGTGTTTGAACTGGAAAATAAGGTATGACAGATCCAGAAGAGGTTTTGGTTGGATTTCAGGAAAAAAGTTTTTATCATAAAGCTTGTCAGCCACTAGCACAGGCTGCCCAGGGCAGTGGTACCAGTCACCATACCTGGAGGGATTTGAAAGCTGTGTCAATGTGGCACTTGGGGACACGATCAATGGTGGCCTTGGCAGTGCTGGGAGAACTGTTGGACTCAACGATCTTAGAGAGCTTTTCCAACCTTAATGATTTCATGATGATTCTTACAGGTTCCGTGTGCCCCCTGGCTGCTCCACAGAGCTCAACCATTTGGGATACCAGTTCCTGCAGCGGCTCTTTGAGAAGCACGACAAGGTGGGGCTCCTGGGGAGGGTTTGCTCTGCTGGGCCTGCACACCTGGGCATAGCTGCTCCCCTGCCCACCCCTGTGTACCAGAAAGCCCACAGAGCACCAGTGAAGGGTTTTCCTCTACCTCAGAATTCCCTCTTAGGAGGCTTTGGGAGCAGAAAGTGGTCACAGCAAGCTGTTGGTAGTCCAATGGCTTCTCAGGGGCATGGGATTGTGATCATTACCCTTGACCAAAGGGCAGTTTGGGCTTTCAGGGGCTGGGTCTGAGTGAGGATCAAGCTAGCATGGCCCCTTGTAGTGCCTGGCTGCAGCAGGCAGGGTGGCAGGGAAGTGGGCACACGTGCTGGCCTGCAGCCACAGACCAAACACCAGCATCTACATGGCTGCCAGCTCTGTGGAGGGCTGCCAAGCCTGAGAGAGGAAGAGAAAACAACCCATTTGTGCCATACTCTTGCTCTTGGACAGTGGGAGAATGGGATGTATTGGATCTGCACACACCTGCTTGGACTAGTTATTCAGATTTTGGTGTGCACCTGGGGCACAGCAGCTCTGTGGCCATGGGGAAAGGCTCAGAAATGGCAGCGCTGAGCGGAAACAAGTCCCTGTGTTCCCAGATTAGCTCTGCGGTCACAGGGAATGACAGAACTGAATGGATGCACATTCCTGTGTGCCCAGGTGCCAGCAGATCTCCTTCAGGCAGAGGGTGCTGCATTGGCCTGTGGCCTAGTGGCCACACAAGGCCCTGGGCTAGTTACCCTGCAGTGTGGAAGGCCAGGCTGACCCCATGGAGGCTGCTGTGGGACAGCTGGCCCCAGGGAAGCCAGGGGCAGGGCTGTGGAGTGGGCAGGTCCTGCCTGATTCCAGCTGAGATCCCAAAGCACATTGGCCTATCGCATGTAGCAGTGGCAGTCCCTGGGGCACAGGTTCTGCACGCTTGCCCAACTCCAGCCATGCTGCAATCAATTCCTCCCATTGACAGCATCCCTCTGTCATTCCACAGCACCAAGTGTGGTGGCCAGTGTGCTAGGGACCCCTCTGGGCTGTGTCCTGCCTGTCCTGCTGACCCCCTTTGTTTTGGCAGGACCAGGACGGAGCCCTCTCTCACACAGAGCTGCAGAACTTCTTCAACGTGTTCCCCTGTGTGCCCTGGGGCCCCGAGCTCTCCAACACGGTATGCACCACTGATAAAGGCCTGCTTTCCCTGCATGGATTCCTCTGCCAGTGGACGTAAGCTCAGTCCCTCTCCGCCACCCTTGCTCACGTCACTCAGCCCTTGCTGACCCTCTTGGCTTCACTCTCTCTCTCTCTCTCTCTCTCTCTAGGCTCGTGGCTTACCTGGATGTACGGCACTGTCTGGAGTGCCTGGGCTACTTGGGCTATCCCATCCTGTCGGAGCAGGACTCCCAGACACAGGCCCTCACGGGTACAGCCATGCCCTCCCTTCCTGTCATGGCTCGGGTCCCTCCTCGTGCTCACCCGCCTTCTCTCCTGCCAGTGACCCGGGAGAAGAGGATTGACCTGGAGAAAGGCCAGACCCAGAGGAACGTGTTCCTGTGCAAGGTGCTGGGAGCCCGGGGCGCAGGCAAGTCTGCCTTCCTGCAGGCCTTCCTCGGCAGGAGCCTGGCGGTAAGTGGCTGCTCCTTCTCCGGCTATGCTGCGCAGGGCAGGAGCAGGAGGCAGAGCCAGAGGTCCTGGAGTGATCCGTCCCATGATGGCATCTCCATGGCCCCTGTGTGATGCTCTCTCTCTTGCCTTCACACCCCCTATCCATGCTGGTGGTTCTGTGGCTGTTGCATTCACAACTTTGAGCCCACTCCTTTTGCCAGTCCCGAGGATCCAGAGGAGCTGTGCCTTTCCCAGGCAGCTTTATCTCCCCAGTCTGACCACAGTGATGCTGTCTTTCCCTGCCTGTTAGGAACAGCCCCACATGTCATGCAGGCCCTGGTTGCCCTTCAGGCGGCTGTTAGGCCGTGGTGGCTCAGGGCAGTGTGAAACGCTGTCCCACCTCCCAAGCACTGCTCGTGTCCTCACTGTCTGACCGTGTTGTCCTTTGCAGGTCCAGAAGGAGAACCCAGGACAGCCATCACTCTACACCATCAACACAGTGCAGGTCAATGGCCAGGAGAAGTATCTCATAGTAAGTCTGGGAGAGGAGGGAATTGCACAGTGTCTGGCTCACAGCAGGGCTGGCTGTGTCCCCCCATGTCCTGGCACCCTGGCCTGGGTCACACCAGCACAGTCCCTTTCCTCATGTGGGGAACAGCTGATCCCCTGGGACAGCGACATGCCACATGTCTTTTCCCCTCCTGCTCCAGCTATATGAGGTCAGTGCCGACACGATGTTCACAAAGCCATCGGACACAGCCTGCGATGTCGCCTGCTTCATCTATGACCTGAGCGACCCCAAATCCTTCACCTACTGTGCCACTATTTATAAGGTAGCTGGCTGGGGCCCTGGGAGATTGCACAGAGTTCCTGTGGGACCACAGGGACCCTGTTGGACTTCAGCCCTCATGGGAGTCCCACATCCCCCAAGGGGCTGGTTGCTTAATGCCTCGCTGGGTTTTCTCCTGTCCCTGCAGCAGCACTACATGGACAGCCAGATCCCCTGTGTCTTCGTGGCCTCCAAGACAGACCTGCCAGAAACCAGCCAGCAGCCAGGGGTGTCCCCAGCTGAGTTCTGCTACAAGCACTGCCTCCCTCCACCCTTCCTCTTCTCCTGCCACAGCCAGGGACCACCCAGCACTGCTGTCTACACCAAGCTGGCCACTGCTGCCACTTTCCCGTTAGTATCCTTCCCGTAGAGGGAGCTCTGCTGGGCACAGAGCTTGGGGAGAGCGCTGTGTCCCAAACCTGACCGCTGCCACATTGCTTTTGCTTTGGTTTCTCTCCAGCTTTTGGTGACCTAGTGATTTTGGTATCATCTAGGATGTGAAGTGACAGGACAAGGGGGAATGGCTTCCCACTGCCAGAAGGCAGGGTTAGATGGGATACTGGGAAGGAATCCCTCCTTGTGAGGGTGGGGAGATCCTGGCACAGGTTGCCCAGAGAAGCTGTGGCTGCCCCATTCCTGGAAGTGTCCAAGGCCAGGCTGGACAGGGCTGGGAGCAACGTGGTCTAGTGGAAGGTGTCCCTGCCCATGGCAGGGGTTGGAATGGGATGAGCTTTAAAGGACCTTCCAACCCAAACCACTCCATGATTCTGGGATTCTGTGATCTACTCATACAAGTAACTGAAACAGAAAGGCCACTTCTTCCTCTAATTGCAGAGCGGGGAGGTTTACTACTGCCTTATGTGTCTCTGGCAGATTTATTAGATAGATCCTGCCACAGGGGGGTTTATTTTTGAAGCCTAAGATAAAAAATGCTGGAGAGGAGTAGCCAGCTTAGTTTGCCAAGGCCAGCGGGGGAGGCAGGGGACTGGCAGCAATTTTCTCCTGATGAGATGGATCAGACCGAAAAGGAGGTCAGTGAAGCAAGACCTGTATCACACAGCCTCCTTTTGGGAGGAGCTGTACCCCAAAGGGGCTGGGAGCTGGGTAGGAACAGCACTAGGCTGGTCACAGGAGGTGATGGGGGGATGTGGAAAGGAAGAAGTGTGGCTGTGTGTGGAATCTCTGCTCTAGGGGTCGGTAGGGCAAACAGCACTGGGGGCTGAGCCCTTGCAGGGAGAACATGTGGGAGTGTTGGAAGGCAGGATGGGATTACTAGTGAGTAGTTTTCCCTCTAGCTTCTTTTCAATAAACAACTTTATTTTTAGAGCTGACGCTTTTCCCCCCCCCCTCTGCAGTATTAAAATTTAAATATTCTTAATATATCTTAGGGTATGTGGTATAAATAAATAACAGCGTAATGGAGGGCTGGGGATTGGCTGTGCTCCCCCGATGTAGTGGGGAATGAATAATGGATGTGCCTTTCCTCAGAGAGGAGCATGTTGGTGCAGGACAGCACATGTCTAGGAAGGGAATGTGTACGCTGGGCTCCTTCCCTCACTGCCCTTCAGTTGGAGTCACCGGCTGTGCCTGCGTCTCCGTGGTACCCACTCCTGGATCATCTGGAGTTGGAAAGGCAGCTTGACCTAGAAAGGCAGATACCTCTGTGCTCCTACTAATTATTTAGGTGGTGGTATGCTGTTTTCAGGCCAGGGGAGGGGACAGCCACATCCGTCCCACCAGCCACCCGTTGCCTTGATGATGATGCCGGGTGACGGATACTCTGGCGTGTGGGGCTGGGAATCTCTTGGAGCCTCCCCTTCAGCTGTGCTGTATCCCCCAGTGCTGTGCTCACCCTGTGCCCCCCAGGGATGCCCCAAATCTCCCTGTGTGTGGTGGAAGTGCTGTGGGCCAGTGGGGTGCATAGGGACAGCCGAACTCATCGGCCTCTTCTCCCTTTCCTTCCAGCCACCTGAACACCGTGGAACTGGGAGTCGCATCCTTCTGGCTTCGGGTGGCCCTGGGGGCCGCAGTGACGGCGCTGGTGGGGTTCACACTGTACCGTGTGCTGGCCAAGAACAAATGAGAGCCACTCTCTTCCCCGCCCCCTGTAACACCAGCTTCCTGTTCCCAGTGATGCCCCAGTAAGGGGTCCTGTCTCCAGCTGGTCCCTGGTAGGAAATCCTTTCCCCCCAGCCTGGACTGCAGGACCAGTGAAACCGGACCTTCCAGCACCAGCAGAATAAATCCCTGGCACCAGTCAGCCTCACCTTGTGGCCTTGTGGCACCAGGTCAGGCTGTTCTGCCAGGAGGAGCTCTGCCTCACCAGCAGCTGGAGGATCACCCTCATCTTTTATTCTGTTGAAGTTTTTTAAGGTTTGTTTTTAAGCTGAAACACGAGTGTTTCAGTATCTATTGGACCAGGCACATCCCTTCCCCAGAGGGCTGTGCTGGTGCCCTCAATTCTGGGGGGGGGTCAGAGCTCTCAGAGCCCTTGGGAGCTCCAGCAGCAGCTGAGCTGTCAAACGAGCTCATGGCTCCAGCTCCCTGGTGCACATCTCCATCTCCTGTCCTGGTTTCTCTCAGCCAGCACTGGGAAAGGCAGCTGGGGAGGGAGGGCCAGGCACTTACACCTTCCCAGCCCCAGTGTTTTGGGGTCAGGCCTGGTCCCTCTTGCAAGGGCTGAGAGGGAGGACAGTGATAAACAGGGTCTCTCCGGGGTTCCTTTGTCTTGTTTCTGCACAAAAATACTGCGAGTCCTGCCATGTGCCAGGTTCCTGGTTCATCTGCCCTCCTTTCCTGCCACCTGTGTGGCCCATCCCCTCCCCAGCCCTGCCCTGGCTAGCGGTATTCATGGCCACCAGTATTTACAGGGCTCTGGGAGGCTTGGTAGGGGCTGTGGGGTCATTGTGTGCCCACAGTCCTTCCCTGGCAGTGCCATTGCTGAGGTGGTGCCACGCTGTGCCCTACAGCCCATGTCCTGCTGTGTCGCCTTTGCCAGACCCTGTTCAGAGTGTGAGGCTCCTGGTAGAACTGAAAGCTCCTTTCCCCTGTCCCCTGCGTGCACCTGAGCTGGCATCAGCTGCTGGGACTGGGCTCAGCACCGGTGTGGAGTCGGAGCCCCACAGTATCCCTGTCTCCAAGTCCCAAAGAGCAAGGCCAGCACCCATCTCTGGGCTCCCATCCTTCCAGGGGGAGCCTGGATCAGCCCCTGGCTCAGTGGCACCAGCCTGGGCTTCCCCAGCTCTCTCAGGGTCTGTCTGCAGGCAGCTGGGAGCGGCAGCTCCGAGGTAGCACCTGGACCTGCTCTTTTGTGTGTTTTTTGTATTTAAATGTTTAACCGTGGACTGGAGCCAGCGAGGGGCTTGAGAAGTGCCACCACCATCTCTCATGGGGACAGTCCCCAAGTGGTGCCCACAGTCCCCAGCACTGGCCAGATGAGGAGTCCCTGCCTGTGCCAGAGCTGCTCTGCCACTTGGACACCCATTTGCTGCTGGCCCCTGGTTCCTGGCACTGCCAGGGCCACATCCCTGCTGTTCCTTTGTCCATCTGTGTACCCACCATGCATGGCCCTGCCCCCCACCCCGGGCCTGGTGTCTATCCCCACTCCACATGTGCTGGAGCTGTAATATTTTAGGTTTCTTCTCTACAACAAAATAAATTTTTACACACCTTCCCTTTGCACACTGTGTCCTGTGTCACCTGGGGAGCAGGACCCTCGTCCCTGCTGGGGCTGTGCGAAGTCTGGGGCCTCCATGGGCTGTGGGGTGAGCAGAGAGGCCCCAAGGGCCTGGGCTGCCCTGTTTGGGGGCACTTACAGGGATTTAGGGCAGGAGCTGAAGCAGAGTGGGGTGGGGCAAGGCTCAGGGCTGGCTCAGAGCTCCTTGGTGCTTGGGGACACAGATCCCTGTGCAACAGGTGCAAGCCAGCAGGGAGAGGCAGGGAAGGAGGTGGTGGGTCCCTGTGGTTCTCTGCCCGGATCCTTTGGGAAATAGGAGACTTGGCTGTCCCAGGAGCTGTGGCTCACTGTGCCCATCCCCATGCCAGGGCCGGGGCTCCCCCCTTCCCTGCAACTGCCTTCCCCCTATGCCTGCAGTTCCTGGGGCTGTGCTGCCTCACCTCCCTGCTCCCATTTTACCGTGGCAGCTTTTCCCTTGGCTATTTCTGTCTCTGCAGGCTCAGCCATGGACGTTGGGCACAGGGAATGTGGGAGCAGCCGGGAAAGGCTTTTTCCAGGACCTCTGCACTGAGGCAGGATGGGGCCTGACTGCTCTCACACGTGGGGGGTCCCCTCTAGGCTGCAGGGTGGGAGAGGAGGCCCTTCCCACATGGCAAACCAGGGGAGAGGGATGGTGGGGAACACAACCGTTGCTGCCATGCAGGGCAGAGAAGGCCAAGGCAGATGGGACACGCGGTGCTCCCTGGTGACTCCAAACCAGACTGGATCCCCTGGGAGCAATGGGCCCACGTGCCACGGTGTGTATTGATAGCACTGGTGTGCTGGAGCCATGGATGCTGTGCCAGGGCAGGCGCCGGTGAGGGACAGGGGACACATATGGCCACACATGGTCTCTGAGGAAGGAGCCTAGCAGGGCTGGGGAGCCCAGAGCTCCCGGAGCCACTCACAGTGGGGCTGAGCTGTGGCCCAGGAAAGTGGGGACTATGCAGGGTATGAGTACTGGGAACACTCCAACCGTCCCTGGGGACCCAGGGGAGCCTGGCTTGGGTGCCACCGTGCACATCATGTAAAGGTACCAGTCCAAGGGACCCAGTGCCAGGCTGCCCCATAAGTGCTGTGCTGGAGCACTGGACAGCCCTGTGTCCCCTGTGCCACAGGGAGCACCCACAGGGGATGCAGCCAGACCTGTGCCAGTCTGTGGGTACAGGGTCAGGATGGAGAGAACATTTGCAGTTGTCTGTGCCAGATTCATCAGGTCCCTGAAATGCTGGTGCCCATGCTGGGATGCAGGTGCCCATACTCTACCAGGATACAGATTCCTCTAGCAGGATGCAGGTGCTGTATCGTGATGCAGAAACATATACCAGGGTGTGGGTACCTGTACTGGAGTACAAGATCTTGTGCTGGGATACAGATACTGGAAATGGAATATGAGTTCCCATACATGCAGATGGTGTACTGGGATGCAGGTACTGGACCAGGACAGAGGTGCTGTATTGGAAGTGGGTATTCATGCCATGATGCAGGTATTCAGACTGGGATGCAGGTACTGTGTGAGGATGCGGGTACCGGTACAGGGACACAGGTGCCATACTGAGATGTGAGTACCAATACAGGGGTGCAGGTGCCATACCAGAATATGACTTCCAGTACTGGGATTTAGGTACCCACGCCAGGATGCAGGTACCAGTACTAGGATGTGGGTGCCAGTCCTGCGATGTGGGTACCATACTGGGATCTAGATACCATACTGTGATGCAGGTATCACACCAAGATGTTGTTGCTGTTTTGGAGTGTGGGTACCAGTACCGGGATGCAGATACTCATACCGAGATGCACACAACCATACGGGGATACAGGTTCCCGTGCCGGGATTCAGGCACCATCCCACGCTGCGAGTGCCTGGTGCCGGCTCGCCCCCCGTGCCGTGTCCCGGTGCTGCCGGCGGGGCGGGGCGGGGGGTGCG
>VWZF01005265.1:84097-98689 GCA_013396755.1 Sclerurus mexicanus | reverse complement strand
CCCGAGAAGAGCCACAGCGCGCAGGAGCACAAGGAGCAGGGGAACCGGCTCTTCGGCGGCCGCAAGTACCCCGAGGCCGCCGCCTGCTACGGCCGCGCCATCGTGAGTCCCGCCGGGACCGGCTCCCGGCACGGGAGCGCTGGGGAGGGCACACGCGCACCCTCACCCCGCGGGCCTGGCTCTGGTACCCCCGCGATGGGACCCCAGCGGCGGGTCACCCCGGCCTGGATGGTCCCAGGACGGGACCCCTCCCGGACAGGACACACCAGCCTCCCCCTCTGGGCCTGGCCTGGGGACTCCCGGGACGGGCCCGCTGCTGGCCGCGATACCCCCAGGATGAGACGTCCCTTGGTCTGGACACCTTCCCTGTCCTGGCCTGGTTGACCCTGGGACGGGACCCTCGGGGATGGGACACCCTCACCACGGTACCTCCTTGGTCTGGACGATGTTTTTCTCCCAGGCCTGGCCCGGATACCCCTAGGGTGGGGCCCCCTTAGTCTGGACACTGGCCTCTCCCTGGGCCTGGCCCCTCCTGACCTAGACCTGTCCCCTGGGCCTGGATTCCCCCTTCTGGACCTGGACTACTCCTCCCAGGCCTAGCCTAACCCCCCTCCCGGGTGTGGACACCTCCCAGCCCAGCCTGTCCCTTTACTTTACTCTGAGTTGGGCTCTCCTCCATCCACCCCCGGGGTGTCCCCCCTGAGCCTGTCCCCGCTAAACACTGCCCCATCCCCAGGTTGTGCTGGGCAGGGCAGACTCCCTGGTGTGCTCCAGCTCCCCCCCCAGCCAGGCGGGCCTGTGTCCTCTGGAGGCAGGGACACAGGCTGCCCTATGTGGACCGGCCCAACCTGTCCCCAGTCTATGCTGGCACCTCCCCACGGGGTGCACTGCTGGCTGTCCCTGCCCAGGATGACAGTGTTACCGAGTCACCCAGCTGTCACTGTCATCCCCACGGCTCTGCCAGCACCACAGCGGTGACATGGGGCTATCCCCACAGAACCGGAATCCCCTGGTGGCTGTGTACTACACCAACCGGGCCCTGTGCTACCTGAAGATGCAGCAGCACGACAAGGCGCTGGCAGATTGCAAGCGGGCGCTGGAGCTGGATGGGCAGTCAGTGAAGGCCCATTTCTTCCTGGGCCAATGCCAGCTGGAGATGGAGAACTACGACGAGGCCATTGCCAACCTGCAGAGAGGTGAGCAGGCACAGCAGCCCCCCCTCCTGCTGGGGAAGGGGCCAGGGATGGCGCCAGGGCCGCCAGTGCCGGCTCTGACGTGGCCTTGCTGTCCCCAGCCTACAACCTGGCCAAGGAGCAGCGGCTGAACTTCGGGGACGACATCCCCAGTGCGCTGCGCATCGCCAAGAAGAAACGCTGGAACAGCATCGAGGAGAAGAGGATCAACCAGGAGAATGAGCTGCACTCCCACCTCACCAAGCTTATCATGGCAGAGAAGGAGAGGTAAGGGGGCATGGGGAACACGTAAAGACTTTTTGAGTGCCAGCATGCTGTCACAGCTCAGTATGAGGTGCCTCTGCCCTCCTGGAGGCACAGGCAGAGCCCCACAGCCAGGACAGCAGGGAAGGGAGTGCCAGTGTCCCTCCATCCTCCTGATCTGCTCTGTCCTAGGGAGCTGGCTGAGTGCCGGAAGACCCAGCAGGAAGAAAACACAGACGAGAGCCGTAGCCGAGTTCAGCTGGCCAGCATTGAGGCCAAACACGTGAGTGAGGGGGCTGGGGACTTCCTCATCTCATCCCCAAGCTCTTCTGCAGCCAGGGAAGCTGCAGGGCTGGGGCTGTGCAAGTGGAAGCCAAGAGACCCTAGGACAGAGCACAGTTCCTCAGCCTTCATTATGTGGCTGGCGCCACTATTGCAGGGTTCCGTGTCCCATGTGGTGGTGAAGCCCAAAAAGGCCTAATAAAATTGTTTAGAGACAGAGTTTGAAGCCTTTAAACAGTAAAGGTATTTATTGCAACGTTGGGGAACCCCCAGCTTGTGCTGGACAAAGAGTTCCGACTTGTTAGTACAAAGCCAGGTAATTTATACAATTTTCAGGAGAGGTTACAACATCTTTACATACATATTCATATGACATATAACATGTAGTTATAATATTCATAATAGGCGGAGTCAGGGTGGAGTCTGGGCGGAGTCATCCTTTTGGGGAGATGTTTCGGGGTCTTCTGGGGGTCTCTGGATGAAGTAAGAAGTCTTCCTCAGGCCTGAACTTTTTACCTTTCTTGATTTTGCTGACTCCACAATGGTGTTGCAAGACGATGTTGGACTGAAGCCCTTACTTTCGCCCCTTATCTACTAGTTTTCTACTTTATGTTCTTTCAGGTGCATTCTGTGTGTTTCTTATCTGCTAGTTCTCTACTTTCTGTCCTTTTATGTTGCTGTGTATGCATTCTTTTAGTGCATGGTCAGTTTTAAGGATTAAAAACAGGATCTTCATTCTGAGTTAACTCAAACAGGAGTTAACCTCTTCAGGGCCTTGCTCTGTTTCAGTGGCTGCCCCTGCTCTGTCATCTTCTGTCCCAGCCTGGCTGTGGTGACACCTGATGGGCCTGTTGCTCCCTCAGGGAACACAAGTGGCTTTCAGCCCCATGTGGGTCTGTGTGCTGGGGACTAATCCCTGATAAAAATAGCCCCACCAAGGCAGGTTATTTTTAAGCTGGATCACTCCTGCCAGATTCAGCAGGGAGCTGAACAGGCTGCAGCACCCATAGGTGGGAGGCTTGGGGGCTCTCTCTGGGGTAGCCTATGTGTGCTAGGGTCTCCTTGTCCTCAAGAGCTTTTCTTTCAGGACAAATACCTGGCAGACATGGACGAGCTCTTCTCCCAAGTGGATGAGAAGAGGAAGGTGAGTGTGCCCAGGCCTGCACTCCTGTCTCTCCCCTGCTGTGTTCCTTGCTTCCCCCTCTGAGCCAGCACCACCTCCCAGCCCACCTTCCTGACGCAACTGTGCCTCTCTTGAGTCAGAAGCGGGACATTCCTGACTACCTGTGCGGAAAGATCAGTTTTGAGCTGATGAGAGAGCCCTGCATCACTCCCAGTGGGATCACCTACGACAGGAAGGACATCGAGGAACATCTCCAGGTACCATCGAGCCAGGGGCAGGGGGGTTTCCCAGGATCTTTCCTGCCTTCTTTTCCTGCCTGGGCAGGAAGGAAGCTCCCTGCCCAACTCAGGGATCCAAAGGCTCCTTGGGTTTGGTCCCAGTTACCTGCCCGGGCGGCTCCCTGCAGAGCAGGTGCTGCCAGGCCCTGCCCAAAGCAGAGGCAGCTCTTGGCAGGGGTCTTGTGCCTTGACCTGCCCTCATCCTGCACCTTCAGAGGGGCTCTCCCTCCTTCCCCCCCCGGAGGCAAGACTGCTGTGCCGGGTGCCAGGGCAGATGCCACACGGCCCCCGTGCCCCAGGGCTGAGCCTGGGCACGTGGAGTAACCGGTTCCCATCCGCCTCCTCCCTGCAGCGCGTGGGTCATTTCGACCCGGTGACGCGGAGTCCCCTGACCCAGGACCAGCTGATCCCCAACCTGGCCATGAAGGAGGTGATCGACGCGTTCATCTCGGAAAACGGCTGGGTGGAGGATTACTGAGGGGCCTGGGTGGGGAATTACTGAGGGCCAGGGGCAGTGCTGGCCTGCCCAGTGCCCTGGCACTGCCGGCTCTGCCCAGGCTGGCACCATGCCTTACTTGTTCCCTGGCTGCTCCCCCTCCGCACTGGCTGCCCCAGACCTGGCGTGGGGCGAGGGCACGTAACCATCTCCCCTTCCCAAGGAGCTGCAATGGTGCGTGGGCACCACAGTTCCCCAGGGCTCCCTTCTCCAGCTCCAAGACTTGCCTGGGGGTTGGGAGAAGGCTGCCATGGCAGCAGTGGCCTCACCATCATCTCCACAGCCCACAGCGCAGGGTCCCCTTTGGCCAGGGCAGCTGACAGTCTCCAAAGAGTGTCCTGCTCCAGGGAGTGCCACAGGGAGCTCGCTGGGATGAGCACCTGGAACCTGGCCCCTCCCTTTGTATATAGTTGTTTCCTCCCCCTTCCACCTCCTGCCTGGCCAGGGCTGGGTTCTCTTCCCTGTAAATAGCTACTTGCTGGGGGTGGGAGACAGACTCGCCCTCCGGCTTTTCCCAGGAAACAACAGACCCAGGGCTGGAAGGGGCTGGCTCCTGCCTCCCCCTGCCCGCCATGACCACTTGGGTTAATGTTCTTATTCCTTTAATGAATCCCTTAAAACACCACAAAAAATAACCAACAAATCTGCATCCAGCTGAGGTTCCAGCATTTCAGTCAGTCCACAGCCTGCCTGGCTTTTTGAGCGCCCTCTGGAAGTTTGCCAATGTCCATTAAAAAAAAATAAAAATAATTTAAAAAAATTCAGCAATAAATGTGGAAAAGGAGCTGGAGTGGTTCACAGCAGTGATTTCTGGAGATACCCTGGCTTGGTAGCCAGTGCCATCTCACAGGAAAGGGGGATGTAGCAACACATGGTGTGCTACACTAGAACAACTTTAATCCAAAGGGGTGGGGGGAAAAGACCAGTAAAACCCAGAAGTTTCTCAGACAGTTGGTCCCAACAGCAGTTGTCTTTTCCTGAGGGTGACAGGAGTCTTTGCCGTGTCCAGGATGATGGGGACACATTCATGTCCTTCCTGGCTCTACCCCAGGAAGGTGGAGATGAAGACACTTGTGTCCAGGTTGAGTGTTGCATGCCACCAGCGGTCCGGGAAGTACAGGACCTGTGGGAGGGAGCACGGGGGGGCCCGTGGCTCCAGCTGGGCTGCGTGAGGGTCCCTTTCACCTCCCGGGGGTCCCAGGTGCCAGACTCACCTCCCCTGGGCGCAGGGTGCACTCGAGCGGGCGCTGGCCCTGGGGCAATGTGGGGTACGTGTGCTGGAGCCACGCCAGCGTCGTCTCGTTGGGGTGGAAGTGGGGGGCTTTATCCGGGGGGTACAGGAACCAGCGCTGAAAAACACCACGGGAGCACCCCCCACCCATTTCCCCTCCAGCCCCTCGGGCTTAGCCCCAGCGGGGCTTCCCCGTGTTCAGGGACACCCAGCAGAGGCTTGTTCCTCTCCCTCCCTCCTCCCCAAATCCTTCACTCAAGGCTCAATTCTCACCTTCCTACCGAAAATCACCTCGGAGAAACCGGGGCCATGCCAGTGAAAGGGAACCCCGGAGCCTGAGCCTGAGGTGGGAAGAGAAGGTTGGTGCTGAGGAGAGCCCCCGATCCCGCCTCGATCCCAGCCCGATCCCACCTGCGATCCCAAAGCTGTAGGCGGGGCTGGTGCCCGGGATGCGGAAGGGAGGGGGCACGTAGTGCTGGAACAGGGGGCCCCACTCGGTGAAGTTATTGTCCCCGAAGAAGTAGAGGGTGTCTAGGGGGACACGGGAGGCTGAGCCCGGTGAGGACCGGGGGGGCTCCGGGGGGCGGGACGGCTCTACCCACCACTGCCCAGCCGGGCCGGGTCCTGCGGCTGCAGCAGCCGCTCCACGTACTCCTGGAACGGCACATCCACTGCGGGAACGGGGGCGGTGAGCGGGGGCAGCGGCGCCCCCGGCCCGGGCGCGGCCCCCGCGCTCACCTTTGCGGTACGAGTAGGTGTTGGCCGTGCTGAGCCGCACCGGCAGGGGCCCAAAGGCCGCCAGCAGCTTCTCCCGGGAGCAGAGGGCTCGGAAAGCCTGGAGATGAAGCACAGGGCCGGGGTGGTGCCGCCGCTCCCGGGGCACCGCGGAGTGTGACCCCTGCCCGCCCCGGCACTCACCGAGTTGTCCGTGATCCCGCCGAGGATCACCGGCCGGGAGAAGGCGAACCTGGGGGAGCGTCCAGCGGGGTCCAGCGGGAGCACCGGGACCGGCCCCGACCCGGCCCCGGGGGCACCGGGACCGGCTCCACTCACCTTCCCCCGGGTTCTCGCCCCTGCAGCCCCCCCGGTTACCCCGCCCGGTGCCCCGGGCACTGTTCCCACCCCGGGCCCCCCGTACCGCTGCAGGAACAGGGAGTAGGTGAGGGAGGCGTCCACCCGCTCCACGGTGCACCGCTCCTCCTCCGGTACCGAGCCCGCCAGCCTGCAACGGGAGGTTCCGCTCGGCGCCGGCCCCGGGCCCGTCCCCAGCCCCAGGCGGGCCCCGGGGCACCCCGCGCTCACCATCCGCCGCCCGGCGGGTCGGTGCCCCGGCCGGGCCGGGCCCAGCGCAGAAGCAGCAGCAGCAGCAGCAGCAACGGGAGCGGCCGCGCCGCCATCGGCACCGCACTACGGACTACGGCGCCCGGCATGCACCGCGCGCACAGAGCGCGCCGCCATTGGCCGGGCACGGCCCCACGGAGCCCGCTGAGGCTTAAAGGGGCAACAGGGAGAGTGGGGCCACCTCCCGGCTTAAAGGGGCCTTCCAGTATAAAGGGCGCGACAGCAAAGCGGGGGTCCCCAGCCCCCGCGGCAGCGACCCCCGGCCAAAAGTGGGGTCCAGTCCCACCCCAGGGGCCGCCGCATCCAAAGACGAGAGTCGTGGCACAGTTCTGCTGCTGGTTTGTTTTAATTCAGTACAAAACGGCCAGGCAGGGGGGGCGCCCCCCGCCTTTATTGACACAAATAAATAGAGGGAGGGAGGTGCGGGGGGTACCAGGCAGGAGAACCTGCCCGCGCCCTGCCCCACCTGGCGGCCACACCCCCCTCAGGCTCAGGTGTACTCGCAGAGGTGGCCACAGCCCGCGGGGCAGTGGGAGCTGGTCTCCAGCCACTTCATGATGTGCTGGAGGTGGCCACCGTGGCTGCAGCCCTGGCACCACACGAAGAGCCCCTTCACCACGTGGTGACACACGGCACACATGCTAGCACACTGCCGACACCTGCCCAGAGAGAAACGGGGGAGTGTGGGCAAGGAGAGCCCGCAGGGGGCACCACAGGGGAACAGGGGCACCCAGCCCACCCTCCTGCCCCTGCAGCCCCTCTGGGACCCCCCTTGCTGAGCTGTCCCCAGCCTTGTGCCCTCACCTGTCACAGATCCAGCCCCTGTTGCTCATGGGCCGCTTGCAGTTGCTGCAGTTGATATGGAGGGTGGTGGATGCCTGGTTGAGGCAGTTGATGGCACGGCACGTGCTCAGCTTGATCACCTCGTTGGAGATGTTCCAGAGCTGGAAGCGCTGCAGCAGGTCAATGTAGGACGTGTACCAGTGCTCCTGGGGATGGCCAAAGATGCCTGAGCCTTGACATCCACCCTGAAACCCTCTCAGGATCCCAGCACTGCCTCCCAAAGGCAAGATCCGTTCTTGGATCACAGCCCCAGGCAGCTTCAGGCTTGGAGCAGAGGCTGGAAAATGCCCAGTGGAAAAGGAGCTGGGAGTCAACAGTGGCAGAACACGAGCCAGGTGTCCAGATGGGCAAGAAGGCCAATGGTACCTGGCTTGCACGAGCACTGATGTGGCAGCAGGCCCAGGGCAGTGATTTCCTCCTGTGCTGGGCACTGCTGAGGCACCTCCAGACCTGGGGGCCGTACTGGGCCCCTCATTACAAGAAAGACATGGAGGGGCTGGAGTGTGTCCAGGAAAAGCAACGAAGCTGAGGAAGGGGCTGGAACAGCAGGAGCAGCTATGGGGGCGGTGGTCAACCTGGAGAAAAGGAGGCTCAGGGGGGGACCTTCTGGCTCTGCAACTCCCTGACAGGAGGGGGGAGCCGGGGTGGAGGTTGAGCTCTGCTCCCAGGGAACAAGGGACAGGATAAGAAGGAACAGCCTCAAGTTGTGCTAGTGGAGCTTTAGGCTGGATATTGGGAACGTTTCTTCACTGTAAGAATGTTTAGGCCCTGGCACAGGGCAGTGATAGAGTCACTCTCCCTGGAGTGATTTAAAAGCCATGTGGATGTGGCACTTGGGGATGTGGATTAGTGGTGGCCTTGGCAGTGCTGAAGGAATGACTAGATGTGATGATTTTAGAGCTTTTCCAACATAAAGGTTTCCATGATTCTATGATCCTTGTGGTGGGAGAACAGCTCTGCAATACTGAGGAACATCATCCTTCCCCAAATCAAGAGGCCATGGCCACTTCCCCACCCTGGCCTTGCAGACACCACCTCAAGTCCCTGCCAGCATTGGTGGCAGGGCAGGTATATGGGGTCCTGGAGCTGCCTACCCCAGTTAGAGACCTGGCAGAGGCTGGAAGAGAGGGGAGGTGCCCAGAGCCCAGGTGAAATCCCATCGCGTTGGGATACACCCCCTGTGTGTCCCAGCAGGGTGTTGGGATACACACCCCCCCTGTGGGTCGCCACAGGGTGTTGGGAGACACACACCCTCTGTGGGTCGCCGCAGGGTGTTGGGATACACACACCCCCTGTGGGTCCCCGCAGGGTGTTGGGATACACCCCCTGTGGGTCCCCCGCATGCCATGGGGTCCCACCTGTGTCTGCTCATCAATCTCCTTGCGGATGCGCTCCCCCAGCACAATGAGCACGGACACGGCCGTCTGCACATCCCCCTGCTCGGCGTAGAAGAGCAGCGTGTCCCGCACGATAGGGCTGAAGAAGTCAGAGGGCAGACGGTTCTCGTAGAGTGAGTGGGAGATGGAGATAAGGGAGAAGGACTCCACGGGGGTCAGTGACACCGTCTCGGCCTCGTTGCCACTGACATGTGGGGAGTCAGCCTTGTCTTGCAGGTGGTCCAAGGCTGAGGGGTTGTCCACGATTTCGTGGCGCAGGGGGAAGGCCTCCTGGGGAAGGCTGTATTCCTGCTCTTCAGCTGTGAGGAGACAGCAGCAATGAGCAGGAAAGGCCAGGAGAAAATCCAGCTGCATGTCTGGGACAGGCAGCGCCTCCCAGCACCAGCCATGCCCTCACCATGTGGGTTCTCATGGTCCATCATGTACAGGTCATCCTCATCTGCCTCCACATCTCCCAGCAGGTAATCCGCAGGGACATCGCTTCCCTCTGTCTCCTCATTGTCTGTGTGCCCAGTGAGAGAGAAATCAGCTCATTACGTGGTTGGATCCACCTCCCCATGTCCTGTCCCAGCGTGCCAGGCTGTGACCAACTCAGACAGCTCAGCTCCCCACCAGTCACGTTCCTGGCACCCACAGCCACCACTGTCAGTGTGACCACGCGTCACGGGGCTAAACTGTCCTTCTGCAGCTCCCTGGGGCTTGGTGTCCTTCACCTGGGGCCGCAGCAGGTCCAGCCACCCCAATTTACAGAATAAATGCACCAGTTTATGCCACATCTACAGCTAAGGAGGGAAGAACTGTAGGAGTGCGACTGTTCCCCCCCAAGGAATGTTACCCTCGTTGTTGATCAGGGTGGAGGAGGAGTCCATGTGGATGTTTTCTGAGCGGCTTTCTCCTTTGCTGCGGTCCAGTCTGGACTCGCTGCCCAGCCCAGAGGGGATGTCCTTCAAGTTAAAGCTTGGGAAAAAAGCCAAATTTAGTAGTCACAGAGGTTTAAAGCTTTCATTCCAGCCAGCAAACAGCCTGGACAGAGGTGTCCAGTTGCAGTTTGAATGGTGAAACCCAAGATATGGTGATTTGCCTGAGAGAGCAGAAGTCACCCATCCCCACTGTGTGACTTAAAAACAAAGACATGTTGCAATTGCGATCACAGCCCTTCCTCCAAGCCTGGTGTCACTGCATATGCACTGCAAATTTCTTCCTGAAGAATTTCAGTGCTGAGCAGACCCTTGGCTCCATCTCCTTCCCCTGAGAGGCAAGTGAACAGGAGCTGCCTCGCTCCAAGGCTATTTGTTATGCATCATCATGCTCAGCTTTCACCAACAGAATAGGGAAGGGATGGGGCTGGAGCAGAGCCCAGCGGTGTTTCAGTCAGTGGCAGAGCAACCCAGCTGGAGGCAGAGCTTGGTCAAGGACAGTGCTTGTTTCTTTAGATGTTATTTGAGGATCTGTCACTCACTCTGGTAACCTGGCCCTTTGAGGTTTGACAGATAATTTGGAGTCCTCACCCCTGACGTTTATGTCATTGAGAAGAGGAAAAACAAGTTTTCCTGCTTCATCAGCCCATGAGGAGGCTCTTGCAGAGCTGGGCTGTGCTTTCCCTTGGAAAGGCAGGAAACCTCTGCACACCTCCAGCTCCAGCTGTGAAACACCTTCTCCACCCCCAGCCCTCTGTCACTGTCCCCTGTGCTGGCACTGCTGAGGCACTCCCAGTCCTGGGGGCAGTTCTGGGTCCCTCATTACAAGAAAGACATGGAGGGGCTGGAGCATGTCCAGGGAAGGGAACGGAGCTGGGGAAGGGGCTGGAGCAGCAGGAGCAGCTGAGGGAGCTGGGGGGCTCAGCCTGGAGAAAAGGAAGCTTAAGGGGGACCTTCTGGCTCTGCAACTCCCTGTCAGGAGCGGGGAGCCGGGGCGGGGAGTTGGTCTCTGCTCCCAGGGAACAAGTGACAGGAGAGGAAACAGCCTCAAGTTGTGCCTGTGGAGCTTTAGGTTGGATATTGGGGAAATTTCTTCACTGAAAGGGTGTTTAGGCCCTGGCACAGCTGCCCAGGACAATAGTGGAGTCCCCATCCCTGGAAGTACTCAAAAAATGTGTAGATGTAGTGTTTAGGGACATGGGTTATTGGTGGCCTTGGGTGGACAGTTGGACTTGATGATCTTAGAGGGCTTTTCCAACCTGAATGATTCTATGATTCACAAATTCAATAACCGCAGAGCTGATACCAGCCCCATTCCCCACCACAGCTTCAGACTCTGATTCAAGGTGGGAAGGAAGCAGTATGTGAGGCTTGAGGCCAGGCTGGGCACTCACTTCTCACACCCACATGGGAAATGGCTTCGTTCAGACGTCAACCTGCAAACCAGCACAGCACGAGCTGGGGAGAGCCATCCCTGCTCCTGCCCCATGACTGGGCCAGACTGGATGTCGGGAAGAAATTCTTCCCTGTGAGGGTGGGGAGGCCCCCGCACAGGTTTCCCAGAGAAGCTGTGGCTGCCCCTGGATCTCTGGAAGTGTCCAAGGCCAGGTTGGATGGGGCTTGGAGCAATGTGGTCTAGTGGAAGGTGTCTCTGTCCATGGAAGGGAGTGGAACAGGATGAGCTTTAAGATCCCTCCAACCCAAACCAGTCTGTGACTCCATGCTATGATTCCATTACTCCATCCCAGCCAAGAAGCCATCTGCACTCTGCCACGCCAGGAGCCGCCCCAGCCATTACACCCCACACTGCAGCTCCAACACTCCATACCTGTTCATGAGTGGGAGGGAAGCACTGCCTTTCCCCATACTGTGATTGAGGTTGGCGGATGACACAGTGCTGAGGCTGGAATAGATAATCCGCAGCATCGTCCACGTTTGGGCCACCTGTGTGGGACACAGCCACTGGAGACCTTGCCAGACTGCAAACTAGGCCCTGTGCCCACTCCCCCTGCCCCACAGCTCACCTGGTTGCGGTCCAGGCCCTTGGCCACCTTGGCATTGTGGTCGCAGAGCTCGGCCAGTGGCCGGCCAGCCAGTGCATACTGCTTGGCTGTGTGGACGAACCAGTCCATGCTGCCACTCTCCACGTCCGTCTCGAACACACTGAGGGTGCTGGAGGACGAGATGTACTCAAACTGCTCTGTGGGGTCCAGCTTGCGTTTGAAGAAGATGGGGTGCCGCCGGTCACCGATGTAGGGCTTGCGGTTGGAGTCGGAGGAGATGAGGCTTTCCTTGGCGGCGAAGGCCAGGTCTCCGTAGAGGCTGTAGCACAGCCCCTCGGGATTGGCCCGGTCGATGGGCTGGCTGGCGTCCTTGAAGATGTGCTGGTAAAGGGTGCTGTCCTTGGAGCCCGAGAGGAGGAAATAGGGATCGTGGAGGTGCCGCCACACGATGCCTGTGGTGACGTCCTTGTGCTCCTCGAACATGGCAGAGGGGATGAAGGGGCGCCGCACATCCCACACGTAAATGTTGTGGTCCACCATCATGGAGCAGGTGGCGATGTGGTGCTTGCACTCAGGGCGCCACTTCACCCGCGCCACCGAGGCGATGGTCTGCACGCAGTAAATCTCCTTGGCCCGCGTCGTGTTCATGTCCCACACCTTCACCATCTTGTCCCGACCACCCGTGGCCAGCCAGCCCCTGGGAGAAGGGTGGAGAAAGATGGGCAGATGCCGGTGTGCATCTGTGCCTCTTCCCCTCTCCCGCCCAGGCACAGAAACACTCAAAGCACAGATGTGACTGTGTTCAGGCCACATGGAGGCAGCCGGGCTACAATCCCATCCTCCCACGTGCTTCCCTGGCCCCTCTGCTCTCCAACAACCAGGTCAGGCAACACCCTCCTTCCCACCCCCACTGAAGGCTCTGTACTTTTAGAGCCACACTCCCCATTAGACCAGTTCCCTCCACCTCTGGTTTCCACTCGCCAGGCACTGCAGAGAGGAAAAAGGCCACTTTGAAAGTATTTCACTGCCTCTCTAAACTCGTGAGGAGTCATAGCACTGCCTGGCAGGGGGCTAGGAGGGACCTGCATACCACAACAGCTGCTTCCAGACACTTTCCAACCATATCCTGGGAAAGGCAGGAGGGAAATGTGACCAAACACAGGTGAGACACCTCCCAGAACACACACCCATGGTGTACCCTGGCTCCCCTACTTGCTATACCTGACCATCAGCAATCCAACATCTCAAAACCCCCTAATTTGTCAAAAAACAAACCTAAGACACCCCAACATGGCCTCAAATCCTCAAACCAATAATTGGTCTCATCTTCCAGCAACGTCCTAGCCCCTGACACAGTAATCAAGACACTAGAGACCCTTCTTTCTTCCCTGAAAGTTTCCAGCCCCATTTTTAGAGACTCGCTCATTCCTGCATTGCCAGGTGGCTGCCAGGGCCCAGCCCACACCCACCTGTCCTCTGGGTGCCAGTCACAGCAGAAGACAGGCCCGTTGTGGGCTGTGAACATCCTTTCATAGCGGTCGGGCCGCCGTATGTCCCACAGCTGCACGTTCCCATTCTCGAAAGTGGCGGCAAAGGTGAAATAGTCCCGGATGCTGAACTGCACATCACGCACACTCTCTGACTGGCCTGAGGGGACAGAAGTCAAGATCCAGTGGGACAGAGCTCCAGCAAAGCTAAAAACCCTACTGGAAGAGCCATGGGGGTCCCTGATTCAGAGAGAGGCAGAGGCAGGGAGTGATATGACCATATTCTATCTCCATCTCCAGACCCAGCCCACTGCTGAGAAGGACAAAAAGGCACCAAAACGCCTCTCAGCTCCCACCCTCCTGGCTTCGGGCATCACACCCCAAGCAAACCTTCTTCCTGGGCATGAGAAAGGACAAAACTCCCAGCCTCTCTCTCCCCCAGGAAAAGGGGTAGTCCAGGGCTGTGCCTGTACCGGAGAAGGTGCTGACAGAGTCCTTCTTGCGCAGGTCGAAGCACTTCATGTAGCCGTCCTGGGAGCCGCTGAGCAGCATGTACACCTCGGTGGGGTGGAAGCACACCTTGTTCACAGTGCGCTTGTGCTCCGTAAACAGTTGATCCTGCTTGTTGCGGGATGGCTTTCCCAGGTTCCAGGTGACCACCACGCCGTTGGTGGCGGCGGTGGCCAGCAGATTCTCGTCCATCTGGTGCCACACCACGTCAGCGCAGCTGAAGTTTAGGGAGGGCTTGCGGCCGACACGCAGGTTCAGCTTCTCCACGAACTGCTCCTCCTCGATGGAGTAGATCTTGAAGATGTTGCGTCCGGCCACCACTACCTGGGCAGCATCACGGCACACGCTGATGGCATTGGCAGGGGCGTCCAGGTGGCAGAACATGGTGCGGCCGGTCAGGGCGTTGCCCCCCAGGGCTGTGGTGACCCTGGCCATCTTCTCCATGGCTGTCCTCGGGGTGCCGTCCCCTCTCCAGGAGCAGGCTCGCAGGCTTGTGTCCCTGCAGGCTGCATGCACACTCGGGTGGCCCTGCTCGCCCTCAGCCAGAGCTGGGCAGGGACAGGCTGGGCTCCTGCAGCTCCTGCCGTGCCCAGGCGGCTCCCACCGTGGATTTGTGTGGCTGCATCAACAGGACGTGGGGCTGGGAGGCCACAGAGCTGCCGTGGGGAGGGAGACACAGCCAGGTCCTCCTCCTGCTGCCTTCTGTGACTCCCTCCCAGGGAGTTCCTGAAAATCTTTCCTGGGTTCCTTCTTCCCTCTGAGATGTTTCACTGGTGAGGGCAGCTGCTGCTGACGGTCAGGTTGCTGTGGGCCGAGGTGAGCAGTGTCTGCAGCACAAGGTGGGGTGAAGTGAGGCCACAGGCACCCCCACGGGGCCTCAAACCCTGCAGGAACCAGGGCTTCGTCCTCCTTCTCTTGCAGAGCCAGCCCAGCAGCTACGCTGGGGGTACCCTGGGGCCAGCGGGGCTGCCTTGGGGGGTCACAGGGTCCCCCAGAGCCAGGCTGAGCTCCTGCCGCGGCACTGCCAGCCCCAGCCCCTCTGCCCTTCCCTCAGATCCCGCACACCCCACATTCCCACCACCTCAGGGCCGTCTCCTGACCCACAGCCCCCTCAGCGCCCTCTCAGGGCGTCTCGGCCGCCTCAGGGCTCCTTCCCACCTCTCAGAGCGCTCCAGGACCTCCCCGCAGGCCCCTCCCCCCCCCACAGGTTCCCCCGCCACTGCCCGTGGACCGGCCCCGCCCCGTGCA
>VWZF01005265.1:63903-83357 GCA_013396755.1 Sclerurus mexicanus | reverse complement strand
GTGCAGGGGAAAATGGGGATTAAGGGGATATGGGGTGCATTGGCGGTCAGGATAGCAGTTGGGAAATGGTGGTGCTGGGCAGATATGGGGTGCATTAGGGGTGTAGGGATGCACTGGAAGGATATAGAAGTGCACAGGAGAGTAGGGATGCCTTGGGGTTATGGGCATGTAGTGCCATGGGGGAGTGTGTGGGGGTGATATGGTGTGCATTAGGGATGGGGGTGCAGGGGGAAAATAGGGTAGATTGGGAATCAAGGTGCAGGATGGGAAATGGGGGTGAGTGTGGTATGGGATGCATTGGGGGTGGCGGGGCTGAGGAGATGTGGGATCTGGGGGATTGTGGATGCCAGAGGGATGTGGGGGGCATTCGGGATGGGGTGCAGGGGAAAGTGGGCATCAGGGGGTACGGGGTGTATTGCAGATGTAGGGATGCACTGGAGGGATCTAGGGGTACACAGGGGAGTGGGGGTGTAGCGGGGGCTATGGGGCACACTGCCACAGCGGTGGTGCAAAGAAGAGTATGGGGACACACCAGCCTGGGGCTTGGGGCCATGCCGGGGCTGTCTGTGTAATGTGGGATTGTAGGGGTGACAACCCTCCAACTGCTGCTGTCACCTGCAGAGGTGGCAGGACGCTCCGTGTGCCACTGTCCCACCTGGCCCAGTCCCTGGCACCTGCGTCCTGGCACCCGTGTGGCACCCACAGGTACCAGTGGGTTTGCGGGTGCAGGCAGCCTCCCACCCCCGTGCCGGGGTGCTCCGTGCCCCAGCAGTGCCACCCTGTCCCACAGCCCCAGTGGCTTCCAAACCCCCTTCCAGGGCCACGAGGCTCCTTGCGCCATTTGGGGGCCAAAAAGGGGCGTTTAGGACAAAGGAGGGAGCGGAGGCGACGTTGGTGCAGCAGTTCCTTCCCGGCCGGTACAAAGGCAAAAGAAACTGAAAGCGTGTCCGTGCCCGTGCCCGTGCCCGTGCCCATGTCCATGTCTGTATCCATGCCCACACTCCTCCCGGGGTTGCTGTGGCAGCGGGCGATGCGCGGGGACGGCCCCCGAGCCCCTCCCGCGCTGGGTCGCCACGGGCACCCAGCCCCATCCCGGCTCGGTCCCATCTCGGCTCAGCCCGGGCTCCCCCCGGCCCCCGGCGTCGGGGCGATGGCTTTTCAGCTGGAAGGACAGTGACAGTGTGTCTTGGATGCCACCTCCTGCCTGCCCCCTGTGCCGGCGGTGTCCCCGCTGTCAGCCCTGCCCCTGCTCCCCGGGATGTCCCATCCCAGACGGATGGGTGGCTCCTTCTCCTCCATCCCTCAGGGCGAGGGAGGCGCCGGCCGGGAGAGTCCGGCTCCCGGGACAGGATCCGGCCGGAGCGCAGCTGTGTGGAGGGGCTAAGTGCAGGCTGTCACTTGTCACCGTGCCCCCGGTACCCCGAAACCTGCCATAGCACGAGACTGAAGCAAGCGAGCATGCGAGGACGGCGGGCGGGCGGGCAGAGAGGAACATCCTATTCACCAGGAGAAAGCGCCCCAAAGGCAGGGCTGGAGGCTGGGGGAGACACGCAGCACGGGGGGGTGAGCTCGGTGACCCGCTCCGGGGGTGTGAGGGGACCCATCCAGCCTCCGCCGCCACCCGCGGGTGCCAAAAGTAAGTGTCCTCCTCTCGCCCATCCCTGGGAGCATCGTTTGGTCCCCAGGAGCATCCTTGGTGGCTGGGTCGTGTGCCCACTTGGCACAGGGGCGGATGGAGCAGAATGCGACGGCGGGGATCACACAGCGTCGCCTTCCCACTTTGGCTTTTCATGATGTCCGTCCGTCTGTCCGGAAGAGGTTGGCAGGACACTGTGAGGAGAACGGGCGATGGCGGCGGCGTGGGGGGAATTTATACGGTACCCGGGGGAGCTCCGGCGAGGGGCGACGCCGTCCCCCATCTCCCCCCGGAGCCCCGTGTCCCTCGGGGACGTCGATGCAGGGACTGTCCGGGGTCGGCTGGAACCGAGGGCATCTCGTGTCCCCCAGCAGCCGGGAGGAGATGGAGTGGGCGATGGTGGCCGGGGTGGGCGCAGGAGCGGGCGGCCGGACCCGGCGCTACTCGATCACCATGCAGCACGGGAGGTGCTGGGAGAAGTACTTGAAGAGCTCCGGAGTGGCCCCAGGGCAGTTGGTCAGTTCCAGCTCCTCCAGATCCTGCAACTGCACCAGCCCCGACAGCCCCGTGGTGGTCAGCAAGGGGCAGCCTGCAAGGAACAGGGTGCACTGTCACCCCAAAACACCAGCACCCCCAAAAATAGCATCCTAAAAACCAGCATCCCAAGGTCACCAGCATTCCAAAAAACACAAAATCCCCACAAATAGCTCTCCAAAATATCAGCACCCAAAAACCCTAGAACTTCAAAACCTCAGCACCCCAAGAAAGCACCCCAAAACCCAGAACCCCAAAGCACCAACACCCCTAAAAAATACTGTCCAAAAAACCAGTATCCCAAAGCAAACCTCTCCTAAAAGCACCTCTAAAAAAACAACACCCCAAAACACCAGCAGCATAAACACACCAGCAACCCAAAATACCAGCTCCCAAAAAAAAATCATCCCAAAACCCAGCACCAGCACCCCCAAAAAAAGCCAGAACCCAAAAAAACAGTATGTGAAAAAAGTGTTGCAAACAACCAATAGACCCCAAAACTGTACCTAAGACACCAGTACCCCTAAGACCCTGCACCCAAGAAAGCACACCAGAACCCAGCACCCTAAGGTACTAGTATCCAAAAAAGTAGCACCTCAAAACACCAGCAACCCCAAAACCAGAACGCCAAAAAACAAGAACTCCCCCAAACCCCCATGCAAGAAATACATGAGGTGTCTCAAAACACCCAAAAAAAACCCCAAAAAAACCCCAAGCGAAAAACCAGCACCTTAAAAACAGTATCCCAAAACACCAAGACTCCAAACCATCGGTATCCAAAAAAGGCCCTCTGGAACACCAGCATCCCAAAACACAGCACCCTAAAGCACCAGTATCCAAATAAAAGCACCCCCAAAATCCAGTGCACTCCAAAACAGCACCTTGAAAACACCCTAAAAAACTCAAACCCCCAAAACCAGCACCCAAAACACCACCACCTCAAAAAACACAGCACCCCAAGAGCCCAGCTGTGGACCTCTCCCCTCAGAGATGGTCTGGGTGGCTTGGGGGTTTGCTGGCTGTCCCCAAGCTGTCCCTGTCCTCATGCTCAGTCTCTTCCCAGCCCCATGGGGTCCTGTCCCCCTGATCCCTGGGAGGGAGAGGGGGTTCTCACCAGCCAGTGAGAGGAGGCGCAGGCTGCTCATGCCCAGGAGGTGCTTCAGGCCAAAATCCTGCACCTGGAAAAGAAAAGGGAATGGGAACGGAGTGGACAATGGGGGGACCAATATGGGGCTCAGCATTGCTGGGGCAGGAAGCCTGGGCAGGTTGTAGGATTCTGGGGCTGGGTGACGGGGCTAGGTGCCAGGTCTGGGTGCTGGCACAGTGGGACACAGTGCAGGGAGCTGGGACAGGGAGTGGGGTGTTGGGAAAGGGAGATCAAGAAGGATGCAGGATGCTGTAGTAGAATGCTGGGGCAGGATGCTGGGTGCAGGGACAGGGTACTGGGTCCGGTACCAGATGTTGAGTGGCAGGACAAGGTGCAGGGAGCTGAGACAGGGAGCTTGAGCTGGAGCAGGATGGTGAATACTGGGTGCCAGGGCTGAGACTTGCTGAGCTCACATGAGCACCCGCTTCCCAGCACCAAGTCTTGGGGTCTCCAGCCAGCCCAGGGAGCCCACCTTGAGCTCTTGGCACATCCCCAGGGAGGTGCCACCCTGCCCTCCCTGCTGTGCCAGGACAGGACAGGCACAGCTGTGCTCCCCCACCTACCTGGCAGCACCAGCGCAGGTAGAGGCTCCGCAAGGATGACATGGTAGACAGGTAGCTGAGGCCGGTGTCAGTGATCCGCACGCACCTGCCGGGGACACAGGGGGTCAGGGCTGGCCAGCAGTGGGGCACCCATGGGTGTCCCCAGACCATGGGCACCGTCTGCTTCCAGTGCAGCTCAGCGTGGCATGGCTCAGCATGGCATGGTTTGTCATCATGTGACATGGCACAGCATGGCTCAGCATGGCATGACATGGCATGGCATGGCTTGGCATGGCTCAGCATGATGAGGCAGGGCTTGGCATGGCATGACTTGGCATGACTTGACATGGCAAGGCATGGCTCGGCATGGTGCAGCATGACATGACATGGCTTGGCACTGCTCAGTATGCCTTGGCATGGCTTGGAATGGCACAGCACAGTTCAGCACAGCTTGGCACATCACTGTACCTGTCAAGAACCAGCTCCTCCAGCTTGTGGAGGTCACAGGCAATGTACTCCAGGGCCATGTCGGTGATACGAGGGCACCAGGAGAGGTCGAGGCTGCGCAGCTTCCGCAGGTTCTCAGCCACCAGCTCCACCCCATCGTCCGTCACCTTGGAGCAGCCCGAGAGGCTGAGGACGCTCAGGTTGGGCAGGCTGTGCACCATGTTGACCACACCATGGTTGGTGATCTCCCAGCAGGAGTTGAGGCGTAGGGTGTGGGTGGTGTAGCCCTGCTTGGCGGTGAAGTAGGCAAGCGCTGTGTCCGTCACATGGTAGGCCTGCAGGTTGAGCTCAGTGAGGTTGGGCAGGAGCTGCGAGATGGCGGCGATGGCATCGTCAGCCACGTTGATGCAGTCGCTGACACTCAGGGCTGTGATGCGGGCGTTGAGGCTGGACCACAGTCCGGCCTCTGTGAAGTCGTTGCAGCCCGACAGCTCCAGCCGCACCACGCCCTGCATCTGCTCCAGCATCACCTGCCGAGGAGCAGGGGGTCAGGGCTTGGTGGGCACCACCACCTGCTCTGTGCAGCCCTGCCCACCCCAGCTCCCTCTGAGTGCCCTGCAGCTCTTCCCAGTGGTCCCAGTCCTGCCTGAGTGCAGCCTTCTCCCTGGGATTTCCCTGGCATAGGACACAGCAGCACTGGTGGGGAATGGCAGGGGACAGGCAGGGACCCCCAGATGCAGCCCTGGCACTGTAGCAGGTGCTGTTGGCAGGGTCAGGATTGATGCCCGCTGCTCAGGTAAGATGTGCCCACGGAGCAGCTGGTGTTGTGTTCAGCCATGGCACAGGGCAAGGACCTCAGTGGGGACCTTGTCAGGCCCCATGCAGGACCATGAGTTGCCCCACATCTGTCTCACTCTCAGCCCTCTGCTCAGGTGACCCCTGCCTTGCTGAGGAGCAGCCAGTCAAGTGGGAATATCCCCATTCCCTGAGTCCTGCTTGTCACCCACTACCACATTCCCTGCCCAGGAACACCATGCCTGGCTCTGCCTTCCTCTCAGTATACACAGGCAGAAGGGATGAACCCCCTGCCTGCATCCTGACACCCTGCCTGCTCAAGCTGCACCCACCTCACGGCCCAGACCACAGGCAGGGGCTCCCAGTGCTGTCCACCCCTGTGGGATGGCCATGTCTCCTGCCTGCTCCTTCCCTGTGACCAGAGAAAGTTCTGCCCACATGTGTGTCCCTAAGGCCAGCAGGTGTGACCCACCATTGCCACATCTCAGCCACCACAGTTGCCTCACCAGCGTCACTTACCTCCAACCCCGCATCCGTGATAGTCGACCTCTTAAGGCTCATGGACTTGACCCCCTTCTTGGAGAGGGGGTAGTTGTCAATGAACTCACAAATGTCCAGGTCAGAGACGCCCACGAGGCAGAAACCATCGAAGCCGCGGACGGCAAAGCCCTGCAGGCTCACAAACTCCTTCTCGCCACCAGGCAGGATGTTGTAGAGCTCTTTGGTGTGCAGGACGGGTGTCAAGCCCACCCAGAACTTGGGCTGGTAAAGCACCCGCCGCCATGCCTTGCACACCTGTGCCAGCACACACTTCTCGCACGCTGAAAAGTACCAGAACAAGCGGTTGAGGATCTTCTCGTCCACCGCCAGCTGCCTTTCTGAGGGTGACCCCGGCAGCCGCTCTGGTGAGGGCTGCTCCGAGCCTTCGCTCGTGTTCAGTCCCACCAAGGAAGCACCGGGAGGGGAGGACACGTTGGCCAGAGTGGCCAAGGAGAGTGGGGAGGCCAGGCTGGGGATGGGAAGGTCGCTGCGGTGGGCTAAGGCTGGGCTGAGGATGGCAGGCACGGAGGAAGGCTGGCACAGGCGGTTTTTCACGGCGGGAGTGCCTTTGGTGATGCTGGCTGAGCCGAGGCCGTTGGGTTGCGTGGGGATCTTCACCAGTCCATTGCGGGGCAAACATGGGGGCTTGGTGTCACCGTTTCTCGGGTTCGACATCTTCCACAGGTCTCTCTGTAACACAGGGATGTGGGATGAGTGGCTGCCAGTCTGGCAGGGAGGGTGGGCAGAGCTGGGGGATATGTTAGCACAGGTGGGGAGGACAATCCTGGGAGTCCCTGTGCAGGGAGCAGGGTGGCACATGGGATCAGGAGATGCACAGGGGGTGGGCACAACCACAGAGAGGACATGTCTAGAGCACAGAGCAGGGCCCACCCAGGGGCTGCGTGGCCATGACATTCCCAATGATGAGAGACAGATGGGGAATTGTCCCTGGACATTCACATCCCTCTCTGAGCCTGGAATCCAGCCATCAATGGGAGATGGAGCAGGAACCATAGACTGGTTTGGGTTGGAAGAGACCTCAAAGCCTATCTCATTCTAACCACATGCCATGGGCAGGGACACCTTCCACTAGCCCAGGTTGCTCCAAGCCCTGTCCAACCTGGCCTTGGATATTCCCAGGCATGGGGCAGCCACAGCTTCTCTGGGCAACCTGTGCCAGGGCCTCACCATCTTCACAGAGAAGAATTTCTTCCCAATATTGCATCTAACCCTGCCCTCTGGCAGTGGAAAGCCATTCTCCCTTGTCCTGTCCCTCCAGACTCTTGTCCCAAGTCCCTCTCCAGCTCTCCTGGAAATCTCCTGGATCATACTGGAAGGGGCTGTCTGTCTCTCTGAAGCCTTCTCTTCTCCAGGCTGAACAGTGCCAGCTCTCCCAACCTGTCCCAGAGCAGAGGGGCTCCATCCCTTGGAGCATTTTTGTGGGGGCGGAGAGGAGGCAGCGGTGGTGGAGCAGAGCTACCTGTGCTCACCATGCCAGGCAGGAGCCTTGCCAAGCCCTACTGAGCCTCACAGCAGCCAGGCAGCTCCAGCAAACCCGGCCAATAAATATTGCAGAGGCAGCAAGGCCGGCTTTCCATGGCCCCACTGCACCTGCCATCCATTATTCAACATGTTTCCCTCTACAAATATGGAGGTGAATAATTGATGGGGCCTCAGTCCCCTCCCTCTGCCCCAGCTGGTGCCTGGTGCAGGGCCCTGCTGGGGCACTCCTGCCCTGTTTGCCAGTGCCGTGCCAAACCCTGCCAAAGGGCTGGCTCCTGGCAGCCCCTGGGGACATGTGGAGCTGGAGCACGAGAAAGGGCTTTCAGTGCGTGGACCAGAATACAGGGACATGGCCATGAAGCCCGGAGGAGTGCCTGGCCTGTCCATCCATCACTATCTGATGGAACCTGAGGACCCTTTTCATTGCCAGCTGTCCCTGGACCTGTGATAAAAGCAAGGGAATTATTTTAGCTGCTTTATTTAGGACGGAGATGGCCAGAGCCTGCTGAAGGGGCACCAAGGGAGAAGCATCCTGCCTGGTAATGCTCTTGTCAAGCTCTGTGGGCTCTGAGGATGCTCCATGCAAGCTGGGGTAGGTGGCTGCTGAGTGGGATGCAGCCCAGATCACCTGCCCATCACTTTGACCCTCACAGCATCCCTGACTCCTTCAGCTCTCCTGATGCAATCAGCAAGGGAGCAGCCACCTAAAAAAGAGCTCAGGAGTGCAGGCATCTGCCAGTGGCACAACTGGTAAACCCCGTGGGATGCACAGCATGCGGCGACTCCTGAGGACACCGTTCCCAGCACAGCGGGGCCGTGGGACAGGGCTGGTGGGAGCTGGTGAAGCCTTTCCTGTGGTGTGAGTGGCAGCGGTGTGGAGGTGCCAGAAGACAGCCCAGATCAGTGACAGCGACCTGGAGAGATCCCAGCCTCCAGGGATGAGCCCAGCCCTGTGCAGACAGTCTGGCGCCGCTCCCAACTTGGATGCAGCCACTGCTGCCTCCGCTCCCACTGCCCGACAGTGGAGCTGGGCCTCCAATGTTTGGACATGTATTAAATTCACTTGGAAGCAGGAGAAGAGGAGGGGAAAGAAGAAGGAAACTTAAAACCAGAGGCTCAGTGCTTGGCAGCAATTAGGGAAGCAAACAGAATGTGCACTGGGGTGTCTCACACAGCACGAATCCAAACAAATAATTACCCGGCAGCACAGAAAGGTTGTTGATCCTCACAGAGCCCATAGCCAGAGCTGCTGGACACACTGGTTGTCTCCAGGGACAGTGCAGGTGGTGACAGAGGGGCAGCCCGGGGCTTCAAGAGCCCAAGGGGACAGTCACGGGAGGACACAGATGCTGACAAGTCGCTGGACTGAAATGCAGCCAGCAGGAGGTTTTGGCAATGGATACAACTGGTTCAGACTGAGGCTGGTCCCTGAGGCTGGGCTCAGGGCAGGCTGAGTGGCTTCAGCAGCTTCCCCAGCCCTGCCTTGGAAAGCTGAGCCAGGTTCCCCCTGCTCTGGGTGCTGAGGATGCCTGTCTGGAGCACAGAAATCCTGAACCTTGAATGAGCTGGGAAGTCACTTCAAATAGAAAGATGGCCAGAGATGTGGACTTTTGGGCACAGGCAGCTCCAGGCAGTGGTGCTGGGAGGCCAGACAGGCATTTCTCTCTGGGAAAATGGGCAGGCAAGGATTTGGGGGTTTCTACCAACCCCAGGAGAAGGACTGTGCTTGGAGAAGGACCCCAGTGTGAAGAAGGTGGGCTGGGGCCACACACTGGGAAGGAGAGTGGGTCGAATAGCTGCTCTCTGATGTCTTTGGCACCATGGGGCAGTGCTGGGATCTACTCTCCCTTGCTGCAGGAAAGCCCCTGCCTGCAGCCAAGCAGCCCCTGCACCCCAGGGCTGAGGCCACATCACTCTAGTGTACAATGCGCAACTCCCACATCCCATGGAGATCCCAGCTGCTGCTGTGTGCTGGGACACCGAGGGCAATTCCTGTCTTGCCCCAGGCCCTCCCAACCCACCCAGGCAGCAGATGGACAGTGAAACACAAAACTGTCTGCCTCTGTCAGTACAGAGCCTCTCTGATGTTCCAGCAGCTCTATAAGCATCTCCATTTGTTTTCTGAACACCCCGAAGCAGCAGGAGAGCAGAGATTTGGCCTTGTCTCCCTGTCATCTCACTGTTTGCAGCTTGCATGACTGGGCAAACCACATCATCATCATCATCATCAACAAGATTGTTCAGCGTTTGGTACAACCATCCTTGCTCTGGGATCCCACAGAAAAGACCCAGATTTGCAACCCAATAACAACCCCTCTTTGCTCTGGCAGGCCACGGCTCATGGTGAAACATCTTCCAGCAGTGGAGTACCAGCTTCCGATCCACAGTGGGAAAAAACCTGATGAAAGCAAAGGTCAAAGTCCTTCAGTCTCCTGAATCCACTCCAGGGTGCACATTTCACAGGAGACGTCAGTGCCAGAGAAGTCATTCCATTCAGGAGAGTTTTGTCACCCACAATAAGTGATGATGCAGTGGTGGGGGGTGGATTTGACGCAGGAAGAGAGAAGAAAGCCAGGGTCTAAGAGCCTGTCACTACAAACATTGCAGAGACAATGAGGATGCCGGGATGAACAGGATGGAAGCTGCTAGGAAGACAGAGCTTGTCCAAGCTGTTGGAGAGTTTACCATGTCCACGTGGTAGCAAAGAGAGATGAAGGCCTTGAGATGGGCAGAGTGGTCAGTCATCCTGTTAGTCCCACCCTGAGTGTTGTTGACCGGGAGATCCCAGACTCCTGGATCAGATAGCCATCCCACTCCGGTCAGGCTCGGGGACGAACTCTGGGTTCGGCGGGATCGGAGAGGCCCCGGGAGACCCCGGACCGGCCGGCGTGGAGCCCCCGAGACCTCGGCCCCGTCGGGGTCAGCACCGCGGAGAGCGGCCGGTCCGGGCAGCACCGCGGACAGCGGCTCGGGCAGCACCGCGGACAGCGGCAGAGCCGGGGGCACCCCGCAAACATGGCCCTGCGGGACCCCCTTCAGCCGTCCCTGCGACGATCTGGTATTTCCCCGCCGGGCCCCTGTGAGCATCCGCTATCACCCTGCCAGGTGTCCCTGCAAGAATCCACTATTGCCCTGCCATGTCCTTTGCAAGAGATCCTACTATTGCCCTGTCAGATCCCTCTGACAATCCACTATTGCCCTGTCAAGTACTTGTAAGAGATCCTACTATTACCCCAACAGGACCCTGTGAAAACCGACTATTGTCCTGACAGGTCCTTGTAAGAGATCCTATTATGACCCTGCCAGGTCCCTGTGAGAATCCACCATTGCCCCAGCAGGTCCTTGTAAGACAACCAACTATCATGCCACCAGGTCCCTGAGAGGGCCCACTATTCCCTGAGAGGACCCACTATTGCCCTGTCAATTCCCTGTGAGGATGCACTATTGACCCACCAGCTCCCCATGAGACCCTGCCAGGTCCCTACAGCTCCCCCTCCTGCCCCTTAGCCTGCCCCTGTTATTGCCCTGCCCGGATCCAAAGCTGCTGCAAAATGATTTCTGTGGAGCCCCTGCTCTGGCAGCAGAGCTGCACGGCTGCGAGGAGCCATGCCTCATCAGTCCCTGCACTCACACACACACACACACACTCACACACATGGATATAAATGCACACATGGACAAACATGGACATGCACAGCCCCCGGAGTGGGTGGTTGCCCCTGCACAGGCCGTGGTGCTCCATGGCTCACACACACGCACACACACACACATGCACAGCCAGGGCCGGTGCGTGCACGCGCACACAGGGTTGCATCAGCTGAATTCATTAGCCTGTCTATTTTTACTAATGCAGCAAATCAAGTTGCTCTACAGGCGGAGAAAACACACACCCGAGACAGAGAGCTGTGGTGGAGCACGCAGCCAAAGGCTTTTGTCCAGCACTCCTGAGGGGATCAGTTTCCCGGGACTCTCTCGGCTCCACGAGATGTCCCCGACCAGCACCAATGCCAGGCAGGCTCTTGCCTGGGGGGCTGAACCTGCCAACCAAAGCACATGGCAGTAATAAAGACATCCCACTGCAAAGCTTGCCCAGCACAGCCTCGCTCTGTGGAGTGCAGCTGCCTCCTGCTCTGATCCCATTGGGACACAACACCTCCTGTGCCATGACTAGTGGAGGTAAGACCCCTGACCTCTGAAACTGCGTCCCCTCAGAAGGCTTGGATCACCCAAGAAATGCAGAGGAGCCCCCAGAGACCCTGGAGGAGGCCCTGGTTCCCCCAGAGATGGAGAGGCAAAGGGTGTGTTTGGGTACGGAGATGCTGTAGCTGTGCGTGCGTGTGTGTGTGTTTGTGTGTGTGTGCACAGGTGAATCTGTGCTCCCAGGCTTGGCACTCACACAGGTGAGCTGGTAGAGAGGCTCAGAGCACAGTTCCAAACTCAGTGCTAACTCTTCCTTGCTGCACAAGCCAGGAATTCATAGTAGGAAAGCACCTCACAACTTCACCTGGCCCTGGATACATGCTGTTTTTGTGATGGCAGGTGGGAAACTCCCTCCTGAGATGGCCCTGAGAGCTCCCCAGGAGATCAGAGGGCTGAGATCAGCTTTCCTGCTCCCATGTTTTCTCCCAACAGTGCCAAAGAGCTCATTCCACCTTGCAGTGGACAAAGAGGCTCAGGAGGGGCTGGGAAAACAACTGGTTTGAGTCCTATGGCTGCTGGCTGCTGCTCTCAGTGCAGGGCAGGCTGGTGAATCCATCACTGGGTCTGAGGCAGCTCGTGGCCAAGCAGCAGAGCCATCACAATAAGGACCCTCCAACACCACTCTCTCCCAGGTCCCACAGCCTTCCCAAACAGCAAAACCTCCAGAGAAAATCAGGCTCTGCAGGGTCAGCCCCATGTCCAGGGACCTGGGAAAAGCTGTCTGAGGTGCCAGAGCTGAGCTCTGATTAGGTCCCTGCCACTTTGTGCTTCACTGAGGGAATGGCTCCTCTCCAGAAGCACTGAGAGATGCAGCTCCTGCCTCCCCCAGCCCTCAGCGTGGAGAAATTGCAGGAAGGAGGCAGACCTCCAGCCCCACAACCCAGCCAAGCAAAACTTCCTTGCAACAGGCAACAGAGTTCCCTCTGGCTGAAGCACCTGTCTTCTCTGGTAAGACCCAAGTCTCTCAAAAACATCAAGTTCTGACCTCTCTCCTTATCCCAGGTAGCCCCATGTCCCCTTGGGAGGAAACCCACACTGAAAAGGAGCACAGGATGCACAGACCAGGGCAGAGCTGGATCCCTGGGCCCTTCCCCTCCAGCCTTCTCCAGAGGTTCCAGACCTCAATGCCATGGGACAATGCTTGTGCCTCAGCCAAGCTTCTCCCTGCTCCCCACTGACTGAGGGAAGAAGAGGGATGGCTCCTCATGTGCTGGATGCTGTCCAGCCTGGTCTCTCCTCACTGCAAGCCCAGCCAGAGCCCAGCAAAAGCATCCAGCATGTCACAACCCTTCTCTCTGCCCCTCCTGGACTCAGGAAGGGGTGAACAAAAATGCTAGATCCCACAAGGAGACAGGAGCCAGGCGATCATGGCCCAAGACTGTCCCTGAGCCCCCTGGTCCCCAGAACAAGGATGTGCTCCCCAGGTGCTGATGGGACTTGAGCCTCTCCAAGCCCCTTCATCCCTTCACACATGGCAATTGCCACACAAGCGGTGATGCCCCTTTGCTGCTGGGCTTGGGAGTCCAGCCAGGAGCTGGGGTTGGGGTGAGGCTGGTGGGACACCAGGGAAGGCAGGCAGTGTTCAGCCACAGCACTCATCACTGCAGGGGGCTGTGGGTGATAAATGCCAGCAGCAGGCTCTGAAAAGCTGTTAGATGACTCCAAGAAGCAAAGGCACTGGCCTGATCCTGCTCCTAGCACAGCCCCTCAGACATCTGCTTCCCTCATCACACCTCCAGCAGGGAGAAACCCTGGAGAAATGGCTTCTGCTGAACTGCTCTTTCCCCAGACATTCTCCCCTTCAGCCCTGACCTCCTCCTCTGAGCCCCCCACCCTGGAGCACCCAGCACACGTGGCTGGTCCCCGTGGCAGGTGGGCAGAGGTTTGGTGGGGGTGGGATCCTGTCAAAGGAGCTCCGCTCGCCTGCGCACCCCATCCTGCTCCCTCCCACACCATCAGCACCCACTCACCTCCCAAATCCCCTTTCTCCTCTCTGGGTGCTGCTCCATCCTCACAGACACAGGTGGGGAGCAATGGGCCATGGCTTGGGCATGGGAAAACTGAGGTCCAGGCAGGACAACGTGGCTTGGCCATGGAGCTGCCAGAGTCTGAACCAGGCACAGATTAAATTTACAGAGCAGGAAGACAGAATCCAGCACCCAAACTCAAAGGGCTCCCTTTCTAATTGCCCTTCTGTCTGGACCGCAGCCACATTCCCATGGGGTAGTCAACATAATTGTGATCCCCTTTCCCCTTCCTGCCTTACCCCAGCCCAAGTGAGGGTCACTCCTTCTCCAGGAGTAGGATTTGGGGAGACAGGAGAGTCCTAGTGCTGGGGATGCTTGTCCCACTTCTCCCCACTGCCATGGAGCCACTGGCATGGGGAGGAGAGCAGGCAAAGGGATCGATGTGGGGGAAGCCAGCTCGGGGAAAAATAGATATCTATCTCATTAAAAATGGATGCTCAAGCGAGTCCTCCCCACCAAAGCCACCTCCCTCCCTATTCCTGGTAGCCGGAGTGAAATCAGCACTCAGCTTCCAGAGGAGGGAGATGCCAGCACGGCACGGCGCTCACTCTGTGCCTGCTGCTCCCACCCTGCTGCGTGCTGAGACCCTCTGGATACTGCAAGAAGGGGTCTGAGACCCCCAGTACTTTGGTCAAACGATGATTATGGAGCAGGACCTGCCAGAAGCAACCCTGCTGCAGGAACTGCCATACTCTGGCCTTCACTGCCTAGGTGCTGCCATGTCCCACCAGTGGCATCGGATATCCAAGAGGCAGAGCGACTTTGGCCTAGTGCCCCATGGCACCCCTGGGCCCCCACATGGCCAAAGTCTTGGGGGTCTCTACCTGATTGCTGCCAAAACCCCGTGCTTCAGTTTCCTCCATTCATGGCCAGCCCCAGACATTCCATGGAGTTCAGCCTGCCCACCTGGCCTCCAACGCCACACACGGACCCCTCCACCCATACCCTCTGCCCCACCAAAACAAACTCCTCATCACCATCCTGGACTGCTGGGTGGTCCCTGACCCCACACTGGGCTCTGCAGGACCCCACTGTGGGACTCAGCCCCCTCAGCCCCATCCCAGCCAGAACCTTCCCCTTCCTCCATCCCCTGAGCTCTGGGATGGGGGGGCTGTCCCTGTCCCCCCATGCCTGGCCGGTGTCACTCTGCGTCCAAGGTAAGCCACATCGAGGTGTTGGGGTGCTGGGGTACTGAGGTGTTCAGGTGCAGCCTTGGGGATGCCATTGGTGTCACCAGGGAGGACAGGGGGCATTTTGAAGGTTGGCAGCAGAGGTGAAGAGGGGCAAGCATCAATTCCACAGCCGGGAGATACTGAACCCTATGGCAATGTCCCCCTTACACCCCCATCCCAGAGCATCCCTGCATCCCGTGGTACTTACCTGACCACCCCCCCACACACACGCCGTTACCCACCCGATGATGCCCGGCCATGCTGGGGGGGACACAACACACCTTACCCACCCAGCCCCCCCTCTCCCCAAAGCGGGGGAGAGAAGCCAGCACTACGGGGAGGGGCACACAGACCGCCATCCTCTGGTGAGCTACGGGGAGATGGGGGCGGAGGGAGCCACCGGACCCGGGGCCGGGCCGGCTCCGCCGCCGTTATATAACGCAGCTCCATGATGCGGGATGCGGCTGGGGGTGGTTGCGGTGCCGACGCCGGTACCGGTGGAACAGGCACTGGCACCGACACCGGCATCGGCACCAACCCCGGCACCGGCTTTGTGTTGTAAAGGGTTTTCCCGAGCGGCTCTTACCTCCAGCCCCGTCTTCCGAAGCTCATGCCATGCCTTGTGCCCGTCTTCTCTCGGTTGTAGGGAAAAAAACCACCAGAAAGAAAATCGGGAATAATCCCCCCAAAAATCCCCGTAGGCAAAGGGGCCGGATCCCGCCCGGCCCCCGCCCCAACCCCGCGAAACAACAGGAAAAATAAGCGGGGAGTGGAGGGGGGGAATGGGGCCGGATCCGGATCCGGGGGGATGGAGAAGGGGGGTCCCTCCTGCCAGCCAGCCCAGGGAGCTGGGAGAACACGCACACGCGCGTTTGCACACACGCACACGCGTGTCACCAGCGTAGCCTGTTAAAGAGACACGGTCGCCGGTAGAGATAACGGATCGTGATGGGATGTTACCAGCACCGGCACCGGGAGAGGCGAGGTGAGGGTGCGGGACACAGGGAATGATGCGCAGGGTGCGGGCAGGGCTGGGCTGGCAGCTGGGTGTGCAGGGAGAGAGGGGTGGTGGGTGGGGGAATGCAGGGGTGGAAGGATGAGGGATGGAGGGAGGGATGGGAGGATGGAAAGATGGAGGGGGGATGGAGAGATGGAGGGGTGGAAGGATGGAAGGAGGGATGGAGAAATGGTGGGAAGAATGGTGAGATGGAGGGAGGGATGGGGGGATGGAAATATGGAGGAGGTATGGAGAGATGGAGGAGTGGAAGGATGGAGGGAGGGCTGAAGAAATGGGGGGAAGAAAGGTGAGATGCAGGGAGGGCTGGGGGAGGAATGGGGGCTGAAGGGAGAGAAGGAAGAAAGGATGGAAACATGGAGGGATGGAGAGATAAATGGAGAAATGAGGATGAAAGGTTGGGAGAGGATGGAGGGATGGAGAAATGGAGGAAAGAATGGTGAAATGGAGGGATGAAGGGATGGAGGGAGAAATGGAGGGCTGATGAAATGGAAGGATGGATGGAGGGATGGGGTGGATGGAGAAATGGAGGGCTGGGTGGAAGGAGGAACAGAGGGATTGATGGAAAGCTGAATGGACAGATGGAGGCTTGCTCTGGCTCTCTCCCCACCAGGGCACTGGCAGGCTGGAGATCCTGGTGCAGATCCTGCTGTAGAGCCCTCTCACACTGGCAGCTGGCAGCCCCTTGGGCACAGTGGTGACACTCGACCCAGCTCCAGCACGTCAGCGTGCAGCAGGCACCCAGGACAGGGTGCTGTACCCAGATCCTGAGGAGATTCACCTTCCCAAGTCACGTCTGGCAGTGGGACCCGCTGGAGGTGCCCCATTGCTGCCCCCCATTTCCCATCACCGCCACTCAGCACCCACCCAGCACCCCAGTTTGAACCCAGCTTCACCACTGCTCCCAAGACTGGAGTGAACTGGTCAGCTGCCACATTTAATTCTATCCCCTGGCATGGTCCCATGTGAGCAGTGGGACCATGGTGGCTGCTGCACCCAGCTGGCCCTGGGGAGGCTGCTGGAGTTGCCTGGATCTGGTGCCTGGCTCCTGCTTCCATAATTTATAAGGCAGGTTGGGTTTCATGCTGGCAGCTGGGAGGGGGCTTGGGGAGGAGACTGCGCACACACTCACACTCATTCACACTCACACCCTCATCACATCCTCCCCAGCGGGTGGCAAGTGCAAGAGAAGGTGCCGGAGGGGCTAGGGGATGTGTGGATCCATGGCACCATCTGGGTGACGCGTATTTTCCCCATAGACTGAGGAACTGGGGGTCCTTCTGCCCACAGTCCCTTCTCCCTCCAGCAGTGCCCTGACCCTCCATGATGCCTTATCCCCATGGGGGTGTTCCACGGAATTGCCACCCAGCAACATCCTGGGAGCAACAAGTGGTGGTCCAGCCCTTGGGGACAAGCTTTGCACCCAGAGCAGGTCCATGCCAGCAGGGCTGGTAGGCACAGGGAGGCAGTGGGGCCCTGGATGGTCCCTGTTGTCCCTTTGATCCTGGCACTGTCACTAATGCCTGCCAGCACCAGGCCCCAGAAGGGACATGTTATTGTGTCCCCCTGTCCTGGGGACATTTTCATATCTGGAAAGAGACTGGAAGAGTCCCTGGGCATGGGAAGTCTCCATGCACATGTCCCCACTGAAGGGGACACAGCTGCGGTACCAGCTCAGGTGGGTACCTGCACTCTGGGGTGCTTGATGTGGGGTGCCTGGTCACCCCACTTCACCCTATGTCACCACTGCAGGCCTCTTAATGCCCCCTGCTCCACGGGGACTGTCCCTCCTGTGTGCCAGGAGGGTGGTGGCCGGTGTCCCTGCATTCAGGCCAGACCAGCAGCTGAGAGCCAAGTAACAAGGCTCCCCCAACCCTCCTTTATCCTCCCACCGCCACCACCCTGGGGATGCTGGATGCTCTCACCCAGCCTGTCCCCATGGCAATGGGACCCTGGACTGAGCATCCCCATTCCAGCCAGAGCATCCCTGGTCCAGCTGGGCTGCCGGTGCCAGAGCTGGACCGCAGTGCTCTGTGGGCCCGTCACTGCAGCAACCGCCGTCGCCTAGCGCCACTGTCTCCCGGTAACCCGTCGCCTAGCAATGGGGGATTTTCACAGCTCGGGATGAAGAGTTGAAAGTTATTTTTAGCCCGGGCTGTGAATCAATAGGCAGCTCCATTCGCCGACCCACAGGATGCACGCACGGGGGTCCGGCAGTGGTGGCAGGGAGGGGGGGATGGTGGGGGGAGACGGGTGGTCTGTCCAGCCTGGGGTTACCACCCCAGCATGGCTCCCAGGATCCCCCAGAGCCCAGCCCCCTTTGTGCTTACTCCAGGGCTCAGAGCCCCTGACTCTTCCCTGCCAAGGATCTGACCCTCCTAAGGTTCCCCCCTCGAGGCCATGTGCAGGTGAGGGTGGATGAGGACATAGGGGCTCTCAGGCTTCTGTGGGGACCCTCACATGTCCATGGAGACAGTCTCACTGCTGTGGGGACTGTTAGCTGCTGTGGGGATTTTCATCTTAATGTGGAGACCCTCACCTCATGGGAGGACCTTCCTCTTACTGTGGGGACCCTCATCCAGCTGTTGGGAACCTCATCATTTCATGGGGAGCTTCTGCCACCAGTGTGGACCCCCACCTTCCCCTAGGACACCTGCCTTGCCATTGAACCCCAACCTTGCCACGGGAGCCCCTCCTTGCCATGGAGACCACTACCATGTCATTAGGACCCTCTCCTTGCCATGAGGACCCCTGCTTTTACAAGTGGATGCTCCCCTTGCCTTGCAGATCACCACCTTGCCATGGGGACCCTCATCCTGTCTTGGGGACCCTCACTTGTGGTTCCTCTCCTGACAGCCCCTCATGAGCTCCCTCAGCCCCCCAGGTTCATTCCCACTCCCAGGGGTATGAAACTGGGGTCTGGATGCTCAGGGACATTAAGAGGGGACAGAGCCTGTTTGGCACTCAGGTTCTGTGGGGATGGGCTCAGGTTATCCCGGCATGTCCCCAGAAAAGGGCTGGAAGCTGAGCTCAGGCTCCTGAGCTATTTTTTAAGCTGAGGTGGGTGCCTCCCACGGCCACATCTCCTTTGGGTGCTCAGCTGGGTGGGAGAGCTCCCCACGTAGCTGTGGGGGGAAGGGCAGTGGGGTGTGGAGAGGCTGAGAAACCCCAACCTCTGAGCAGCCCTCCAAGGTCCCAGCCCCACTGAGTCCTGCCTTTGCCTTTCCAGGAGGGTTTTTGCCCCTGGGCACAGCCCAGTCTGGAGCATCCCTGCCCTTGCCATCACCCACCCAAGACAGAGGGTGGAGGGTGTCCGAAGCCACTCCACAGGGACCCTTTGTGGCAGTGTGGAGGCCTCAGGAACCTGTCAGGGGCCTGGAGTTGTGGAGGGGCTGCCCAGGAAAGGAGAAACCTTGGGGAGACCCAGGAGGAAGAGAGAGGATAATTAAAAAAAATCAAAGAAAGAGCCAGAGTCCCTCCTGCCATGGAGCCCAGAGGTGTCCTGGGGGTGGCAGATAGGTCTGGGGCAAAGTAGACCTGGATCTGTCAGAGTCAGTCCAGAGAGGACACAGAAATGTTCAGAGGGCTGGAAGAATCTCTCCTGTGAGGAAAGGCTGGGAGAGCTGGGGCTGTCCAGCCTGGAGAAGACCTTCTGGCAACCTGGCAATTCTCAAGGGGGCTTGGAAGAGCAATGGAGAGAAGCTTTGTGGTCCAGAGAGGACACAGAAATGTTCAGAGGGCTGGAAGAATCTCTCCTGTGAGGAAAGGCTGGGAGAGCTGGGGCTGTCCAGCCTGGAGAAGACCTTCTGGCAACCTGGCAATTCTCAAGGGGGCTTGGAAGAGCAATGGAGAGAAGCTTTGTGCCGGGATCTGTAGAGACAGGAGAAGGAGTGGAT
>VWZF01005265.1:49355-60220 GCA_013396755.1 Sclerurus mexicanus | reverse complement strand
CCAAGGCTTGGAGGGAGGGAACTGGGTGCTCAGATGTGTGTGACCCTCGTGCCAGACCCACTGCCACGTGCCTGGGCTCCCCCTGGGTAGGAAAGTGTCTCCCTGGGGAGGGGGCTGCTGTTGCCCATGGGAGTTGTAGATTTTATGGAGATTGGGGGGGTAACTCTGGGGTACACAGTTCGCGGGGGGAGGGGGGGTAAGCAAAGGGGCTGTAGTCTGGGGTTTGCATAAACTGGGGTTTGCATATGTTAGGGTGCACATAACGGGGTGTAGACAGTCTGGGGTGTGTATGGCCTGGGGTGTGCGTAACTCAGGGTATGCATAACTTGGGGTGTAGACAGCCTGTGGCGTGTGTAACTTGGGGTTGGGTGTATAACTTAGGGTACACAGTTCTGTAAACAAGGGCAACTGTAGTGTGAGGCATGCGTAGCCTGGTGTGTGCCCAGTTGGGGTGTACCTAGCCTTGGGTGCCTGTACCCCAGGTGTGCACAGCTTAGGGTGCACATGACCATACATGTGCATATCCTTGAGTGTACAAGGTGTGTGTAACTCTTGGGGTGCACAGTTCTGGTGGGGTGCAAAAACCAACAGGGATGTAGTCTGGGGGGTGCACAGTCTGGGGTGTTCACAGCCCTGGGTGCCTGTAGCCCATGGCGTATGTAGGTGGAGTGTAGCTGGCCTGGGGAGCCTGTAGCCTGGGTTGTGCGCAGTTGGGCTGTGCACAGACAGAGGTCTGTATAGCCTTGGCTGTGCACAGGTGGGATGTGCACAGTTTGGGGTACGCATAGCCTGGAGTGTGCAAAATTGGGGTGTTCCTAGCCTGGGGAGTCTATAGCCTGGGGTGTGAAAAGTTTGGGGTGTACACAGTGTGGGGTGTACCCAGCTTGGGCGGTGCACAGTTTGGGGTGTACCCCGCTCGGGATGTGCACACCGGGGCTGCCCCAGCCTGCGGTGCCCGGAACGCGGCCGCGCAGAGAGCAGAANCGGGGAGCTCCCGGGCAGGGCAGGTTCAGGGTCGGGGGGGTCTGCGCTTCCCCCTCCCCACCCCGTCCGTCCTCAGGGCTGACCCCTCTCCTGCATCCGTGGGGAGGGTCACGCGTGTGATGCGGGAACCCGCGCCTGCCTCAGTTTCCCCGGTCCTGAGTGCGGCTGCTCCCCCCTCGAGGGGTGCTGGTGCCCCCGCGGGGCTCCCCGCCTCTCCGGGACCCCTTTCCTCAGCCCTCGCCGCCCGTGAAGCCCATCCTGGCGGCCGGCGGGACCCCCAGCCCCCCGGCATGGCCCGACGCACCGCCCGAAGGCGCCGAACTCCGAACAAAGAGCCGGGGCCCGCCAGGAGGGGCTGCCCTACGCGGGGGGCGTGGGGGGCCACGGGGACCCTGCAGACACCGGCATCCTGGCCGGGACAGAGCAGCCCCCCCGCTGTCCCCGCTCCCCCCAGGCCGGCGTCCCCGCGCGTGTCCCCCGCGCTCACAATGCCGCGGGAAAGCAGTAGCTCCGCGTATCATTTCCACCGGAGATTGGGACTCCAGAATCCATTGGGGATCCCCGGAGTGAGGAATGGACAGAAACAGGTGACCCCAAGGCTGTGAGCACCCTGGGGGTGGCTTGGGAGCCCACAATGGGTGCAAGGGGGGCTGTGCTGTTGCACCCCCTCCTCATTCCCTCCAAAAGGTGCTGAGGGACACAAGCATCCCCAAATGACTCTTTTGCACCCCAAGTCCAAGTCATTGAGGTTTTGGTGCTGTTCCTCCCCATGGCCATCCCGCAGGCCTCCATAGAGGTGCTGCTTGGTAGTCCTGGGAGCTGCTGTGCCGGGGGCAACACGGGCTGGGGGCTCCCCGTCACTGAAGGGGTCCCGGCTGACACGGTGCTGTTCCCCACAGTGGGCTGTCACAGGAGGCGGGCAGCGTGGAGCAGCTGTCCCTGCACTGCGCCGAGGGCTCTCTGGAATGGCTGTACCCCACGGGGGCCCTTCGCCTGCGCCTGGCCCCCCGCCTGCCCCCCACCTCCGCTGCCGTCAAGGGCAGGAGCCCCCGGCACATCACCGCCTGCGTCAAACCCACCGGAACCTTCCGGGGGGCTCAGCTCTACCTGGAGAGGGAGGGGGTTCTGGAGCTGCTGCTGCCGGAGGCCCCCCGGCCCCGTGCCCGCTGTTTCAGCTGGCTACCCCAGGAGAAGGTGGCCCTGTTCCTGCAGGCCACCCCGCACCCCGACATCAGCCGCCGCATTGCCGCCTTCCGCTACGAGCTGCGGGGGGACTGGCTGGTGCGGCCGGCGCTGCCTGCCGCCAGCCTCGGCACAGAAGGTGAGTGCCCAGAGTCCACTCACCCGCCTCAGGTTCCCCTTCCCTGCCAGAGTGTCTATGAAGGCGGGGAGGGAAGGACTGGGGGGGTGACCCCCCTCAATGCCGGTCACCGGGAGTGGTGACAGGCTGTGCTTGGCCTTGCAGGTGCGTGTCGGCCGTGCAATGACACCGAGATCCTGATGGCCATTTGCACTAGTGACTTTGGTGAGTGAGCCCTGGGTTGGGGCCAGGGACAGAGGGAAACCCGAGTGGGGGAAACATCCCCACAGGCAGCGATGGGCCCTGTCTGGGATGGGCTGGGCTGCAGCAAACAGGGGCAGAGGGTGTTGTGTGATGGAGAATAGGAAAAGAAATGACGATGAGACAAGGATGGGGATGGGAAAGCAGATGGTGACAGGGATGTGGACAGGGATTGGAATGAGAATGTGGACGGAGATAGGGATGAGAGCAGGGATGGGAATGTGGATGGGGACAAGGATGGGGATGGGAATGGAGATGAGGACAGGAATGGGAATGAGCATGTGAATGGGGACAAAGAATGGGGTGAGGATGGGAATGGAGATGGAGACAAAGATGGGAATGGGAATGAGAATGGGGATAGGGTCAGGGCCAGGGAATTGCTGACACCTCTCCCTGCCTTCTCTCCACAGTGATCCGCGGCAGCATCCGGAGTGTCTCCAATGACGCAGAGCTGCAGGAATCCATCATCGGGGTGAGCGCCTCCCGCATCCACCGCCAGAAGTTCCCACTCTTCCAGGCAGCCGGGCGGCCAGGGCGGCCTGTGGGCAGCATTCGCACCCCGCTGCGCTGTGGGGTCAAGCCAGGCCCCGGCACCTTCCTCTTCACAGGGTGGCTGCATTTCGGGGAGGCCTGGCTGAGCTGTGCCCCCCGCTACCGGGACTTCCAGCGCATCTACGAGGGGGCCCAGCGCACGCGCCAGAACCCCTGCGAGTTCCCTGTGGACTGAGCGGCTCCGGGAGTGTGGCCCAGCCACCCGGGAGCTGGGGGAGCCCTGGCAGAAAGAGCAGCTCTAGGGGACACAAGGATGGTGCCTGGAGGGAGCGTGGCACACTGGTCCTCACTGCGTGGCTGGGCTGTGGCAGCACCCAACGGTGGGCTGTGTGGTTCTGGGAAAATCCTGCTGGAAATGAAGGGATTTTCTCAGGGCACGTTTGTCCATGTTCCCCAGGGACCTGCCTGGGTGAAGGGTGCAGCAGTGCGGGGTTGGGGCTCCCAGAGGAGCGGGGTGCTGCATGCTCAGGGGATGCTGCGGGGCATTGTGGGTCAGGCACCAGTGGGCAGCCAGACCCTCAGACCCCAACAGGGCTCGGGGTGGGTGACTGTGATGGCCAGTCCGGGGAAACAGTGGGCACAGTGGGGTGTGGAAGGCCAGGAGATGGATTTGCAATGTTGAGGCTGGAAGAGGGAGTGGGCAGCAGTGAGCCTGGCTCCGGCCCTGTCTGCAGCGTGGGGCACAGGCAGCAGCTGTGGGGTAGGTATGAGGAAGAGAAGCAAGGCTAAAGGGAGCGAGGGGAATGGTGAGATGGGAAGAAGGCTGGTGCAGGGAGCAGAGGTGTCCTTGGCACAGCCAGGGCAGGACCAAAGCACCGATGCAGGAAGGTGCCATGAAAGCGGGGAGAGGTCACCATGCCCGTGGGTGACTGGCAGTGAGGCACAACGTGCCAGCTGGGGGGAATTTTTGACTGTGGGGGTGGGGGGCATCGTATGTGCACTAAAGTTATAATGATACCAAATTTGTGACTTCTTTTTTTATAAACTACACTGTATTTGTAGTGTCTGGCTTCTGTTTTTAAAAAGCTGAGCGGGATGTTCAGTGACGGGCACTGCAGGGCCAATGTGCGCCACCTGCCTTCTCTGATGCCAGTTCCAACCACCAGTCCTGCCTTCTGTGGGGGTGGAAACAGCCCTGATATTTATATAACTATCTATATAGACAGATATATTGCTGTTTGCACATGCTGCATCCTGGTGTCCCCTGGGATGGTTCGCTTTGAGGTCCCTCTCCCTGGGTATCCCTGGGTGAGGGGCCTGGGGTGGCCCTGTGCAGGGTGGTTGACCCCACCGGCAGAGCTGCTGTCAGGGCTGATTCTTGTCAGAGCTGTCGGCCACAAGGCCTTATTGTGCTGGGCTGTGCCATTCCAGCATCCCAACCCTGCTCACTCCTACCCCTCTGCTGCCTCCATCCAACCCCCGCCTCTGGCTCCTGTTTCTTCCTCCGGCTGTGGTGTGTCTCTGGGGGTCATGAGGGGGCAGGACCCCTGGGCAGGGATGGGACATGGGACACCCAGCTGGGGATGGGAAACAGAACACTCAGTTAGGAATGGGATATGGGATACCCAGCCAGGGATGGGATGTGAGTCTCCCAGCTGGGGATGGGGCATAGGACCCCCAACCAGGGACCTTTCCTCCTTATCAATGATGCCCACAGAGGCTCAGCACAGGAAAGCTCAGCCCCTGAGTCCCCCAAACCACTCAAGCCAGGCCCATGCCACATGTCCGCTTGTGTAATACCTTTTAAAGTATCACCATCCAGGATGAACTGCTGGGTGTTTGGTGCCTCTGCTGAACACAACACACTTTTCCTTGCCAAAAAAATGTTTCCAGAGAATGCTGTGGGCTTTGGAACTTAATTAAATATAAACATCTCTACATATGTGTGTATAGAATGGTCTGACTGTGATAAGATCCTGGTGGGTTTGATACACGTTTTCTCTTGAGAAGAGTTTAATGCTTATTTTAAGTTTCACTGCCAATTTTATACTTATGTATTTTGATTTTGCCCTTTACTGCCCCATTTTGGGGCCTGGCTGGACTCCAATGGCAGGATGTGGCCCTGGGGAGGGGGATGCTCCATGCCGGGTGCTGGAGTATGCCGGCATCCCCCTGGAATTTGGCAGCAGGCAGGAGAAAAGCAAGGCAGGAGGAAGGGGGTAGTGGGAAACTCAGCAGAGGAGGAAAAATGAGGTTGGAAAAGCAATAAACAAGGTGCAAAGGGAGTTGTGCTGCCCATGGTATCCTCTGCACACAACAGGGGTAAATCCCGGCTGCTCCAGCCCCACCACAATCCAACACGTTCCTCTCGGCCAAATGACGGCGTTTAATGTGTGGAGCATCCGGCGCTTTTCTGGCCAGCAGCAAAATCTCTTGTTTTTCTTCAAATCTGTTTATTTGGCCAAACCAGCTCATTCTGCTGCGGCGGAAAGGGCTGTTACTCTGCTTGTCCTCTGCCACAGAGGTTTTTGGGCTGTTTTTGGTGCCCTCTGCCCTGTGTCAGGTTGGGTTGCCCGCCCTCACTTTCCCCAGTGCCGGCTCCTGCTGTGCTGGGCCCCAGCCACGGTGCTAACGCTTCCTGTGGGATCATCCCACAGGACAACCAGGCAGCTGGTGCCTCAGTTTCCCTGCTGTGGGATGGGGATAACAGCCCTTCCCTGTGGCTCAGGGTGGCCATGGCACCAGGTAGCATTCCACACCTCTGGCATCTCCATCACTCCAGGGCCGGTCATCCAAGCATTTCCCTGAAAGCAGAGTCTAGCGCCAGCCAAGCCAAATTCCTGCCCGGCCTTTTGGCACAGAGCGAGGCCATGGAAGGTGAAAACACAATGAGACAAACTATCCTGGGGAATATTTCCTCTGCAGGATGGACAATGTGGTGTGAGGCAGTGCAGCAAGGGGGAGCAGGATGAGGGACATGGTGTGGAGCTGGGGGGTCTGGAGGGGCTCACAGAGCAGTGGCCATGGTGAAACAGAGGGGCAGGACCCTGTGAGCACAGGGAAGGGTGACCTTCCCTGTGGGGACCATGGGGCCCACCCAGCACAGCTGCCTGCAGCATCCATGGGGATGATCCAGCCAGACCTGCTCCAAAACTCCCTCCATGAGGCAGGGGTTGGCGATGCCAAAGGGAGCAGCACCTCAAAACCAGCTCACTTAGTGAAAATGCACCCAGGGAGGTGCCTGGGGCTCCTATTCCATGGGATTAGCCCCATTGTGGACTCCAGCATCCACACATCCCAGCCTGGGAACCCTCTGGGGACCATGAAGCCCTGTGGTCTTGCTTGCTGCAGGTTGGTGTCCACACTGGGAGGGTAAACAGAGAGTGGTGGCATTGCCGAGTGTCCCCTGGTCCCTGTCCCCATCCCCGTCACACAAAGGCAGCTGCTGTTTCCCGCCATTTCCCCCCTCCAGTCCTTCTCCCCCCTCTCCTGCCCCCTTCACCCTCCTCCTTCCCGGCTGTGGATAAAAGCCCAAACGTGAGAATCGCGGGGCACAAAGGGGAGGCACAAAGGCAGCTGGCCCCACTCAGCCCTCCCTGCAGCCCCCAGCCCCAGGCAGGGACCCCTGGGGATCCTCAGGCATCCTGCCCACCCTGCCTGTCCTTCCAGCAGCACCCCAGAGCCCAGGAGCTGGCGTTAAGCATGAGGATGTCCCTGGGGGCAGGGGGTCAGGATGATGCCCCTGGAGTTTGGAGATACCCCATGGGGTCAGGGTGATTCCCCTGGGACCAAAGAGTGCTCAGTAGGGTTAGGGTGATGCTCTTGAGGCTTGAGAATGCCCCATAAACTCCCAGTGAGGCTCCTGAGGTGCGGAGATAATCCATAAGGTCAGCATGATACCCCTGGAGCCAGAGGATGCCCCACAGGATCAGCATGACATCCCCAGTGTTTGAAGATACCTTTCAGGGTCAGGACGATGCTCCTGGAATTTGGAGATGCCCCATAGGATTGGATGATGTCCCTGGGATTGGGGGAAACCCCATAAACTCAGGATGAGACTCCGGGGGCTCAGAGGTACCCCATAAAATCAGGATGACACTCCTGGGGTTATGGAATTACCTATAGAGTTGGATGATGCACTTGGGGGTTGCCTCATAAGCTCAGGATGAAGGACCTGGGGTTCAGGGATGCCCCATAAGCTTAGGATGAAGTCCCTGGGGCCGGGACAAGCCCTACCCCACAGCCCTTCATGAGACGAGAAGCAAGAGCCTGGTGACCCCAAGGACACCCACCTAACTCTCTTGGGGATTTGGATCCCAAACTGTGGCATCAGAGTGTGCTTCCAGCCTCCTGCGTTGACCAGGATGAAGCCAAACGGGCATCATCCCAGTGTGGGGAGGGATGCGGGGGGATGGGAAGGGACCCTGGCCCACAGTGGGGCCCTCGTGGCCCCTCACCCCTGTGCAAGGCGCCTGCGCCCAGCGTGTCCGGCTGCCGACAGCTGGTGGGAAGCAGCTTTCCCAGCACATAGCGACAAATTCCTGGCGGTCAGGACTGCTTTGCAGCCGCCGCGGCCCCGGCGGGGGGAAGCTGCCCTGGGAAGAGGAGGATTAAAAGCTCTTTGGCTCCAGCGACACATCCCAACTGGTCCCCTCGCATGGCCACCTGCTCGTCCCAGTACCCCAAGATACTGCGGGCACCCTGGGGCTGGGGCAGCAGGGGAAGCTGCCACCCCCCTGATGAATCCCAGGGGCCCAGCAAGGAGAGCTCAGCCCTGCCTGGGAATTGCTTCCTTAATTAATTTGCTCTGCAGCACCACGGGGGCCCTCGGGCTGCTTCAGGGACTGGCTCATCCCCATGGACCATCCTCCTCCTCTGCAGCCCTCCGGCCCCCGTCTTCCCCAGCTCCAATTTCCCTGGATTTTCTGCTTTAACCAACTCCACCTGCCAGTGAGAAAAATCAAAAACCAGAAAATCAGGGTGATCTCCGTGACCCCTGATTTGGCCATGCTGGGCCCTTTGGGGGCGTTGGGGAGTGAACAGCCGTGGGATGTATTTTGGGGGTGGCTTCACTTCCTCGATGGGGCCCTCTGTGATAAATAGGGTTTGGTTGTTGTTAAGCTCCCCGAGCTGCATGTTCAGAGGTAGAACAAGTGTGGGTGCATGTGCATCCTCTTTCCACTTGGTTCCCACAAATCAGGGTGAGATGGAGCAGAAACACGTGTTGCCTTTGGCAGCTCCACTCTTGGCTCATCAGCCAAGAAGGGCTCCAGGGGGGCTGGTGCCTGCCCCATCCTGCCCCTAGGGCTGAGGAGGTGGGAATTCCACTCCTCAATTCCACTTCCCTGCACTCCAAAGCCATTTCCACGCTGGAGCTGCCCACAGGGTTCTCTCCTACACTTGCAATGGGCGTGGGGACACTGAGGTGTGTGACAAGGGTGGTAACTCTGAGCCAAGGACATGGGGTCCCACCAGACCCCCTGAGCTCTCAGGAGACACCCCGATATGGTGCTGGAGGAGGATCCCCAGGGAGCCCCACAAATACTGACCCACAGGCCAAGGCAGGGGCTGGGGGAGGTGACAGCAGTGACATCCCTGGTGACATGTGGCCACATAGGCAGGGCGGCTGTGGCCCTTTGTGCCCTCTTTGAGCGGGTGCTGTTCCTGTGTTTGGGTTGCTTTGAGAGGCTCATTAACTGGTGGTGGGCAGGAGCTGCGGGGCCAGGCTGTCCGTTCCCCCCCACCCCCCTCCGTATTCCGCCGCCTGGAATTTTCCCACAGTCGCTGCTGCCCCACAGCGGGAAACCCACCGGCTACGGCAGGAACAGCCCCTACCAACGGGACACGGCTGTGCACAGCCCCATAACAACCCCCACAAGCCCATAACAACCCCACACAACTGTGAGCAACTGTGCACAACCACAGACAGCTGTGAACAACCGTGCCCAGCTTTGCACAACAGCACACAATCGTGCACAACCCTGTAACAACCCCCCCGCAACTCTGCAACAACCACACACAACCCCATGACAACCCCACACAATCCCATAAGGACCCCACATAACCATGTGCAATCCCATAACAATCCCACACAGCCATGCACAGCTGCACTGCCCTGTGCATAGTCACACGCAGCCATGCACAACCTACAGTCCTGCATGGCTGTGCGCAACTGCACACAACAAGCACATCTGTGTACAGCTATGCACAACCACGCAGAGCTGTGCACACCTGCACACAACTGTGCACAACCATGCACAAGACCATGCGCACCCATGCGCAACCGTGCACAACTGCACTAACCTGTGCACAGCTACACACAGCCATGCACAACTATGCAAACAACAATGCACAACTGCAGTTCTACACCATTGTACACAGCCACGCACAATTGTGCACAGCCGTGCAGAACCATGCACAACTGTGCACAGCCATGCACAACCACACATAGGTATTCACAACTGCATGCAATTGTGTTAATCTGCGTACAGCTGCACAAAGCTGCGCACAGACTTAGCCACGCACAACCTACACACAGCTGTGCACAACTGCACATAGCCCCACGCTGTTGCGTACGGCTGTGCATGGCCACACACAATCATGCTCAAGTGTGCAGAACATGCACAATGATGCACACACACACAACCACGCTCATCTGTGCGCAGCCGTGCACAGTGACATACAGCCCTTCACAACTGCACACAGCTGTGCACAGCGGCATACAACCACACACACAGTTGTGCACAACCACACACAGCCCTGCACCATTGTGTACAACTGCACACAACTGTGCACAGCCACGTGCACAGCTGTGCAGAACCACACACACAGCAGTGCACAGCTGCACACAACCATGCTCAGCTCTTTACAGCCCTGTTCAACTGCACACACTAACAGCTTCACACGGTTGTGTTCATCTGTGCACAACTGTTCACAGCCACATACAGCCATGTACAACCCTTCAGGCAACTGCACACAGCCCTGCACAACTGCATACAAACATTCACAGCTTCACACAGCCGTGTCCTGTGCACGGCCACATATAGCCATGGACGAGCCTGAACACACTGTGCACACAACTGCACAGCCGTTCACAATCACACACCCCACGTGCAACAGTGCACAGCCACGCACAACTGGACTAGTCACAACTGCATACAACCATGTTCAGCCATACACAGCTGCACACAACCACACACAGCTGTGCACAGACAGGCACAACCACACACGACCACGCAGCCATGCACAAGCAAACACACAACTGTGCAGTCATGCACAACCACACACACAACCGCACAAACCATTCACAACCGCACAGAACCAGGCATGGCTCTGCACAACCACACACGCAACCACGCACAGCCATTCACCAAGACTCACAGCTTCACACAGACATGTTTACAAGTGTGCAGAGCCACACTAAAGCACCCACAGCTGTGCACAAACACAGCCACAGAGCCACGCACAAAAACACACACACAGAGCTGCACAAACATAGCCATGTACACACAGAGCTGTGCGCAAGTGCAAACACACAGAAAATGGCACAAACATGGCCAATGCACAAATAGACACACAGCTGTGCACACACACTAAGTCATGATAACACAGACACACACACACTCACACACACACTAACACTCACACTCACAAACTCACTCTCACACACTCACACACACATTCTCACACTCACACACACACACGCTCACACACACACTCACACTCAGACACACAAACACTCACACAGTCACACACACACTCACACACACACAAACACACTCTCACACATACACACATACACTCACACACACACACTCACACACACACA
>VWZF01005265.1:17637-49173 GCA_013396755.1 Sclerurus mexicanus | reverse complement strand
CCCGGCCCCGCCAGCCCCGGCGCGGCCCCGCCTGACCCCCTGTGCCCGCAGGTGCCCTACCAGCCCTCCAGCCCCCGGCAAGTGGCGAACGCGCTGGCGCTGCTGCGGGGCCGCGCCGGGAAGACCGTGGATCTGGGATCGGGAGACGGACGGCTCGTAAGGGCGGGCACGGGGGCGCTTGGGGGACTTGGGGTGCCCCAGGGTGGGCGAAGGGCAGGGACGGGGGCTGTGCTCACCGGGAGGGGGGATGGCAGCGCCTCACCCACCTGCTGCCCCGCTTCTGGCCCTGGGTCTGGGGGGTTGTCCTGGCTGTGGTTTGGGATCACCGCAGCTGGTCCCAGAGCATTCTGGGTGGTCCTAGATGGCCCTAAACAGCTCTAAGTGGTCCTAGATGCTCCCAGGTAGTTCTAGGCATCCCTAGATGTTCCTAAAATGGAAATAGATGGTGCTACATGGTCCTAGATAGCGATAGCTCTGGGTGGTCCTAGATAGCTCTGTATAGCCTCAGACTGTCCTAGGTGGTCCTAGATGGTCATAGTTAGTCCTACACAGCCCTAGAAGACACCACATGCAGGGACTAAGGTGAGAATGCATACTCTGCAAGGTGCTAAGAACCAAGGTCACCCTGCCTGTGAGCCAGCGGGAGGGGTGATGGAGCTGGGCAACAGCCCCTGCCCCGCCAAATCGCCCCCCAGACTCAGCAGTTAAGATCCTTTGGGTTTCAACTCTGTGTCTCCCCTCTCCAGGTGGTCGAGGCTTACAAACAGGGCTTGAGGCCAGCCCTGGGCTATGAGCTCAATCCCTGGCTGCTGTGTCTCGCCAACTACCGCGCCTGGAGGGCCGGGTACCACGGGAAGGTCTCCTTCCTGAAGAAAGATCTGTGGAAGGTAACAGCATCCCAAGGGTCTGGCTGTGCCAGGGCAGGGCCAGGGCTTGGGCTGCAACTCCAGGCTGACTTTGCTGGTGGCTGCTTGCTCCTTCCCCATTTCATGCTGCTCCAGGGAGGTGGAAAACCAACCTTCTTTCCAGGGAAATGGCAGAGCTCCTTCTTGGAGCAGCTTTGAGTAAAGGTCTGGGTGCTGCTGACACAGTGACAAGCTTCTGGGGCTGATGTCAGGTACCTGCAGCCTGACCGGGGAGAATCCATCAGGGAATGTGGTTCTGGGGTGGTGCTGGAGGCAGGTGTTTTCTAAGAGGTGCTGCTTTCACACCCACACATCCCCATCCCATGTGTTTTGGGGCATCTTTGCACCCTCTGAGGTTCAGAAGATCACTCACAAGGCTTGGACACCCCTCTGCCTGTTGCATCTTTCATTTCCCTTTTCCTTCTCTTTTAAGGTAGATCTTTCTGACTGCAACAATGTGATTGTGTTCCTAGCCCCCAGCGTGGTAAGTTGGTCCCTCACATCCTGAATTGTTCAGAGAGAGCTGAAGTAGGGTTTTCTTGGGAAAGGGAGAGAATCTGGGACAGAATAAGGCCAAGCGGGCATTGTTGTGACTGAGCAGTTTGGTGCTCAGCAGCAGTTGGGATTTTTAGAACCATGGAATTTGTAAGGTTGGAAAAGCCCTCTAATATCATCAAGTCCAGCCCCTCCCCCAGCACTGCCAAGGCCACCACTAACCCATGTCCCCAAGTGCCACGTCCACATGGCTTTTAAACCCCTCCAGGGATGGGGACTCCACCACTGCCCTGGGCAGCTGTGCCAGGGCCTGACCACCCCTTCAGGAAAGAAATTTTCCCAATATCCAGTCTAAACCTCCCCTGGCACAACTTGAGGCCGTTTCTTCTTGTCCTCTTGCTCATCACTTGCTCCCAGTTCCAGCCTTACACAGGGCCCTATGCTTTGAACAGTTGAGCCCCTGCTCAGAACCCGCCAGCTGTGCCCAGAAGCTGCCCTGTGGTCCCTGGTGGCATTGCCACTATGTGACCATGTCCTAAGGCTGCCTGGCCCTGGCTCTTCTCTTCCCAGAAACCTCCCTTGGCTGCCAAGCTCCTGGCAGAACTCCCTGATGGAGCCCGGGTGGTGGCTGGACGCTTCCCCTTCCCATCCTGGACCCCCAGCAGCACCCTTGGCCAGGGGCTGGAGCAGGTCTGGGCCTATGACATGAAGGAGGTGCGGCGAGCAGTGCAGAGCAGTGCCCAGGGAAGCGCAGTCTAACACCAGCCTCATTAAGCCTGGCATTAAGGGTCATAGCCTCTCTAGCCCTTGGCTCAGCCCAGGACAGCAGTGGATGGTCAGGATTTGTCCTGAGGATTTGCAGGGTGGCAGTCCCTCAGTTTTCCAAAGAGTTTGGTTGTAGCAAGGGAGAAGAAAATCAGACCTAGAAATCCTGGGATTAATGCAGGATTTAAGTACCTCTTTCTGTATATTTACTACTTTAATTTTTCAAAATAAACATTTGGTTGGTTGTTCCTTTGAGGTTTTTGCTTTGCCTTTGACCTGCAGGACAGTCCTGGAGCCAGAGCATCCACTGGTCCTGGACTCGGGCTTTGCTCCGCTGTCCCTTTGAAGGCAACACAGGAGGGAACGGGTCCAGCTGACCCCCCTGAAGGATCAGCTTGGCCCTGCTCATGTGTGTAACATTCCATTTTCCACTTAAACACAGAGGAAAGAAGGGTTTTCCCACCACAGAATCACAGACTCATGGAATGGTTTGGGTGGGAAGGGACATTAAAGTTCATCTAGTTTCGTCCCCTGCCATGGGCAGGGGCACCTTACACTAGACCGGGTTGTCCCAACCTGGCCTTGAACGCTCCCAGGGATGGGGCAGCCACAGCTTCTCTGGGTGCCCTGTGCCAGGGCCCCCTCACCCTCACAGTAAAAGAGCAGCTCATCCCTTTGTCCAACCTCAGACTAAATCCTGGCTTGAGCCAGCCTTGGATCTGTGTCACAGGAGCTGGGAGGTGGGGAAAGCAAGGCAGGAACAGCCCTTGGGCCCTGGTCCGGGTCTCACCCAGGAGAAATATGGCAGGAACCTGTCCCTGCAGCCCAGCATTAAAGAGCTGCCTGGGAACCTGACCCTGTGTCTGTGATGTGCACAGAGAATGGCAGAATTCCTGCAGCCCAGGGATAGATGAGGAAAGACGAGATGCAGTTGTCTTGTCTTATTTAAGTCCTGTGAACTTGAGACAGGGAACAACCACGTGCTTTCCCTCGCTGCTTCCAGATCCCAGCCTGGGAAGGATACTTGCATGGTAGTCCATAAAACAAACCTCCCTTTGAATCCTGCTCTTCCCTGTGCTGGTGCTGTGGAGCACTACGGGTCAAGATGGACAGTCCTGGCTTCAGGCAGGGGGGCAGCAGCAGCAGCAGCTGCCGTGGTACTGCGTGTGCATGGCCCCTCACTGCCTTCTGTGTTCCTCGGCCGCAGGATCTCCTGCTTGTACCTACAGTGGGGAGCAGCACAGTCACTGCCTGTGTGGGCACAGTCCCCAAGCACTGAGCCATGCCAGGAGCTGTGCCTGGCAAGTGGAAACCCATGGCCTTTCATGTCAAAGGTGATCATGGGCTCTGCAGAGCCTGACCTGAGCTCATGGCTGGGGAGTCATGGCAGGAGCAGGTGGGTTGTGCTCCAACAGACAGGCCCTGCTTGTCCTCACCCTTCCCTGCCAGAGCAGCTGCTCTCCCTGCTCCTGGGTAGGATGAGCCAGGGAGAGAGGAACATCGATCAGGGGCTGCTGGGAGGCTTTAGATTTTAGGTATTCCGTCTCTTAGCTTCCTATGAAGGCTCCAGGGAGACCTTAGAGCCCCTTTCAGTGCCTAAAGGGGCTCTAAGAGAGCTGGAGAGAGACTTGGGACAAGGGGGAATGGCTTCCCACTGCCAGAGGGCAGGGTTAGATGCAATATTGGGAAGAAATTCTTCCCTGTGAGGGTGGGGAGGCCCTGGCACAGGTTGCCCAGAGAAGCTGTGGCTGCCCCATCCCTGGAAGTGTCCAAGGCCATGTTGGACGGGGCTTGGAGCAACCTGGGCTAGTGGAAGGTGTCCCTGCCCATGGCAGGGGGCTGGAATGAGATGAGCTTTGAGGTCTTGTCCAACACAAACGATTCCCTGATTCTATGATTCCTCAAAGGATTGGAAGGAGAGAGAGGGAAGGAGACATGTGGTTGGGCATATGTGTCCCCCTGCCCTGTGGAACAAGGGCTGGTGGCAGCTGCCTGCACAGCTGGAGATACAGTGGGACATCAGCCTTGCTGGCAGTGCTGTGGCAGTGCCAAGGTTGGGCACAGTAATGTCCCTGGCAATGAGCCTGGAGATAAACTGGGAGCACAGGGCAGAGCACACACCCGGGGGATCCTACCATCTCACCTGGCAAGGTGCTGATCTATGTACTCCTGCAGCTCTGACACCTGCTCCTCTGCCATGACAGCCCGAGTCAGCAGCTGGCTTCTCTCCTGCTCCAGACCCTCCTGGAGGGGCAAAGAGAAATGGAAAAAACATGGAGAAAACAGGGAGATCTGTGAGATTGAAGAAATGTTGCTTAGTCCCTGTCTGCCAGGCACTTCCAACTACTTCCCCATCACTCCAGCCTCTCAGCCACAGCAGCTCCCTTCTTTTGGCCACAAAGACACACCCAACATAGGTGTTTAGCTTTCAAGGGAATGGTGGAGCAGTTCATTAGGTCACTATGGCCAGGGAAAGGCACAACATGGAAGCGAATATCCTTGCACCCAGGGGGAACCAGACTGGGAAGCTGATTCAAATTCAGCCTTGACTTGAACCAGGTCGAATAGAATCATAGAATCATGGAATTGTGTAGGTTGGAAAAACCCTATAAAATCGAGTCCAATCCCTTCCTCAGCACTGCGAAGGCCACCACTAACCCATGTCCCAAAGTGCCACATGCATATGGCTTTTAAATCCCTGCAGGAATGGGGACTCTACCAATGCCCTGGGCAGCTGTGCCAGGGCCTGACCACCCTTTCAATTAAGACATTTTCCCAACATCCAACCTAAACCTCCCCTGGCACAACTTGAAGCTGTTTTCTCCTGTCCCTGTTCCCTGGGAGCAGAGCCTGACCACCCCCAGCTCCTCCCTCCTGTCAGGGAGTTGCAGAGCCAGAAGGTCCCCCCTGAGCCTCCTTTTCTCCAGGCTGAGCCCCCCCAGCTCCCTCAGCTGCTCCTGTTTCTCCAGCCCCTTCTCCAGCTCCGTTCCTTTCCCTGTACATGCTCTAGCTTCTCAATGTCTTTCTTGTAATGAGGGGCCCAGAACTACCCCCAGGCCTCAGCTGTGCCCAGCACAGGGGATGAGCACCCCGTTTGCTACAGAGATGCCAAAGTGCTTGTTCTGAAAGAGGGACAGGAATGACAAGGGGCTGCTTTCCTTCCTTGAGGAGCAGGGACAGTAGAGCCTTGAGACAGAACCACCTGGGACCTGTCATCATCACTTCATGGGCTGAGGCCAAAGACACAGCAAGGCTTCATGGAAAGTGGTCCCCAGGGCAGTGGTCACAGCCCCAAAGCTGCCAGAGCTCAAGGAGTTTGCACAATGCTCTGAGGGACAGGGTGGGATTGTTGGGGTGTCTGTGCAGGGCCAGGAGTTGGACTCGATGGTTCTTGTAGGTCCCTTCCAGCTCTGTGAAAATTTCCCCACTCCAGCCTGCAGCAGCCCATCAGCCCCAGAAAATCTGCTGTGTGGGTGAGGGATAAGCTTTCACTCCATCAGGCTGCTCCACACCTTTACCTGGGTGGTGTATGTGAATTCCCGGAGCTGCTTCCTGACCTGTGCCCAGCCCTGCTCATCCAGCTGCCTAGGAGGGAAGAGCACATTTGGGTCATGCCCGGACATCAAATCCAGCCCATCTGCAGGTCACACAGCTCCACCCAACTCCTGCCCATCCCACCATGAACCCCAGCACTTGAACCTTTCCTCTCCCAAACCCATTCAGGGCATATGGCATCATCCCTGTGCCCGGGCATCGGAGTCACAGCCCTTGTGCCAGCTTGGAATTCCACACCGTGCCAGTTGGGTCTGTTCCAAATCACATCACCACTCACACATCAGAGACCTCTGTGCAGAAAGAGCCCTGAACCTGCCACTGCAGGGCTGAGTTTGATGGGAACAGAGAGCCATCAATGCCAAAGGCTGGCGCTTTTCCTGGTTGGGAGTACAGCCCGTTCTGGTCAGCGAGCACGATAGGTGAGCTGTCTGCACAGCCCGGCGTGGGAAAGCCCTTCCCACTCCCTCCCAGTGTGAGTGAGGAAAATACAGGTCACATCTGATGCTCGGGGAATTTGGGCTGTGTGAATGGAGGAATGCATTGTGCTCCCAGCGCCTCCAGTGGCTGCAGCTTCCCAGCCCAGGGGGCTCCCGGCTGGGATTCCATGGGAGAGAGAAGAGAAGGGGACAATAAACAGAGTCCATGCAGCTGATAAACCCCCATGGCATGGGGAGTGGAGCAAGATGGTCTTTAAGGTCCCTTCTAACCCAAACCATTTCATGCAAGAAGCAGCAGGAATTAGAGCTAAAGTGCTGTGGGAACACCAGGATTCATATCTCGGCCTAGAGGAACAACATAACAGCATGGATAAACCCATCAGTGTTTGAAGTGTAGTCTCTTGGCAGTTAAAATGCCCCAAAAAAGATGCATCACTAAAATTCAGGTTCTGGACTTTCCATGTCTTGTTCCTGTGGTGAGTCTGCCAAAATTAATGCGCCTACTCAAGGACTACTACTATTTGAAGTGTGGAAAACATGGCAGAGCCTGATTGAGAATCAAGGTTGTGCCTGAGACCCCTGCAGAGCCCGGTGGCTCTGGCACTAACCCACTCCTTAGTGTTGGCATCCAGCTCATGGAATACCCAACGTGCTTTCTGGGTGACCACATCTTAAAAGGCTGAAAAATCCCAGCTCAGGTTTCTCCTATGCTTTGTTCTACCTCTGCACAGCTACAGCTGATTGAGTTTCAACAGAAAAATGGAGCAGAGGGAGGAGATTCATCAAAAATGAGCAAATCCAAGGCTTGTTGGGAAGCCAGGCAGGCAGCAGTGCAGTGGCACTGCAGGGTTCCAGCTCAACTCCTGCACTGGGAGGGAGGAGAAACAGGACCATCCCAAACTGGTGCTGTTCCACAGGCCTTTCTCAGGTTGTGTTCCACCAAAGCACTTGGGAATATGCTTAACTTCAGCTTCTAAAGAGGTCAGTAGGACTAAAAACAGGATTACATCAAATATGTGCTTAAGAGCTTTCTTGGATCAAGGCCCAAATGACCAACTCTCTTCCCTGCAGGAAGCACTGTGCTGAGGGGACAGCCAGCTGTTCTTCCCAGGGCAGGCCCAGCAGCTCCCTTTCTGCCTGTTTATTACCACCTCCAAGTAAGCAAAAAAGATTTCTCAATCCATACATTAAGGAGAATTTGGAATGACAGATGATATCCCCAGAAACAAACAGCACTTACTGCTCTGGAGGCAGTGGAAAGGCAGAGGCTTCTTTCAGTCTTTTCTGGAGGCAAAGGAAGAACAGGATTCCTGTAAGCATTCACTGCAATCCCAGATCCAGCCACCTTCATAAAAATCATGTCATGGAATGGGGTGGGTTAAAAGGGACCTCAAAGTTCATCCCGTTCCACCCCCTGCCATGGGCAGGGACACCTTCCACTAGCCCAGGATGCCCCAAGCGCCGTCCAACCTGGCCTTGGACGCTTCCAGGGATGGGGCAGCCACAGCTTCTCTGCCCAACCTGTGCCAGGGCCTCATCATCCTCACAGGGAAGGATTTTTTCCTAACATCCAATCTAAATCTCTCCTCTTTTTGTTTAAATCTGTTCCTCTTGTCCTATCACTCTCTGCCCCTGTGAAAGTCCCTCTCCTTGTTTTTCATAAGCCCCCTTTGAAGTGGCACAACTGATCCCAGCACTCCCACAGCCATCAGTGCCCTGGCAAGAAACTGATGCACTGTAGAATCTCAAGGTTTTAGGTCTCACATCCTCTGAATTTTTAAATAAATGCGTACTGTGCAAATCAAGAGGCACATCTCTGCCCAGTGGGAGGACAATCCCCCCCATCCCTGGAAGTGTTTGTGGCCAGGTTGGAGGGGGCTTGGAGCATTCTGTGATGATATGATTCTGTGACATGGAGGTGACTGGAGTGTTCCCTGCCTGTGCCACAGGCACAGCAAACCCTCAGGGAGAGGTGGATGTGGCATCTGGGGACATGGGTCAGTGGTGGCCTTGGCAACTGAGGGATGGCTGGACTTGATGATCTTGGAGGGCTTTTCCAACCTAAACAACGCTGTGAATGCTTAAGAAAGGGGCTGAATATCTCTTGTGAGTCTCTGCCCACCAACCCCATTTCCCTGCCCAGCCCAGCCTGCACCTTCTGCAGTTCCTGAAGCTGCATTTCCAACTTTGCTTTTTGCTCCCGCAGCCGGTTCAGCTCCCGGGTGGTGTTTGTGAGTAGCTCTGGGTCCGTGATGGAGAAGTGGAGCTCGGCAGGGCCACAGTCCATAGCATTGCTCCCCAGGGACCGGATCTGCTCTCGCTGGAGCCTGGAACATGCCAGAGGGGTCAGTCCCTGGTCACTTTTTTGGGTGACAACACTGAGCAGTTCTGCAGTTCCTAGAGGTACCATTGTCTTGGGACCTGTTGGTTTCTGGCCACCTGCAGAGGATAAGTGGGAGCATTCCTGGGAGAGTTTGTGAGGGGAGCTTGTCCTAGAGCTATTTGTGGCTTTTATACCACAAGTATTTCTGCTGCTTCCCACAGCCCAAGCTGCCAAGAGAGCTGTGGAGTGGAGCTGAGAGCAATGCAGGGACGGGCTGGGAGGTGGAGCTATTTGTGGTACCTCTGCATTTCCACACCATCCAACGTGGGATCAATCTCTCACCCTCAGTTTTACGTGGGAGAAACATATGTGCAAAGCAGCTCCATGGTGTCCAGAGCACCCCGACGTGCAGCTGGAGGCACCCTGATCCTGGATTGTCAGGAGCGGGGAGAACATGCACTCCACGTCCTCTACTCTACCTGGGAGCCCCATTTGCCTCCCTCTAGGACAGTGGGACAGGTCCCATGGGACACTTCCACTTGGTCTTCAAGGCAGAGCTGGCCCAGAGCCTGGCTGAGCCTTACCCATAGGCAATCAGCAGGTTCTCGTGCTTCTTCACCAAGTCTTTCATGCGTTTCTTGTACCCACGAGCTGCCCGAGCCAGCTGCTCTTCCCGAGACTTGTAGGAAGCCCGGATATCCTTCAGCATGTTGTCCACAAAGTGCTTCATGGCAGCATGATCAGCTGGGGCTTTGCTATGTCCTGTCACAGGGATGGATTTGCTGTCCATGTAGTTCTGTAAATGTACAGAGAGAGGAATCGAGGGGGAATGGCTTTTCACTGCCAGAGGGCAGGGTTAGATGGGATATTGGGAAGAAATTCTACCCTGTGAGGGTGCTGAGGCCCTGGCACAGGTTGCCCAGAGAAGCTGTGGCTGCCCCATCCCTGGAAGTGTCCAAGGCCACGTTGGACGGGGCTTGGAGCAACCTGGGCTAGGGGAAGGTGTCCCTGCCCATGGCAGGGGGGGGAACTGGGTGAGCTTTAAGGTTCCTTCCAACCCAAAGCATTTGAGGATTCTGTGCCAAGCCCCATCTGCACCCGGATTTGCTGTATGGCCACGTAAGACAATATTTGACCTTCTTCTGGGAATTTTCTTGGTTAGAGAACGGGGATTGAAAGATCTTCTTATTTACTTATTTACTCTTATTTATTTGCAGCGGCCTGGAAGAGGAGGGCAGCCAGCATGGACAAACCTGAGGGAATGGCTGGAGTTGTGTAAGGGCAGGGTTAGGCTGGATCTCAGGAAAAGGTTCTACCCCCAGAGGGTGGTCAGGCACTGAACAGGCTCCCCAGGGCAGTTTGGACAACGCTCTGAGGGACAAGCTGAGACTGTTGGGGTGTCTGTGCAGGACCAGAAGTTGGACTGGATCATCCTTGTGAGTCCCTTCCAACTTGGGATATTCTATGATTCTGTGATGCTCCCTGGGCCAGCAGAGCCCCTGGGGCAGGGGGTACCCACCGCCACATCCCTGATGTACTGTGCCAGCCGGGAGCGATAGTCCTCGTTCAGCTTCTTCAGCTGAAGCTGCAGCTGGGAGTTCTCTGCCTCCACCTCCTGCAGCTGGCTCTGGGATGTGAGCACCACCTGGGCACAGCAAACAAAAACCCTGCTGTCCTCATCCTCCAGCCAAGGAGAGGGAACTGAGAAGCTTGGTAACAGATTGGAGACTTCATTTCCAGATATTGGCTTCACTAGGGCTGGGGAGGCCCTGGGTTTTTAGAGAAGTCCAATGGAAATGTTTATAGTCTCAACTCCCTTGCTACCTTCTGTCATTTGCCACCTCCCCACCTTGGTGATTCCACCAACTCTTTCTAAAAATCAGTGAACAAAATTCCTCCCACCACCTGAGCAAGCAGCACCTTCTACCACGTGCAGAAGGAAACTGCACGGGGAGGAGAACCTTGGTGTGACAAGCTCCCTGGAGAGGGAGAGGTGTCAGAGTACCTGGATACAAGGCTTCCCCCGCTGGAAGCACAGGAGAAGCCCATGGCTCCCAGGAGCAGCAGGGGAAGGGAGCCCATCCTCACCGCTGACTGCTCCGCCAGCCTCCGCTGTGTGTCCCCGATCACTCCCTTTGCCTCCTGCAGCTCCTTCCCCAGTCCCAGCCTGGGCACACAGGAAGAAAATGTATTTATTTTAACCCCCCCAAATTTCTGCCCCATCCCTGGAAGTGTCCAAGGCCAAGTTGGACAGGACTTGGAGCAACCTGGTCTAGTGGAAGGTGTCCCTGCCCATGGCAGGAGGTGGAACGAGATGAACTTTAAGGTTCCTTTCAACCCAAACTATTCCATGATTCTCTGCTTTTCTGTAGGTTCAACACAGCCAGCTTTGGGAAGGAAATCACTGGGAAGACAGAAATCTCTCAGCAGCAGCTGCCGACCCCCAGATCTGTGTCAACTAGCACCACAGAAATCATCCCCACCAAAGGTGAATGTCCTCTCCAGTTGGAAGGTCTAGTCCTGCAGCATTCCTGCTGGGGCAGCCTTTCCCAGGACATCAATTCCATCCCATGGCAATGGGAGACCTGCTGTGGGGGTAAGGGCTGGGGCTGGATTCACCTCTGGGCTGTCACACATTTGCTGTGTGTCACTGAAGGTAGATTTTCAAGGTGACCCTAAACACCACCAACTTTAAGCAGAAAACTGACTCTTTGAAATGCCTTGGAAAACATCAAGTTTTCCTTCCAGGCATCACTTCTTCCAAGGGTCAATCAACATTCCTGCTCTGTGCCCCATCAAAGATAGGCTGCCTCCTCTCCTGCTCCCATGGATCAGATCCAGCTGCAGTGAAGCCCATAAATGCCCGGCCAAGCAGAAGGTGTCCCCAACACTCACACTCGCTCCTCCAGCTTCTGCTGCTGCCAGTCGTGGGCTTTCTTCAGTTTTTTAAGCTCCACTTTTATCTGATCCTGGTTTCCAAGCAACTGGGGGACAAACAAAGAGGAAGATGAGGCAGAAGGCTCAAGGCAGAAGAGCAAAGAGAGGATGAAATGAGGAGAGCCTCTAGTGAGCAGTGTCAAGCTGGGAAAAGAACTGGTTTTACTGGGAGGGACTGGTGCCCTGTAGCACACCAGAAATGGTGTCTGATCTGCACACAGGGCACGTGGAGGTGCACACGTGTTGCTCTCCCAAGGGAAATTCTCACGTTGAGAGTCACATTCCCAGCAGGAGCTGGTGGCGGAGCCCAAGCTGGTTTTGCAGGGGCTGCAGATGGGGAGGAGGCTGGGAGCATCTCCCTGCTCTCAGTTTTGGGTGCTTCATCACCCCCAGCTTTCTCAAGTATGAGCAAGATGAAAATAAGTGTCCTCTGTGCTTGTTGGCTTTTAAACTCCAGCCTGTGTTCACCCTGACAGGGCATGGACTGAGGGTACCACCTCTGCCCTCCCTCAGCTCTGCCTGCACATCTGGAGTTACCCCAGCCTCATTTTGCAACTGCACAGCTTAAAAAAAGAATTTAAAATGAATCAAGGCATTAGCTGATCCATAAACTCAATTTAGCACCAGGAGGTGCCAGCCACAGTTGGAATCAATCCCCACTCTGCTTCCCGAGGATGCAGCAGCAGACCCCCATACACTCACATTTCTCTCCAGTTCCTGCCGCTTGTGTTCAGAGGCAACTACATCTTGAGGCTGGTTTTAGGAGAGACAGAAGAAGGTGCCTGTTAGATCCCTGTTCTCCAGGGAGCTGGTGGAAGGGCAGAGTTCCTTACCTTTCCCTCCTGAGTGGGGTGGAAATGCACCACTGCTCTCATTCTCTCCATCTCAGCAGAGGATTGATGGGCCACGGCAGGGGGGTGGGTGCTCTCTGTGCCAGAAAAGGTGCTCCTGCCTTTGGCCAGGTTGAGGAGCTCTTGGGTCAGCTCTTCATTCCTCTGGACCTGCCAGGTCAAACAAGAAGGAAAGAAAATCCTCCTCTGGTCAGCATGTACCTGCTGCTCTTGATGTGTGCACAAGGCAGGCACCCCTCTACCCTCCCAAAAGCAAGTTTTAATTTCAGCCCTCTCCTATGTCCAAAGGTACCAGTGATTTTCTAGTTCTCATGGAAATGTATCACTGGACAGCAGAGTTATTCCCATGGAAACTTATCTCTCTGTCCCTCTCACATTCAGATCCAGATCCCAGTGCCAGCCCTGGGACAATTCTGCCACCACCTCTCCTGGCCTCCAGCTGCCTCCTCACTCCAAGCCTACACCCTCTGTGAAGCTTCCCAGCACTTCAGGAATGTCCTTCCCCATGGAACAGCTTTGAACAGTGCTGGACTCCATAATGCAAAAGAAGGGCCAAACCTCCATCCATCCATCCATCCATCCCTACTGACACAATCCCAATTTTGTTGGAATGCATCCCCCAGCAGCAGCCAGCCCACAGCCCCGTGTAGGCAGTGAGATTCAAAGCGGTGCTGGTGTGAAGTGACACATTTCCAAAAGATAAAGAAGATCTGAATGAGAAAAGCTCTGTTACAGGTGATCTGGAAGGAACAGTGGGGGAATTCATGTCTCCCGGGAGGGTTTCTGTGTAGATAACAAAGCTTTGATGGGGTTTATGACTGGGGACAAGCTTGAGTAATTGTTACCATGGCAGTGAATCGGGAGGATGGGAGGCAGAGGTCATCTGAGTCATCCGTGGAGAGAATAGCTTATCAAAAGATAGCACAGGGTGGGCTGGGGGAGAGCGAGGAGAAAGGAGGCTGACAAAGAGGTGAGATACACAGCTGTGAGACCTGACAGAGCCAGCCCGCTTGTTCCCCGGCCCAGAGCGATCCATCTGCAGCTGTCAGCCCCCACAATTCCATCAGAAAAGGGGCACAGACACTGAGTGAGCCGAAAAAAGAGGCGGTCTCGGGTTTGAGCTGGGCTTCGCTGAGCTCCCGAGCCCGGCCTGGCTCCAGGGAAGACCCCGCTGTGGAACGCAGCTCGCAGGCGCTGCGTCCCCTCCGAAGCCTCGCCGGGCGGCGCCGCAGCCGCGGCACAAAGGGAGAAGGAAACGCGAAGAGAGGAAAGGTCAGAGCCTTAAAAAGGAAGAATTTACAGCGAGTCAGAAAACAGGCACCGAGTGCCTGACTGGCATCTTCTGCAGAGCACTTCCCAAGGGATGGGCACGGCTCCTGCGGCCGGGCCAGCCCCGGGGCGGTGTGTGAATCCAGGACAATGGGAGCCCGACAATTCAGAAGCTCCGACTGTTCCCGGCAAAGGGCCGTGAATGAGCCCGCGGAGCTGCTTCTGCGCCAAGCAGCCATGACAACATATTGGCAAGGTCACAAGTAGCACTTGTAATTGGGAATGTGTAAAAGGTTCATTGTCTCCCCAGAAGAGCGCCGGGGAAGGGGAGGGGGTAGAACTGCAGGCTGCTTTTCCCATTTCCTTTGGGAAAGTCCACACTGGGAAAATAATGAGCAAGAGGCCCATGTCGCGACAAGTCGGAGCCTCTCTGGCTTCAGGCAGGGATATTTGGAAGTCAGAGCCAAGGAACTGGGGGAGAACCCTTAGCATATGGAATACATCCAAGGAATTCGCCTCTGGCTTCTGGACCACGCTCCACCACTTCTTGGAGTGACCTGGTTTAGTGGAAGGTGTCCCTGCCCACGGCAGGAGGGTGGAACAAGATGGGCTTTAAGGTCCCCTCCAACCCAGGCCATTCCATGATTCTGTAATTCTTCAGGATGCTATCCAGGTACAAAACTGAATCCATGTGTTTTCACTCTCTGAAACATTCCAGGATCCATGTGAAAACAGTGTGTTATTACCTTTAACTTGCTAAACCCATCATTTAGAGATGTCAGCTGCCTGAAAATCCAATTTTTGACAAACATACTGCACCCCCTTGGGGACAAGAGGCAGCTGCAGGTGCTGAACACAGAGCTATTTCTCCATGAGGTGGGGGCAGAGCAGCTCTGCCTTGTGCTCCAGTAGGATGACAGGCTGGATTCCCCGCATTGTGAGAGCTGACCTTGCCTCCTCATAAGAAATTCCCATTTCTCAGTTTATGGAAGACAGATGATCACCTCACAAGGGTCACTAACTCACGGGATGATCATGACCCTGTATCCTCCTCTACCAGAGCTTTGCAGACCGTCCAGGCAGACGACCAAACGAACGCACCTGATCCGAGCTCCACATCTTCCCACTACAGCTCAGCATGGAAAACCAGATCATTTAGCTGAACCAGCTAAACTATCTGCTGGGGGAGGGAGGGATGCAGGAGGGTGTCAGTCATTCCATCCAATTTAAAAAGGAGAAGCAGGAGAGGGAAGAGGGAGGGGAGAGAGGAAGGGCTATTGAAGTAGCTGTTCTTGCCAAACAAATATACAACTCCGGGTCCGAAAGACTGTGGTTAATAATTGCTGAGCTAACAGTCACCGGGAAGGTGAGCATCTTTTAAGGAACCGTCAGACACTTGCTTGAATTCAGTGTTTTTATAAACTTGTCTGCCTTAAAGCTCCCAGGTCGCTTCCCGCCGCCCGAAATGAGAGGGACTACAATCCGTTCACGTGCAGCCCGCGCAAGCCAAGCAGAAAAAAAGGGAAACAAAGCGCTGTGGCAGCTCGGGGGGAGCACCCCGTGTGCCCGGGCCAGCCCCGCAGTGACCTCCGGGCACCGGGCTGGGGCCAGCCTGGAGAGGCGAGGCTGTGCCAGCGGGGAGCCGGGATCACACGGGTCAGCGTGGGCTCAGAGCAGGTCGCACAACCCCTGCAAGGAGGGGGATGTGTGACATCAAATCCCCGGTTCCGCAAACAAACCCATGGCTGTGTCACAGCTGAGGGGCTGGATGCGACCCAGCCCTGTGCGCTGGCACTCAGAAGCCCCCCGTGCCCTGGGCTGGTCCCACAGCGTGGGCAGCAGGAGAGGGGGGCATTCTGTCCCTCTGTCCCCTCAAGTGAGACCTCCCTGCAGAGCTGCCTTCAGCTCTGGGGCGATCTTAGAGTCCCTTTCAGTGCCTAAAGCAGCTCCAGGAGAGCTGGAGAGGGACTTGGGACAAGGGATGCGGGGACAGGACAAGGGGGAATGGCTTCCCACTGCCCGAGGGCAGAGTTAGATGGGATATTGGGAAGAAATCCTTGGATGTGTGGCTGGGCAGGCCCTGGCACAGGTCGCCCAGGGAAGCTGTGGCTGCCCCATCCCTGGAAGTGTCCAAGGCCTGGATGGATAGGGCTGGGAGCAACCTGGGCTAGTGGGAGATGTCCCTGCTCATGGCAGGGGGGTAGAGCTGGGCGGCCTTTTAGAGGTCTTTGCAGTTCAAACCAGTCTCTAGTTCTCTGACAAGCCTCACTGGAGCTGAGCTGTGACACTAATACATAACCCAAAGCCACCAAGCTGCCTGTACATCAGGGAAATGCGAGATGGAGCCAGGAACACCAGGATGAACATTGGAGCCTGTCTCACCTCCTGGTCTAGCTCTTTCTCAAGGGCCAGGTAGTTGCTTTTCAGAATGATGTACTCCTGTGCCAGCTCCTTCCGGCTGCTCTCCAGGGCTTGCAGGCGTTCCCGCAGGGAATCTCGCTCCCCCGTGACCTTCTCACTGCACAGCTCCAGCTCCTGCACACGGTTCTCCAGGGCCAGGATCTGCAGAGTGCAAGCAGCAGGATTAGACTGTGGCAGAGACCGGCAGCAGTCACGGGGAGGTATTTCATGGGAGTTTCATGGTATTTGGGATGTCATGGGGGAATGTAGCATTAAGTAAAGCCAGGAAAATATTCCAAGCAAAGCAAAGACAGGTGTGTGAGGAGCTGCAGTGCTGGATAAAGGCGTAGGCAGGGCAGAAATTGGCTATTCCAAACTTTTGGATACCATAGTTTTGAGTTCAAAGTTCTCCGTCTCATACCACTCCTTCATTTTGTTGGTCTCGATCTGGAGATCAACAAGGTCTTTGGAAATCTAGGAGAGAGAAAGGACCTAATTAAAGCCATGGATGGATTCTGAGGCCAACATGATGTTTGAGCACAACACACACCGCTCCAGAAGGAGGAATTTCCCCCCAGATTTCCCACTGTGGATCTACTGGCCTCCTATGGCCTCACAGCTCAGTTCTCTTTGCCTCCCAAGGTTTTACCTTCAGTTTTTCCTCTTCACTGAAGAGCAGCCTGGCTGGGACATCTCTCTTGGAGCCAGGCAGCTTCCCCATCCCCTCCTGGGGGTCTCCGAGCCGGTACATCCCATTCTGCAGCTGCCCCTGGAGACAAAGAGCAGCTCCATCAGGGTGCCAGCCCAGCCCTCCTCCCCGACTGCCACTCACTCCTCACGTGCTTCTGGAAGAGCTCAGCTTTTCAGAGCCTGAACTGATTCTAGATGGGATTTTCAGCTGCCATTTTCCTCCTGTAATTAGGATTTCCTTGGCAGAGCACTAGTTCCATCACCCAGGAAGGGGCTGCAGACCTTCATACTTATATTTTTCACTAGCGCATGCTCTGTCAGAGTACTTACATTCTCATTCTCTGCAACAATTCCAAGATCCATATGCTCAGAGGCCTCGATCTCAGCACAGTATGCGGCACGCAGCGACTGAAAAGCAAAGGAAGGATCTAAGGATCTCTAAGGAACTTCTCCCTGGAGGTCCAGCACTGTTGCTATCAACTTTGGTTACTAGAGGGTGTGGTATCCACCTCGATTTTAAGGTGGAATCAATAATTCCAGCCACCTCAGGAGCTGTTAGAGGGAAGGAAATGGCACCTCTGGGGAGGTTTCTCTATTCCCAAGCTAGCACACAGCAGACACTGGAATGAGCAGCTCAGGAAACACCCCCAGCAAAGCAGTATTGGCATTTAGGAGGTACCACCCTATTATGGAACATTCCCAAACCTGGCTGAAGGGCTGGTCTCCAGCTCCAGTGCAGGGATATTCTAGTAATTAAAAGGAGCTGATAAAAAAGAGGGAGAGTGTCTTTTTCCATGGGCAGATAGTGCCAGGATAAGGGGCAAAGGCTTCCCACTGCCAGAGAGGAGGGTTGGATGGGATATTGGGAAGGAATCCTTCCCTGTGAGGGTGGGCAGGCCCTGGCACAGGGTGCCCAGAGCAGCTGTGGCTGCCCCATCCCTGGAAGTGTCCAAGGCCAGGTTGGACAGGGCTGGGAGCAACCTGGGCTGGTGGAAGGTGTCCCTGCCCATGGGAGGGAGTGGGATGAGATGAGGTTTAAGGTCCCTTCCAACCCAAACCAGTCAGTGATTCTGTGATACTAAGATCTGATTAACCTGTGAATTAACTCATTAACCCAACCATTTGCTCCAAGATCATCCAGCAACATCTAACTTGCTTCCAGGCAACTTTCTCTTGATCTCTGCAGTCCTTGTACCTCCCATGTCAATGAGTCACCCAAAAGGTCCCAGGATCTTGGAGCTCTGGTCAAGCTAAAGCCAGTGACAGAGAAGACCTTTTCCAATTTGCATCAGAGATGCTGTATGGAAAAAAATCTAAACTTCAAAGCAAAACATGCACTGAAACAAGCCCAGATTAGCCCATTCAGTGCTAAATCTGAGTTGTCCTGGTCTACATGCTGCTGCTGGCTCCAAACTGGGACCAGTGAGGCTAGAATGGGACAAATGCCAAGCGTGTGCGAAGCTAAAAGCACTTGAAGAGTCTTCAAGATAAGAATGAGGGTAAGAGGGAGTGTGGGGAATGGTGGATAACACTGGGAAACCTTGAGCAGTGGTAAAACTAGGTGGACTAGATGACCTTTAAAGGTGCTTTCCAACTCAAGCTATTCCATGAATCTGTGATTCTAAAATGAATTTCAGTCCTTAAGCTCCTCATTTCAGGCTTATTATCGCTGCTATTTCTGTAGAGTGGGTGAGTTTAGGTAAGAATCTGTCTTTTAGAGAAGAAAGGCTTTGACAATTAATGTTCAAAAAAGAGCAGAGCTCTGAATAACTCTTCAGGATCTGTCACAGCCAAGAGGATGAGAGAGAGAGGAGCCATCCTGACAGAAACTGTGCCAAGCCAAGCTCCTCACCTGGCCCAGGCTGCTGGAGAAGACCCTATAGCCCTCGAGGTGGATTGAATGAAGGTCCATGGATGTGATACACAAGGGCTGGACATTCTAGGGGCTCGGGGGAGGGAGAAGCCTTTGAAACTTCCAATTGTGGCTTATTTTGCTGCAAAAGAACTTAACAGACCTGAAGTAATTTTATTAAGGTAATGAAAGTGCTGATGAGAATTCACAGTCTCTTCACACCCACCGAGGAGCTGAAAGCCAAATTCACACCCCGCCCACGGCACAGGGGGCTCAGGAGGCTCCGGAGGGGGCTCGGGCACATGGAGGAGCCGAGCAGCAGCTCCACTGCGTGGGCACATGCCGTGTCCTGAGGGGTCTCAGCCCCACAAGGACACCCCAAGGATGGGCACCCAGGCTGTCCCAGACTCTGGGACGCTCGATTCAGGAGGGCAAACAGCCCAGCCCATCATGGTGGCACAGCCAGGTGCTCCCTGATCCACAGGAGCGCCCATTGCACCTGGCAGAGGAAAATGAAGACATGCAAGTATGGTATTATTTGTGTAAACCCACCTCCGTGGCAGGTGCCATACCAGGAATGACAGTGCTGACTTTTCCCGTGGTTTGGGAATACGAAGCAAATTTTGTCCTGACCAACCAATTGCAAAATTGGGCTGGGAAATGAGGGTTTAGAGTGTCCCTGCAGCCCCAAATCTCCATCCTCACTCCAGAGTAAAACCAAACAGAAACTACAGGTTTTGTTAACGCCCCAAAATGCCGCTCTGTCCTGCACCTTCCTGCCAAGGACACCTTAACCACAGCAGCTGTGCAGGCTCGATCTCCAGGGTACGAATCCCTGCCCCGGCGTGCAGCTCAAAGTTGGGAAAATGCTCCCGAATCTACTGGAGCTCGAGGGCAAACCGGTGGAATATTTGGAGCGCGCAGCCCGCGGCGCCGATCCCGCTGCTTGCTGTCACCTCTGGTCCGGCCCTGCGGCCCCCGGGGGTCACACACCGCGCCCTGCCCCGGGGGGACCCCGGCCGGACCGGGCGGAGCAGCCCCCGCCTCCCCGGAGCCTCCTGCAGGGCCGGCACAGCCTTAGCGCAGCCGCTGGCTCCATCTGGCTTCCAGCGCCGGCAAAGGGAATTTGCATCCGCTCCTGGATCCAGCAGATTCCTGCTGGGAGGCCCGTGGAGCACCGGGATGCCCAGTGTGGTGGGAGCAGCCGACAGTGGGTCACCTGCCTGGACGCAGGGAGGTGCCCGGCTGTGGCACCCCCAGACCAGGCGCCCACTGATCCCCACCCAACACATTTTCTCTTTATATCCAATTTAAATTCACCATCTCCCAGCTTAAAACCATCACCCCTTCTCCAGTCTTGACAGGTCTTGAGGAAAAGCTTCTCTGTCACTCTTCCAAGCCCTCTTATGTATTGCCAGGCTGCCGGAAGGTCTCCAGGCTGGATGGCCCCAGCTCTCCCAGCCTTTCCTCCTTGCTCCTTGGGCAAGGTGGCTGCCTCCCGTCCCTCTGTTCACTCCCCAAATCCAGCTCTGACCTGGCAGCCACTGCTGGCACAGGCTCTCCTGCCATTCCCTGTCCCCATGTGCCTCCAACCTCCTGGTCCCAGGGCTGCTTCTTTTCCCCAAACCTCAGTGTTTGGGAATTTTCCCATCTGTGCCTTCAGCAATGGCCCTGGTCACCCTGAGTCATGCCCTGGGGACGTCCTCGCCTCTCCCAGTCCAACCAGTCCAGCCAGGCTGGTGCTGGTGACGAGGGCCACGTGAATCACGAGTTCCATAACTGGCTTCCCTGAGAGTCACTGGCACATCCGGCACCTTTCCCAACTTTCCCAGCAGCCATGGCAGGGCAGGAACTGACACTCGGTGACCCCATGGGCACCTTTGCCAGCAGCTGCCAGACCCTTGTGCCCTGACTCCCAGGGTCCCATCTCCAGTGACAAGGACCAGGATAGTCAGAAACATCAGTGGCGAGTGGGCAACAGGCAAAGCCCAACTCCTGGGGCTTGGTCCCTGGTGGTGTCCCCAGGAGAGTGACACAAGCTCTGGGGGGCACTGGTGTCACCTGTCCCAACTCTCTTGGGCAGCAGGCTCAGGACTGGCACTGGGGATGAGGAGCAGGAGTGCTGGTTGCCCTGGCAACGTGAGATGGTCTCCTCCAGATGGGGACAATATTTGGCAAGATTTGCTAAAAATACTCTCTAACTCAGCTGTGACAACACCACATGTGTCACATCCCTCCTCCCCTCAGGGCTCAGCCTGGGTTGGTGCTGTCCCTGCTGGTATCCAGAGCTGTCCCTGGTCACTCACCCTGGTGGGTGGGGATGGACGAGGGAGCTCCTGGAGTCCCACAGCAGACCTGGCAGGGCCACCAGCACCAGTCCCTCCCCAGTTCAGCCAGCCCAGTTCAGACAGAACAGGGAGCCAGGGACAGCTGGTGGCATTTCCCACACACAGGGACTGGGAAGCTCCCTGGGGAGGGACCTGCAGGCACAGGAGGGCTGCTGGGGAAGGTAAATAATTCGTTAAGAGTTTAAATAGGTTTTAAAACTACTTTTTATGATTTTGCTGCTTTTCCTAATACCATTACAACCTTCTCCATGGCAACTAGGGGAGGCGGCTCAGACTTTGGTCCCGGCCAGGGAGATTATCTGCTGGAGCTGGAATGATGAGGGGATCAGGTGGGGAGAGCCACACTGGCCAGGAACATGGTGGGAGGAGGACATCCCTGATGGAGTCCCAAATGAGGTCCCTGTGGTGGCTGTGGAGCCATGGTACACCAGGCAGGTGGAGGTCCAGGTGCGCAGGATGGGCTCTTGGTGACGCTCGAGGGACCGACATCCATGGGGTTACAGCATCCCCTGCCACAAGTGATGGGACACATCTGGAGGAGATGTCCTCAGGGAGGTTTAAAGGTGGAGACAGGTCTAGAGGCAACACCTCAAGGACCTTTAAAGGTGGAGATGGGTCCAACTCCTCCCTGCACCGCAGTCATGCTGGGAAAGGATTTGCTTATTGACCCTCTATTTTCCCATCACATCTCATTCGATATTTTTCTGGTGAGGGCTGCTGGAGGCAGGGATAAACCTGCTCCCAGCCGCAGGCAGGGCTCGTTTAAACTTCCCAAAGAGGTTTGTGGGTTTTGGCTGCCTGAGCCGTGCTGGTTCAGCTCTTTTTAGTTTCCAGATTGATTACACCTTGTGTCAATATGTGCTCAGTGCCTATTAGTGGGTGCGTGTATCCCCATTCCTCATTTCTCCCTTCTGATCTATAAATTCCCAGAAGAGAGGATTAAAATAGAGGAGGAGGAGAATGCCACTCAGGGCCAAAGGGAAGGGAGCAAGTGGTGACTGTGGGAAAGTTGTGTTGCAAGGTTGGAACTTGGATGTCTCTCTCGAACACCTCTTCTCATGGGCATGGAACTACCTGAGTTTAGTGATGGAGAGCTGAGATGGGGCCTGTGGAGCTGAGGGGAAATGCCAGGCATGGTGGGGGCACCCATGGTGTGAGACTGGTGGTGGACAGCTTTCCTGCTCCATCTCCACCTCCCAAACTAGCCTGGTGGGAACTGGAGCTGGGGGAGATGCCAGGCTCCCATGGGGTTGCCCATGGCATGGGACTGGTAGTGAAGAGCTTCCCTCCCCCACCTCCAGCTCATGGACCAGCATGGAGGGAACCAGGGCTGGGAAGAGCAACACCAGTGGGAGATACCTGTTCCTGGAGGTGTGGATGGGAACAGTGCCAGCCTGGTGCATCTTCAGGGAGGAACAAGGCTACCAGGACACGGGGAAGGGTTGGCCATAGCTTTTCCATCCAGCAGCCGCTGGCCACGAGGTTCCTCTTGCTGGGGCAATGTCTTTCTCTTTCTTTCCTGGAAACTGGTAAAAGATTCCACAGAATCTGTGTTGGAGAAATGACCTGGAACACAGGTTGAGGTCATCAGCCTCTCCGGGGTGGTTTTGATGAGCTGCCAGGGGGAGAGTGTGATCTGCCAGCCCTGAGCACCACCCACCATCAGCCCACCATAGAGGGGCTGGTGGTGGAGCCGGGGGACCCTCACAGACACCACCTGACCAGTGGGACCCTGGCTTTGCTCTTTGCTTCTCCTTTGGCACAAAAACACAGAGCTAAGCCTGTGGTGCTTCCAGCACCATCTCCATCCACAAGGCAAGATACACCCTCAGGAGGGATCTGGGGGTTCAGCCCTGGGGTTTGTAGTGCCACACGGAGAAGAGCTTTATCCCATTTTCTACTCATTTCCCCCTGCATTGCCATAAACCCTCAGGTGTTTCAGCCTATCTCATATGAAGGATGAGCCCACACCTCTAATCCCTGTGTGCTACACATGCTCCAAGCCCCAGGATGCAGTTTTTGGGTCCTGGTGCAGCATCAGGACCCTCTGCCAGGGCTTATCCCAGGGCATCCTTGGCAGAGCAGGGCAGGAACACAGGGAAGGGCCAGTGCTGCTGCTCAGGACCCTCCAGGAGATCAGGGCAGGGTCAGCCCTGTGAGGTTGCCCCACCCCTCCCTCCATGCTCACTGCCCGCACAAAGCCCATCTCTGGCAGGATCCCCATTCCCAGGCAATCAGATCCCTGGACATCTCACTCCATGCCCTTTCCCCGAGCTGTCCTGAAGGCAGTTCCAGACCAGGGGGCGCAGGGAGGAGCCCGTCCCGGGGGCTCAGCCCCGGCGCAGCCCAGCAGCAGTGGGGTTAAGCCCGGCCGGGCGGGCGGCTGGACGGGCGTCAAGGTGGTTGCTCCATCCATCCCTGCGCAGGCGGCGGGGCCGGAGAGCGGAGCGGGAGCAGGAGCTGCCCTGCCCTTCGCCATGAGCGCAGGCAAAGGTGAGGCTGGGGAACCTGCCCCTGGGCCAGGCTGGGGCTGGGGGGACGCGCTCAGACCCTGCTGGGGCTTCGTCACCCTTCGCTCTTCTCCTCCTCCGCTGCTAATAAGACACTTCGGCGGGGCCCCTGGGGGGCTGGCAGGCGCTGTAGGGCAGAGCCCAAACCTGGCTGGGGGCTGCAGCGATGGGCAGGGGCTGCAGCACAGAGACCCCTCAGCTTTCAGGAACAGCAAGTTAAGGGGGGGCAGCTGAGGAGGAAGGAGGAGATGGGACTGGGGGTCTTTCCCCAAGAAAGGGAAAAGCTGCTGCAACATAGAGATGAATTTTGGGGGTGCATGCACCCGAGGTGCCTGAGCTGTGGCAGGAGTGGGGGGTGATCCCACACTCTCTCCCAGGGGATCCACCCCTGAAAACTGCTGCAGCTGCTCCATGCCTGCAAGGGGCTGGGACCCACCCCTTCACCCCCCCAAGGCCAGCGGTGCAGGCACCCAGCAGGAGGGTCCCAAAGGGGTCCCCAAGAGCAGCCAGAGCCCTGCACTGACCCCTTTGCTCCCCACCCCACAGCAGGCATCCCCCTCCTGCTCCCCCTGGCCCTGCTGCTGGCTGCTGCGTCCCAGCCTCCCGGGGGGGAGCCCTCGAAGGAGCAGGGGGCCACGGACCCCCCCCGCTGCCCCAGCCCCTGTGCCTGCAGCCTGGACGACTACAGCGAGGAGCTCAACGTGTTCTGCAGCGCCCGCAACCTGACGCACCTGCCCGAGGATGTGCCCCCCAACGCCAAAGCCCTGTGGCTGGATGGCAACAACTTCACCGTCCTGCCGGCCGCTGCCTTCAGGAACCTGTCGGGCCTGGACTTCCTGGACCTGCAGAGCAGCCAGCTGGCCAGCATGGAGCAGCACGCCTTCCACGGGCTGCGCAGCCTCTACCACCTGCACCTGGAGCGCAACCGCCTCAAGCACCTGGCTCCACACACCTTCCTGCACACCCAGAACCTTGTCTCCCTCAGCCTAAACAACAACCACTTCAGCAAGGTGGAGGAAGGGCTCTTTGCTGGGCTCTCTAACCTCTGGTACCTGAACCTGGGCTGGAACTCGCTGGTGGTCCTGCCTGACAAGGTGTTCCATGACTTGCCCAACTTGAGGGAGCTGATCCTGGCTGGGAACAAGCTCCCCTACCTCCAGCACCAGCTCTTCTGCAGCCTCACTGAGCTGAAGGAGCTGGACCTGAGCGGGAATGCGCTCAAGGGCATCAAGATCAACATCTTTGTCAAGCTGCAGAAGCTGCAGAAACTGTACCTGAACCACAACCAGATCAATGCCATCGCCCCTCGTGCCTTCATGGGCATGAAGTCCCTGCGGTGGCTGGACCTGTCCCACAACCGGCTTGTCTCGCTGTACGAGGACACGTTCCTGGGCCTCCTGAGCCTGCACGTCCTACGCCTGTCCACCAACTCCATCACCAGCCTGAGGCCCAGGACATTCAAAGACCTCCAGTTCCTGGAGGAGCTGCAGCTGGGGCACAACAGGATCCGGAGCCTCGCAGAAAGGACCTTCGAGGGGCTAGGGCAGCTGGAGGTCCTCAGCCTCAACAACAACCAGCTGCAGGACATCAGGGCTGGGGCCTTCCTGGGACTGTACAACGTGGCGGTGATGCACTTGTCTGCCAACTGCATCAAGGTCCTCCCTGACTTTGTCTTCAAGGGGGTCACCAAGCTGCACAGCCTCCACCTGGAGCACAGTTGCATGGGCAGGATCCGGGCAAACACCTTCTCCGGGCTCTCCAGCCTTCGGCGGCTCTTTCTGCAGCACAACAGCATCTCCCTCATTGAAGACCAGAGCTTCAGTGAACTGCACGAGCTTCTGGAGCTCGACCTGAAGCACAACAGGCTGAGCCACCTCTCGTCCCAGCTCTTCGTGGGTCTGAGCAACCTGGAGTACCTCTTCCTTTCCTCCAACCAGCTCCTTGAGATCTCTCAGGACACCTTCAGCCCACTCCAGAGACTCTTCTGGCTCGACCTCTCCCATAACCAGCTGGAGACACTGGACAACACTGTCATCTCCCCCCTGGCCAACCTGAGGTACCTCAGCCTGAGGAATAACTCCCTGGAGACCTTCTCTGTGGGCTTCTTGTGTCCCCCCTTCACCCTGGAGCAGCTGTGGCTGGGGGGCAACAACTGGCACTGCAACTGCTCCCTGAAGGGGCTGCGGGACTTCTCCCTGCAACACCCTGTGGTGGTGCCACGCTTCGTGCAGTCGGTGGCTGAGGGGGACGACACCCACGTGCCCGTGTACACCTACAACAACCTCACCTGCCTGCACCCCCCGGCCATGGCGGGCCTGGACCTCCGGGACACCACCGAGGAGAGCTTTGCTCACTGCTGAGCTGTGCCAGCCCCTCCCAGGGTAGGAGCTGTTCCCGATGGGGGATCCTCACCTGCCCTCTCCCTGGCCCGGGCCCGGGGCAGCAGCAGGAGCTGGGGCTTTGTAGCCACCCCAGCCGAGCCCAGCTTTGCCACCACCTCCAGCTGCCACCGCAAGGAGAGTCATGCCCAGGTAATGCTGGATGGGCATCAGCCCCTGGGCTTCAAACTGAGCGTTTCAGCCCTTTAATATTTAAATAGCAGCCCCCAGTTTTTCCCAGTGGGAGCATCTCTGAGCCTCCAGGACGTGGGAATGCTGCACCCCTAGCCTGCAGCCCGGGCGAGGGGTATCCCTGCCCAGGCCAGGACTTCTGTGGGACAAAACCAAGCATCCTCCTGCCATGGAGCAGTGAAGAAATCCTAAAAGCCCCCTGGAGCTTAGGGAAGGGGGCAGAAGACTTGCTTTAACGATTCCTTGCAGCAGCAGAATGCCACATGTCAGTCACCTGATAAATGGCAGCAGACAAATAAACCTTTGGAGCTATTGCAACCCGTCTTGTAAGTACATTTGTTCCAAAGCTTGTGCTGCCCCCGGCTGGGGATTTCACCCAGAGGCTCCCGGGGTGAGGGGTGCAGGGTCCCAGGGTCTCTGCCGAGAGCCCCCTGGGGTGAGGGGTGCAGGGCCCAGAGGGGGTGGTGAGGAGCACAGTGTTTCCCCCAAGCTGTGGGTGGGTTACATGTGCCCAAAGGAAGGAGCAGTAGGTCCATGGACAACCCCAGAACCCAACAGCCCTGTCAGACTCCAGCACTGCTCCTGGCTTTCCAAATTCCAGTAAGTGTTCAAAGGTCAGGTAAAATTTTCCTGGAAAACTGCACACGGGGAAACCTAACCATGTGTGGGTCCCACAGGTGCAGTGGGAGCAGGGCTGGATGGTGCTCCTGCTCTCTTTCCAAGCAACAGCTGAAAGCTGAATCCAGTCTGGTTAGTGGGAATCCAAGATTTCCCTGTCTTCCTGAAACTTCACTGTGAGGGCAAGTCCCAGACACAGAGAGGGAGGCAGGCAGGAGTCCAGGAGGGAGGGAGATAAGATGCAAGGCCACCACCTCCACTTGCTTCCCACCTTAACTAAATCCTGCAAGAACAGGGCAGGTCCCAGGAGAGCAGCAGCCCATGGCAAGAGGTCCAGGGAACACGACACTCAGAACAAGGAAGCACAACCCACCTAAGGACACAGAGGAGCCCCAAGTGTGGCAGGGGGGTGGGGAACAGCCATGACAAAGCATCTCACGAAGAACTGCCAGGGCCAGCCCACAGCAAGACAAGGGACAGGCTGGATCCTGAAGCTGTTACAGAAAGAGGGATTTAGCTGAATTCCAGCAAGGAGACATGGGAAAAACGGGAAGTACCTGGATGTACATGAAGTGCTCACAATGCCAAGACTCAGACCTACAGTGAGGCCTAAAGCCATGGAAAAACAGAAGTCACAGACTTGGATTTAAGAAAAGTGTTTACTGCCTGGAACCTTTAAAAATATTCCTGAGTCACATAACCCCCAGCAGACCCATGGCCTTGTTTCCAGTGTGATGGGATGCAGATCTCGCAGGTGGAAGAGCTCTTGGAGACGTTCCCTCACATGCAGCAGATGCCGTGTCCTCACCAGGAACCAGCAAGCTGTGAGTCCCAAGCACAGGGGCCTGGCCTGGGCCCACATGGAGCATCCAGCACGACTCAGCCACTGAACCAAGGACTGTGGAATCCATCACTGAACCAAGTACCGTGAAATCCATCCCACAGCGAAAGCAGGAGGAGGCAGCAGCACATGGAACCATGATCTGGATCATTGGTGCCACGTGGGTTCATTGAGGGAAGAACAGCCACCTGTCACTAACTCCAGAGTGTCTTTGGATCCAGGGGGATGGAGCAGTACTTCCCTTTTGGGACTGCCATGAGCAGCAGGAATCTGTGCTTCCCCTCCCTCACCCCACAATGAGACAGTTTCAGACTTAACCAGCTCCTGAGCCCCCTTCCCTGCTGGCCCAGGGCTCAGCCAGGAACAGTCCAGCTCCACACCCTCCTCAGGAGCTCTTCTGTGATGTATCCAAGACCTGCTGGGTGATGTGAGCCAAGGCAGGGAAGGCAGAGCTCTTGGGAAATTCTTGGATGAAGTCTCTGCCTTCTTCCAAGCTCTGGCTGAGCTGGGGGTCCAGGGGAACACAGCCTATGGGACAGAGTGAGGAGAGGGAGTTCTGGGTCATTGTATGGCAAAGGTATGGACTCAGGGTTAAAGAAATACACTGCCAGAGACAACTCCAGGAGAATCAGTAGGAGAAAGAAACCACTGCCCTCCTTGAGCTCTCCAGGAGCTAATGCTCACCTGCAACTATTTCCTCTGGGTCCAAGACCCCACCCCAGTGTTTCAGGAAAGGTGGTCTGCCCCCAGATCCCAGCCCTGCCCAGGAGCAGGGTTCAGCTGTTGGCCCCCATTTCTCAGAGGCTCCAGAACATTCCAACATGGTTTTTGGGCAGCTCCAGGCTTGTTTACCCTGTCACCATGATGTCAGCAGGCAGAGCAGGCTGTTGGCACCACCCCCTCTGCCCCAGCCAGGTGTCCAGCAGTTGGGATGACAGAGGAGCAAAGCACAACCCACACCTCAGCTATGCCCAGGGCTCATGGGGACTGGAGTGCAGCCCCCCTGCCCTGTGCTGCTGTTTCTCTGCACTCAACCCTCCCACAGCACCACAAGATCACCTCTAAGCAGAGATCTGCTCCAGAGGCCACTCACCCAGGAAGGGCACCCCAGCATGCTTGGCCAGCTCCTCCCCTCCGCCTCTGGAGAAGATGTTTGTGCACTCCTGGAGGAGGAAGAACAGCAGGGAGTCATGAATTCCAGAGCCCTGTCACACAGGGCAGGTTCTCCAGCACCTGAGCAGAGCCACCTCCCCTCCACCCTCCAGGCCTGTGCCCTCGGCCTCTCCCAGTTCTCAGGAGAGCAGAGCCAGTGGCTTTTCCCAAAGCTGGCACACAGACCTGGCAGCACCTCCCCTCCCTCACAGCATCACTCTTGTGGCATTCCCCAGGACACCACCCCAAGGAAGGGGCCCCAGCAGCCCTGGGAAGGTCAGCACGCTCACAGAGCAGTGGGGGCACACGAAGCCGCTCATGTTCTCCACGATGCCCAGGACTCGCAGCCCCGTCTTCTTGCAGAACGTCAGCTCCCGCCTCACGTCCCCCACTGACATGGCCTGGGGGGAGAGTAGCAGGAACTGGGGTGTCCCTCTGCCCACAGCGACTGTGGGTCCAGAGCAGATGCAAATCAAGTGGGAGGCAGATGTGTAGAACAAGCAGCCACAGACAGCCTTGTGTGAACACCCACCTGGGGGGCATATTCCCCCCCCAACCATTCCCAGAGGCAGATCCCTGCCCAGGAACTCCAGCCCCCTGTCCTACCTGGGGTGTTGTGACCAGGATTGCTCCAAGCAGCTTGTAGTGCCTCAAGGCCTCCACTGTGGAGATGTGCTCGTCAGATGTGCCCGGTGGGGTGTCCACAATGAGGAAGTCCAGGTCCCCCCAGGCCACGTCGGTGACAAACTGTTTGATCAAAGCTGTGGAAATAAAGGGGGCAGATGAAAAGACCCACACAACAGGTGCCTTGGGAGCCACGGGACAGGGGGTGGAAAGCACCCTGGGTGACAAGGACCCAGGAAGAGAGGGCAGAGCAATCTCTCAGCACAACACATGCTGCACTCTCCATCTGAGCGATCCGAACCCACTCCTGCAGAACAGGAGCCTTGTTGCCCCAAGGAATGACCTGCCCAGGAGCAGCACCACCTCCAGGAGGGTTCCCAGAAGGTTTCAGGGAAGGTTTCACCAGTGCCGAACCCCAACATTACCATTTTTCTTGGGTCCTCTCCACACCACGGCGTCATCCGGCTGCTCCAGCAGGAAGCCGATGGACATGAGGGCGATGCCCCTGTCCTGGCCCACGAACACGGGCACCCAGCCACTGTCACACTGGTGCACAGCCCTGTCCTGCACCCTCAGCATGCGGGGGATGCTGGGCCCACAGAGGTCCACGTCCAGGATCCCCACCTGTGGGACCAGCAGAACCCTTCAGAAAGGGTGGGCTCAGAGCTCCCAGGCTCCTTCCCTAGGCAGGGGGAGGCAGCCCCCAAATTTGGGGTGCTCACAGCCATATTTGAAACACAGTTTAAATATGATTATTTAAATATGCTTTAAATATGACTGCACCCTCAGCCTCCTTCCCCCCAGGAGCATCTCCTGGCTGTTTCCAGGCACTCTGGGGAGATCCTTATACCACATCCCAAGGGGATGCACAGAGCCTTTAAAAAGGCCCCCAGGGAATTCAGCCTGTCTCGTGCCCACACAGTTCCCTTTTGTCCCCACTGTCACAATGGCCTTCAGGTCACCCACTTCACCCCACAGAGGGAGTGGGTTAAACCACAAACCAGCAAAGTAATTTCTCAGTGTCTCAGTTTCCAGACCAATAGGAAATATTGGGTGATTTTAGTCTCTTGGATAAAAGAGAAATGATCTACACTTGCCTGATCCTGTGACCTGCAAACTCAGAAGAACCCCCTGAACCACTACCACAAACAGCATTTTCATAAAGAACCCACACAGGACACACACAGAGTGAAAGCACAAGCACAGGCCAGTCCAGCTGGAGGCTGAGCTGCCCCCAGCCCCACTCACCCTGTGCCCGCAGTGCCGCAGTGCCAGGGCCAGCTCCGTGCAGATGGTGCTCTTGCCCACCCCGCCCTTCCCTGAGAGCACGAGCAGGATGTTCCTCACGCCCAGCAGGTTGGTGCTTCTCTCTGTGAGGGACAACAAGGAGGTATCAGTGTCTTCTGCTGAGATTCAGCAGCCCCTGCCACCGGCTCTGCTGAGGTGACAGCAGCTGCCACTGCCCCAGCAAGTCTGGTTGAAGCGTATCATGGAATCGTTGAATATGCTGAGCTGGAGGACCCACAAAGACCATGGAGTCCAACTCGTGGCCCTGCACAGGCACCCCAACAATCTCACCCTGTCCCTCAGAGTGTTGTCCAAACGCTCCTGGAGCTCTGGCAGCCTTGGGGCCGTGCCCACTGCCCTGGGGAGCCTGGGCAGTGCCCACCACCCTCTGGGGGGAAGAACGTTTTCCTGAGATCCAACCTAACCCTGCACTGAGACAGCTCCAGCTGTTCCCTGGGTCCTGTCACTGCTCACAGAGAGCAGAGATGGAGCTGCCCCTCATGACGAAGCTGCAGCCGCCGATGAGCTCTGCCCTCAGTGTAAGGGAGCAGGATGTGCCACAGCCCTTTTGCCATCAGAAAAGGGCCAATAAGAACAACGGCAATAAACATTCTATGATGACCAAAGTGACAACTGGGCAGCAAATGCACAAACACCCACAGGGCTGGTCAGGCTCAGCCCGGGGGTGCGGGTGAGCTCAGGCCCTTGGCGTTTCCTTCCTCCAGTGACACCTCGCTCGCTTCCTGCCAGCCCCTCGCTCCTCTCCAGCCCTCCCGCCGGTCGCTACGCGCAGTCCGCACTCCTGGGGCTCTGCTTCGGGCTCAGCGCCCGCGTCCGGCCCCGCTGCGGGGGCTCCAGGCGCCTCCGGACAGAGCCCCGCAGCGCCGGGCCCGGGCATGGAGCCCGCCCGCAGCATGGCCGAGCTCATCCGCGCCTCCGCCGACGGTAACGGGGCCAGGCTGGGCAAGGGGGGCGGGCAGGGCCGAGACGGGGCCTCGCAGCGCGGCGCTCCCGGGATCCCGGCGCGGTTACCCGGCGGGAGCCGGGCCCAGCCCCGCGGAGCTCCCCAGGAGCGGGCCCCACCGGGGAGGTCAGCCCGGGGACATC
>VWZF01005265.1:0-16016 GCA_013396755.1 Sclerurus mexicanus | reverse complement strand
GGCCTGGCCTGGCCTGGCCTGGTCCGGTCCGGCCCGGCCGCGCCGCAGGTGCCGGCACAGCCCGGGCTCCGGGGCCCGCCCTCGGCGGAGCGGCTGCCCCGCGGTCAGGGAGCCAGGCCGGGGCTGGAGGGGCGCGGGCACCGTGCGGGGCTGTGGGCACCTGCATAACTGGCTGTGGCTGGGCCTGTCCTGCTTTTCCAGGAGCTGCCAGCCTGGACTGGGGCTGAGGTACAGGAGGAACAGGGACAGGAGCTTTCTGGCAGCCCTGGCTCGGGGCTGAGCCGCTGCAGGTCTGCAGGATCTGCAGCCTCAGGGGCTGAGCTGAGGGAGGGGGTCCAAGAGAAGGATGGGGTTACATCCCTGCCGTGTCTCCTGGTGGGACATTGATTTCTGCAAAGATAAACTTCAGGAAAATGAGATTGGAAGGCTTTCCTGTCACATCCAGTGCCATACTGGGTCTGGTGTGGGCTGTCAGGCTGTGCACAGGGAAGGGGCCTCTTGGGAATGTGAACAACGTCCCTGCTCGCTGTGGGGAATGCTGGCTGCTTCTCTTCTGTCCTTGTCCTTGGGGCAAGTCAGGACAGGTCTGTGACAAGGTTGGGTTCCCTCCAGCGAGCAGCAAAGTGGTTTCTCCCCCACCCTGAATGCTGAGGGCAGAGTCTTCCCCCTCTGCTGCAGCTGAGCAAACACTTCCCTGCAGACAGAGCCGTGCAGGGGCTGTGGTGGGGCCAGGGCAGTGCAGGTGGCCGGAGCCAGGACAGCTGCCTGAAGTCACTCTGCACCAGGGAGGCCGTGCCTTGGTGGCTTGGAGCAACCTGGTCGAGTGGAAGGTGTCCCTGCCCATGGCAGGGGGTGAAACGGGACGAGCTTTAAGCTCCCTCCAGCCCAAACCCTTCTGTGATTGTGACAACCCTGAGGCTCCCCAGGAGAGTGAGATCTGGATCCATGGATGCTGAATCCATGCCCTACAGGGGGGCAGCTGCTGCTGCTGCTGCCAGGACTGGAGGTTATTTCTGGGGGCCAACTAAACACCTGGACGCGGGGAGAAATTGACCCTGCATGGAGGAGCAGCTTGAAGTCTGCAGAGGCTCTTGATGGGGACGGAACCTCCTTTGCATGGGTTGATCTGCTGATGGGGCTGCGCAGACGAGGCTCATGCTGATCCCTTCGGGAGGGTCCGGTGATCGCGGGGATTGCACAGCCTGGGAGTGGCTGTGGGACAGGCAGCCCTGTGTAACCTGTCCCTTGTCCCCAGCCTACCTCTCCGGGGGCACCATGGCACGGCGCCCGCGCAGCAGCCGGGCCTGGCACTTCGTCCTGAGCGGGGTCCGGCGCGAGGCCGACGGCAGGGCCGGCACCGGCACACGCGGCTGGGGGTACGACTCTGATGGGCAGGTAGGCTGGGCCGGGGCACGGGGGGAGTGTTCCCTTCCCTGACATTGAGCCATTGGAGAGTGTCCAAAAGAGGGCAATGGAGATGGGGAAGGGCCCTGAGGGGAAGCCTTGTGAGAACACTGAGGGCGTTTGGTGTGTTGTGCTGGAGAAGAGACTGAGGGGAAACCTCACTGGAGTTCCAGCTTCCTCGGGAGGAGGTTGGATCTCAGGAAAAGGGTCTTCCGCCAGAGGGTGGTGGGCACTGCCCAGGCTCCCCAGGGCAGTGGGCACGGCCCCAAGGCTGCCAGAGCTCCAGGAGAGTTTGGGTGATGCTCTGGGGCACAGGGGGTGACTCTTGGGGATGGTCCTGTGCAGGGCTAAGGGCTGGACTGGATGATCCTTGTGGGTCCTGTCCAACTCTGCATATTCTGGGATTCTGTGTAAGTTAAATGCTTTTTTAAGCATAGAATGTATCATACATGAAGTACATACAATATTTTTAAATATCTTTTTGAAAGCAGAGCTCTAGATATGTGTTTGACATGGATCAGTTCCCTAAGCCAGCTGTGCTCCCTTCTGGGCTGTGTGGGCCTGGGAGATGGTGGTGAAGGCCACAGGGTGGCTTCAGCTCATGAAGTTACAGGCTCAGGTGTCTTCAGACTGAAATTCCCTCACATTTCCTGCTCTGTAACATGCACCTCCAGGTGTGCTGGAGGTGGGAACACAGCAGGAAGAGCAGTCAGTAAAACACCATGAGGAATGACTTCAATTCACCTCTGCCATCCTTCACTCTTTCCTCCAGTTCTTGAGTGTGTGAGTTGACTTCTCTGTGCAGTGGTGGGGACACGAGCTGCTCCAGGAGCTTCAGAGCCAGGCTGAAGCCATGAGGCTACTGCCAGAGCACGGTGTCCAAACCCAGGCCCTGTGCTCCCAGAAAATGAGCTTTCTCTCTGCAGGTACAACAGCTTTCTGTTCCTGCAGTCATGGGAACAACTGGATTTCTAGGTGGCAGTAGATAGGGAAGTTAGAAGTCAGCAAAGACAGAACCCAAGCTCTTGAGTCTCCAGGTGAGGGAGGAGGGCTGGGCAGGACATGTGTAAGCCCAAGTAATTCAATTCCCTTTGTCTTACACAGCTACAAGAACAAAGATTTTTGTTGTTAAATACCCCTTACAAAGTGTGCCATGGGGATGAATAACAAGAAGGTACAGCTGAGCAGTGTGTAAACCCAGAGTAACTCACTGCAATCAGTGGTAAGAGAACCCATTAGGCAACACCAAACCTTCTGTAACACAGGAGCAAGATGGGGCTGTGGCTCCCACAGTGTCCAGTGCAGGGACATGTTGGTCTCCTGACACAAATCAAGTTTTTGTGTTCATAGATAAAGTAAACAAGAGCCCTTTAATCCTGCTGTGGGTTCCCTGTGGGCCTGTCTGCAGTGCTGGCTTGAGGAGCTAAACTGGCTCCCCTTTGTTCTGCCCTCCTCTCCCTTTTCCTCCTTGGTTTCTGTGCCTCCCTGGCTCCCCTCATCTCCCAGTGCTCAGCTGGGTGCTGGGCCTTGCTGAGGCCATGCCCAGGGCCTCCAGCTGGCTGGAACCTGCCACTGAAAGCCAAAGCTTTAGCACAGTTTGCTTCAAAAATGTGTGTGTTACAGGCTTGGGTTGTGACCCTGCTGTGACAGGTCCTGCCCCTGGAAGGCACAAGGAACATACACTGTGCTGAGAGGTCTGTGCAGCTCAGCAGACACTATCCATGTCCCAGAGCAGGGTAATTCCATGGGCATGAGCCTGGGGGCATCCCCACACAGCCTGGGCACACCAGAGCTCTGCCAGCCCAGCTCGCAGTGCCTGCGGACACCCGGCAGTGACCACTCCCTGTTCTCCCAGCAGCACAGCGACTCTGACTCGGAGCCGGAGTTTTCCTCCCTGTCTCCCTCCATCCCCAGCGCCATTCCCGTGACGGGAGAGTCCTACTGCAACTGTGAGAGCCAGAGCGAGGCCCCCTTCTGCTCCAGCCTGCACGCCCTGCACCGCGTCCGTGACTGCCGCTGCGGCGAGGAGGACGAGTGTAAGGGGCTCGGGGGGCAGGGGCTGCAGCCCTGCATGGACCCTGCCCCTGCCCCACAATGCTGCTCCTTTGTTTCCCTCCCTCCATGGAGGAGGATTACCAGCCCATGCCTGCTGTCGTGTTCCCAGGGCTCAGAGCTGAACCTGTTAAGGCGTCAGAGTTCACCTCTGGGGACCTGCTTTCCGATCCGGCTTAGGCCACCAGTGAAACAGGCCCTGGTGCTTGTGGCTCTTCTGATCCCTGGAATGCTGGTGGGATGTCCAGCATGGTGTGCTTGGAGCACAGGGTGGGCTTGGGCTGGCTGAGAAAGCCATGGCATGGCAGAGCCATCCTCTGAGCCCATGAGGAGTGGAAGGAGAAGGAAGGCTCTGTGGGATCTGCAGAGCCTTGTGTTAGCCAAAATGGGGACTGGAAAATGCTGACAGCTTGGGAGCACTGAACTGTCCCTGGTGGGACATTGTTCAGGCATCAGACAACTCTGATGTGCACAGCTTAAGATTTACCCTCTTAAACAATAAAAAAAAAAAAAAAACCACCACCAGGCCTTCAAAACAATGTACCCCTGTGCTTTGGCTTGGTGGTCTCTCCCTGAGGATCTCTGCCCATCCTTGTCTTCTCTGTGATCCCTAACAGATTTTGACTGGGTGTGGGATGACCTGAACAAGTCAACAGCCACCCTGCTGACATGTGACAACCGCAAGGTGAACTTCCACATGGAGTACAGCTGTGGTACCGCTGCCATCCGCGGCAACAAGGAGCTGGTGGATGGGCAGCACTTCTGGGAGATCAAGATGACCTCCCCAGTGTATGGCACTGACATGGTACGTGGGGCTGAGGGGAGGGACCTGGGGGTGCTGGTGGGTGAGAGGCTGGACGTGGCCCGGCTGTATGCACTGGCACCCAGAAACCCCTGTGACCTGGGCTGGTCCCACAGCGTGGGCAGCAGGGGAGGGGGGGGATTCTGCCCCTCTCCTCCTCAGGTGAGACCCCTCTGCAGAGCTGCTTCCAGCTGTGGGAAAATGAACACAGGAAGGACATGGAGCTGCTGGAGAAAGTCCATAAGACACCACAGAGATGCCTGGGGGGCTGGAGCCCTTCTGCTCTGGAGACAGGCTAGGAAAGCTGGGGGTGTTCCCCTGGAGAAGGCTCCAGGAAGACCTGAGAACCCCTTCCAGTGTCTAAAGGGGCTCCAGGGGAGCTGGAGAGGGACTTAGGACAAGGGCCTGGAGGGGCAGGATGCAGGGGAATGGCTTCCCACTGCGAGAGGGCAAGGTTAGATGGGATATTGGAAAGAAATTCTACCCTGTGAGGGATTGCCCAGAGAAGCTGTGGCTGCCCCATCCCTGCGAGTGTCCAAGGCCAGGTTGGACAGGGCTTGGAGCAAGCTGGTCCAGTGGAAAATGTCCCTGTCCATAGCAGGAGATGGAATGGGTTGAGCTCTAAGGTCCCTACAACCCAAACCAGTCTGGGACTTTGTGAACAGGACAGTGACCTTGTTCAGCTGGGCCTCCTTACTTAGAAAAGGAAATGAGAGCTGGGAGCCTTTAGCCCCATCCTGAAACCTCTGACTCGGCTTCACCAAACCCTTTGGGTGTTTTGGGCTGAGCCAAGAAGAGGAGGGGAGAGCCAGAAGTGGAGTTTTGGTTGTGTTTTATTGCTTGAAAAGACACTAAGCCTGTGTTCTTTCTGGCCTTGCCTCCCAGATGGTGGGAATTGGGACATCAGATGTGAATCTGGACAAGTACCGCCACACGTTCTGCAGCCTCCTGGGCAAGGATGAGGACAGCTGGGGACTGTCCTACACAGGTAACATGGACAGGGTGGCTGGACAGGCAGCGGTGACACAAGAGTGACACTCCTTAGGGGGTTGAAGCCAAAAAGGCCACCAGACCTGTGAATACCTTTGTTAAGGACACCCAGAGTGGCTGCCGGCAGCTCTTGGAGCATCAATCCTGGTCATGTTTTGCAGAGTGCTTAGACCAGTGTGGGATCCTCCAGGGCACCTGGGTGCCACTGTCCTATCAGCAGTTTGGGGTTGTGCTCTGGAGTTGGAAAACCTCAACTTTCCCCTTTCCATTGGTCACTCTGGGATGGGATGGATGTTTCAGACACTGAGTGAGGCTGTACCAGCAGGAACTCCCAGTGCTGGAGTTGGGATGAATTCACGGAGCACAGGTTTTCCACAGAATGCCATTCTTTTTGTGTATTTTAAGGCCTACTGCATCACAAAGGAGACAAAACAAACTTCTCTTCGAGGTTTGGCCAGGGCTCCATTATTGGGGTGCATCTGGACACGTGGCACGGGACGCTCACATTCTTCAAGAACCGCAAGTGCATCGGTAAGAGCAAGTGGCTGCAGGCAGAGCGATGGGGTGGGCTGTACTCCGTCTGGCTGCAGCGGAAAGCACTGGTAAAGTAGAATACTAGGGTCTGAAGTGAGTGGGAGGAGGGTCACATCTGCTGTTTAATAGATTGGGATTCTGGAAGGCTTTTTTTTCCCAACGGATTCAGGGTAGGTGGGAGGGGTGAGATGCCGTTGTCTGAACTAATGGGTGCTGTGCCCCAGCAGGGGTTGCAGCCACAAAGCTGCAGAACAAGAAGTTTTACCCCATGGTTTGCTCAACGGCGGCCAAGAGCAGCATGAAGGTGATCCGGTCCTGTGCCAGCTGCACATCCCTGCAGTACCTGTGCTGCTTCCGCCTGCGCCAGCTCCTGCCCGACTATGTGGACACGCTGGAGGTGCTGCCTCTGCCCCCAGGACTCAAGCAGGTGCTGCACAACAAACTGGGGTGGGTGTTGAGCATGAACTATAGCACATCAAAGCCTTCGTCCTCCTCCTCCTCGGGGAGCGACTCGGACAGCTCCTGCGGCTCCGACGCAGAGGCCGGTCAGAGGAAGAGGTGCAGGAGGACATAATGTCTCTGTGGGTGGGGGTTTGTTCCGCCCTTCCGGCCTGATGCACCTCTTCCTTCATGGGAATATCCATTGCTACTTGTTGGCAAAGATTTCCCTTATGCTGTGGAAATCTTTGGCCTCAGCATTCATCACAGGCACTGAGAAGAGCTGTTGGCTCCAAGAGGTGCCAGCTCTGACACAGGAAAACAACAGTCATATATCTGAGCTTCTGACTTGCTGTCAAAGCCAGCGCCTCTTCACGAAGGATTCTTCTTCTCCCTGTTGGCACAGAGATGTTGGACTCGATGACAGGATTTGGACTTGATGATCCTTGTGGCTCCCTGCCAGCACAGAATATTCTGTGATGATTAAGGTGCCCTCCCAGTTTGAAAGCACACTGGACTCCAGTCAAACAAGGGACCTGACTCCTCAAGGCACAGTCAAAGGCCAGTGCTCCCCTCCTCCCTGTGTGTGTAGGTTTGGTGTCTGCCATGAGCTCGTCCCGCTGCGGGGCCCGACAGAGCAGCCCCAGAGCAGGGAAAGGGCCCCAGAGGCGCTGCCGCATCGCGGTGTGAGCAGTGACAGGAGCCGAGCTGGGGGTCTTCCTCCAGCCTCGGGCACTTCAGTTGCTGTGCATGTTGGTTCCTGCTGCTTCTCCCCTGTCCAAGACTCTCTTAAACTGTAACAATAAAAGTAGAAACTGTCTGTGGTTCCTCTCAGGGCTCTTGAAGGCAGGAGCCTGCAGGTGCCTGGCAAGAATAGCCAGGCCAGCCTGGGCAACAGGCTGGAGGGAGGTTTTGGGTGCACCAGCTGTGTCAGAGCTGGAGGAGGTGAAAGCAGTGGAGATCACCTCGTCTCTGCCCAGTGCAGGGCTCTTGTGCTTCCCACTGAACCAGCAGCGTGGCTGGGATGATTTTCAGTGGAGCCAGACTGATGCCCCTGGCTGCAGGGTTTATAGTACCCATCCTCTGCCAGAACATGCTGGGATAGACTCCTTAAACCCCCATCTCAGAGTATGGGACTCAGAGCAGCCCTGCCCAGTTGTGATAAGGGGAAATGCTGAATTAGGGCCTGGGCCAGTGACTAGTTGTGTAGTGGCCTGGTGCCACTGCCAGGGAATGGGCTCTGTGCTCCTGCAGGAATCATTCCAGCACCAGGCCAGGGCCTCTGGGGCTTTTCCCCAGCCTTTGAGCCCTCCTCTGGTGGGCAGAACCTTTCCTTTGGATTCAGGGCTGAGCTGGTGCTGTCAGCCTTGCAAAGGGCATTGGAAAGTGGAACAAGACTGAAATACAGATGGGAAGTGGCTTTTAACAAGTTCTCTCCACCACAGGTTTTCTCCCAATAAGTTTTAGCCTTTTCTTCTGCTCCCATCACAGACAACCCACAGGGTCAGGTAAAACTTTTTGCAGCATATGCAGTTATTCCCCACTGAGCCTCAAAACTTTGTGCCTTTGCTTCCCACATCCCAAATCCTGAAGTGAAGATGGTTCTTGCTTCTCTGGGAACAGGCTTTGAATGAGATCCTTACTGCAGTACGTCAGGCTCTGTCAATCCCTCTGGACTGGTGCTCCAGCCAGGCCAAACTGCTTTGCTCGGCTGCTCTTCCCCAGGAACTACTTCAGCAGATTGAGGCAGAGGAATCCCTGGCAAGGAGGAACCTGGTTTGGAGGGGCCTTCCTGTTTCTGTGGGTCCAGTGGCCATTACTTTGAGCCAGTGAGCTGCAGCTTTGGGAGGAAGTTCAGGGGTTCTGTGTCACTGGAAGGCCCCAGTAAGTAATCCCAAACCTCAGCAGCCACTGTCCTGGTGGAGCTATTTCCAAGTGATAATGAAGTATTTGCTTTGGGAAAAGAGAATCCCATCCTAACCCACCACTTCCCATGGAGTTTTCTGGAGCTTATCTGGCATTTCCTTGTGTTGAGAGTTCAATTATCAAACTGCCCTGCCTTGACATGGTTTCTCTCTTACTAGCTGGTTTTGACAGTTGGTAAATGTTTTCCAAAGCAACAAAAACAGGACCCACCTGCCCATGGCAGCCACGAGCAGGACCTGCAGTAACAGTCTCACCAAAAAGCTGGACATGAAAAATCAGGACATGCTGTGGAAAATAACACGACTTGTTGAACAACTCACCTAAAAGGCTGCGAGACAAACCTACATCCAGCCCATGTTCCAGCCATTCCTTAGCTCTCACGGGACAGATAGCTATTCAGCCAGTGGGATAGAAAGCTCAGGCAGCCAAAAGAGGAAATGAGAGCCAAGAGGGTGAAGAAAACATCTGTAATGAGACATTTATTGATGTGCAAGTCTCTGTTCTGAAAGACAATCAGCTGCTTCCCCTGGCTGTGCTCCCATCTGCAGCTCAGCCACTGCTGAGTACAGGCAGATAAAGCAAGGAGTGACCAACAGACCAACACAGCCCACAGGCCCCTGTGGGGACCAGGACAGGTCCAGGACAACGTTGGGGTTGGTGGATACCAGGAGGGGGTAGATACGGTGGGGTAAGTCTGGCCCAACGTGATGGTCTTTGCCACTGATGCCCCATGTCACTGGGATGTCCCTCAGCAGAAGTCTTTCTGTGCTGCAGTTTCCACAGGCCTTGGAGCACAGAAGAAGCACAGATGCTCTGGAAGATCCCAACCCTTTCTGCAGGGCTCAATCCCATCATTACACTGAGGATCCACAACTGAGCCTTCATCCAAACATACCAGAATGGGGGAAGAAGAAACGAGCTTGGAAAAGACCTCACATACACTCAGTTGTGTGCTGCCCCTCCAGAGAGAGCTGGAAAGCCATTTAATAGAATCCCAGACTGTTTTGGGTTGGAAGGGACTTTAAAGCCCATCTTGTTCCATCCTCTGCCTTGGGCAGGGACACCTTCCACTATCCTAGGTTGCTCCAAGCCCCATCCAACCTGGCCTTGGGCACTTCCAGGGATGGGGCAGCCACAGCTTCTCTGGACAACCTGTGCCAGGGCCTCACTGTCCACAGGGAAGAACTGCTTCCCAGAATGCCATCTAACCCTGCCCTCTGCTAGTGGGAAGGCATTAAACCCATCTTCTTCCAAAGAGGCTGTGCTTGGGACAGAGATCAAAGCTCTAGAGGAAGGAAAAGGAGAGTATTTGATCACATGAGACTAAAAAAAGTTCTGTCACAGTTCCTCATCTAAGGGAGTTTTATATGAATAACATTTACAAAAACAAGCACTGGCTGATAAAAATGTGTCATCTGTTGGCTCAGCTGCTGCCAGAAGGGTCAGATGGGATCTCGGTCTAACCCTGCTCCCCCCATGCTCACTGTGCCACTCTAACTCATGAACCACCAGAAAGCTCAGGGTGGTGGGGACAAGGAGAACTCAGTAAGCTGAATCAGCTCCCTGCAGAATCGGACAGCAGAAAAGCAAGGAAAGTGGGGGGCACACCAAGAGATCTTGGGCGTCCTGTGGAAAACCCTACAGTTCGTGGGAGTGACATGTTTTCTGCCTGAAGGGTGATGCAGCAGCCACCTGAGACACCACCCAACTGACATAAAGAGACCTCACTGGATGGAGCAGGGGGTCCACCCAACCCACTCTGGCTGGGATGGGCAACCAGAGGTATCAACAGGACAAAGAAGCTTTGAGCGGGTCCTGGGAGGTTAGACCAGGACAGGGGGAGGCCTGGGAGGGCCAGCAGGAGGGGTGAGCAGCTACTGCTGAAACAAGGCTCTGTTAATCACACAAGCCTTACCTCTGGAGAACTGATTTCACCCTCGGGGCTTGTTTGCTCCATCAACAAAGAACCCTTTTTAACACAGAGGGGTTTGAGTGCTTACCTGTAACAGGGCTTAGGGAGGGATTGCTTCCATGTAGCTGCTGCTGCAGGGCTGGCTCTGTCCAGCTGCTGGAATTGTCTCTTCCCCACCTGCCAGTCTTGTGCTGTCCTTCTCCACTTGCATCCCCTGGTCCAAGCCTTGGAAAGGCTGAAGGGAAACTCCTGCAACTCCTGCTGTCTCAAGCGGAAAGAGCTGAGAGCAAGGCCCAAGGCCAGTAGGTTCACAGAGCAAAGCCCTGCAGACCCCAGCCCCTGAAGCCTTCCCTGGCATTAGGCTGTGGGCTTCTTCTAAAAATTCTTTGTGCCAAGGGCTAACACTTTCTCCCCATTAATTTTCTTTCCTTCCTTGGAAATCTTCAGAACACTGGGGTGAAAAGATTTTCCTAAGGCTTTTTCCCTCCTTTCCTAGTGCTGAGTCACCACTGCATTCACTATGAGAACAGATTTTCATCAGCAGAGACTCAAAATGATCCAGAGAGACATGTGGTCTGGGCCCTTCCACTGATGGCATTAAGAACAGACTGGCAGCTGCAGATAAATGTCCTGTAACTTCCTGTGAGGCGTCCCAAAGCTCTGGGCTTGGGATGTGATGAGTCCAGCACGAGTCCCTTGTACAGGTGTTCTGTTACTGCCTTTGTCAGGGCAGAGAGGTGCTGGCCAAATTCCTGCCACATCTAGGGACAGAAATTGAATGTTATCCCATGGCTGCAGCACCTGGAGGAGAAGTGACACAGGTGAAACAAGACCAAGAGGCCAAGGACAGGCTCAGGTGAGCCAAGACAACCCGAGGTCCTCACGCCGTGGCCAGTAGCACTGGTGTCAGCTCTGGCCACCATAGGCACCTGGCGAGACCAGCAGGGCAGTGCTGGAGTCACCAACCCTGGGAGTGCTCAACAAACGAGTGGATGTGGCACTTGGCGGCATGTTTAGTGGTCACGGTGATCTGTCAAAGGTTGAACTTGATCATCCTGGAGGTATTTTCCAGCCTTAATGATTCTCTGAATGACCACATGGGCGGGATGAAGCTGGGCTGGGCTGGCAGGGGAGGGAGCTGGAATGGCAGGGGAGGGACTGGGCCGACCCGAGGGGGACTGGCCTACCCAGAGCCCCAGCTCTGTTTACTGAGCTGCAGCAAAGCTGCTCATCCTTCTTAGCCCCCTGTAAGCCACAAGTCCTTACCCCCTTTGGAGCACAGTCCGGCAGGGCAGGAATTTAGTCCAAGGGATATCAAGCCAGGGTTTAAGTGGTGCTTGACCTAGTTTATGAGTGCTGTGACATCACAAGGAGCAGTGCTGGGGGCACACAGGGACACAGGCTCTGCAAGGCAGGGACCTGGGCTAGAACAGACAGCCCCTTTCATGGCTGGGCAGTGGGTGGTGGGCTTAGGAGGGGGCAGGGCCAGGTCTGAACCCCTCCAAACCAGGGGCTTAAGAACAGGAGGCTCCAACAGGTGCCTTGGAGACTGCAGTCCTTCCTCGATCCCATTGCCAGCCAGGGTGAAGGAGGATGCAAGTAGATGCAACCTGATCCAAGCCAGCCACCATTATCCTGGCAAAGCATTCCTACTGACAGAGCTCACCAGCAGGAGACTTTGCCATCAGCTCAACCCAAGTACCAGAAAATTAAATGGACCAAGTTTTACCTTCAGTATCTCCTCCGGTGTCACGGGCAGCTCTGGGCTAGGCTGGAAGAGCTGGGGGTGTTCCCCTGGAGAAGGGAAGGCTCCAGGGAGACCTGAGAGCCCCTTGCAGTGCCTAAAGGGGCTCCAGGAGAGCTGGAGTGGGACTTGGGACAAGGGATAGAGGGACAGAACAAGGGGGAATGTCTTCCCACTGCCAGAGGGCAGGGTTAGATGGGATATTGGGAGAAATTGTTCCCTGTGAGAGTCGGGAGGCCCTGGCACAGGTTGCTCAGGGAAGCTGTGGCTGCTCCATCCCTGGAAGTGGCCAAGGCCAGGGTGGATGGGGTTTGGAGCAATCTGAGCTAGTTGAAGGTGTCCCTGCCCATGGGAGGGGGTGGAATGAAGTGAGGCTTAAGGTCCCTCCCAACTCAAACTATTCTGTGATTCTAGGAATAACTCCAGACAGGACAGGACAGACCAAGCTACTGTAGCTGCATCTGTGCAGGGGATTTTGGATGTGATCACACCATCAGCACAGAGGAGACTCCTCTGCTGAGCATGTTTAAGGTCAGGAAGGACCCAGGCACTGGGAACAGCATAGGAATGAGACATTCAGGGGACAAGAAAAGGTCTCCAGGCCCTGAACCTCTCAGAGGGCACTGAACAGCAGCCAGTGTCCTGCTGTCCTCCTGGCTCACCTTTGTCTCCAGAGCATCAGCACTGATCTCTTCAAGTAGCAGTGCCTTTCCCAGCCTATCACTGTCTAGTCTTGGACTGGGGGATGGACGGACTGGTGTCTTAGTTCAAGGGGGGAACTAAGATATCTATGTTGACCAAGAAAAAAATAATCCCTCTCCCTTTAAATTTAGAAAAGAAAACAAAACTTTAATTAGGAAATATATATATATATATATGGGAAAAAAATAACAGTTCTCAATCACAATACATTTATATGTATCTCCAGAAGAAAAAAAAAAAACAAACCCCAACAGCTTGTAATAAAATCTTCCTCCTTCCCAAACGACAAACAAGAATACAGTTAAAAGGGTCTCTTAGCTATTCCCAANAAAAAACTAGACAAGTGATCAGCGGCACCACATGAATATGCAGTTTGCCTTTGTTATCCAGTCTCCACAGACAAAGGCGTTGCCTCCAAGGTCGTTAGGAAGGAATTCCACCGAGTATTGAAGCTATAACAACTGGGAATTTCTCAAGGAAGACGCACAGGCTGCCCAGACAGGTATAAACAAAACATTGTAGGATGTCACAGAATGAGAACTAACACAAATCTCTGCTTCAAAATGCAAATGTTTCCCTGGGCTGTGTACTCTGTTCCTTTTAGACAAATCTTTTATGGACTCTGAGAATGGAAAAGCCAAATGCAAGGAAAGGCCTGGCCAGTTCCCTCTGGGGAAGCAGCACCCAGGGTTAAAGGTGCCTGGAGACCTCCTGCTGTACTCAGAGAGGGCTTCTTCAACAAGTTCTCTTCTTTCCAGTCACCCCCTCTGAGTCACAGCTCTATTTCAGGGTGGAGCAATGGCAGTTTTGAATGACTCCTCTTGTCTGTTTCATGTTCACTTGGCAAAGTGACTCTGCTGTAGAGCACTTTGTGCAGGTCTGGCTCTGAGATCTGGATCACCTGAGTTAGGGAAAAGGTGCCTAAGGAAATCTTCTGGTTCTACCAACACCTTGGTATCCTGAAAATGAAATAATTTCTAACAGGATCGGGATCCAGCAGGAAAGCAGACAGCAGGTCTGCACCTGTGCAGAACCCACACTGTAAGAGGCACCAGCACTGGGGCTTATGTCAGTGCTGTGCTGGTGAAAGACTATGGCTGAACTGAAAGGTAAAAATCCTCCCCAAACAAGCAAAAGGGTGCAAAAAGAGCCAAGAAGAAAGGCAGTGACAACTGCAGAAGTTGCTCAGTATGATGAAAGGACACAAAAGGCCTTTGCATGCACTGCACAGTGGTGGGTTGACCACGTTATCTGCACCTACATGAGCTGGAGTCTCTTATATAACCACACTATCTGCAATGCTTTATCCAGCAAGAGCAAAAAGAGAGTTGTGTCTCTGCCTGGAATTCCTGCAGCGGGGGTGAGCCTGGGCATGGCCCCCTCAGCTCCCCTGCCACGGAATCAAACCGAAGTGGGAGGTTATTTGGGACCAGAAGGGACCTGCCCTTTCAGGTTCCCAGGGAGGGCTTTAAGAAGCAATCACTGGGCTTTCCAAATGAGGCAGCAAATTTGTCCAACCTCTTCCAGATGTGCAACTGTTGCCCGTGGCAGCATTCCGTGCACACATCTGGGCTGGGAATGCTGACTGCACAAGTGAAACCTCAGTATGAAGGACCTGTGGTCTCATTCTTGCTTACTGCAGGTTCCTGGGCTCACCCTAAAGGCACACCTGCCTAAAACTGTGCCTAAAGGACATTGCTTTGGAATAATCTGTGTGGGAATCAGGCCCAGCTCCATTTCCCGAGCTAACCGGTCATGAGTAATCAGCATTTCTGGGGATCCTGAGCCTGGCCTAGAGAGGGAACTCAAAGCTTTCTCCCCATAGCACATCATTGTCAGAGAGGATGAGGACTCATGGGACTGGACAGTGTTTGGCATGTTTCTCCTCCAGGTTCTACTGCAGGGAATTGCCTGAGGCTCAAAAGGACATCTACAGTCCGAGGAAATGAAGACCTTCACCCAAGAGCCTGAGCTGGGATCTTTGAGGAGACGTGTAGAGAAGGACAGAACAATCCTGGTGTGAGAAAATGAGGTATTTCATCAGCATTAATAACCAACAAATATAAACCAAGGGTGAAATGAGGGAAATGAGGTGAGTGTGGGAAGCCTGGCTGCCTCCAGGGCATGTGTGTGCTGGCTGGGCTGTGAATTGAGTTGTTGACACCTCTGCAGGTACCTTGAAAATTGTCCTGGACTAAATCTTATTAAATGTACAGAAACATTATATAATGAGTTTTGAAATAGCTCTCTGTGAAAGAAGCCTGAGATTGGCCACCAGGCTGAACGAGTCATAGCTGGAAGTGGGGCTTCACCAGCCCTGACAAAATTCTCCCCATGCTCACTTCAGCCCCATTCCCATCATCCCTGTGCCCGCCTGGACACACATGGAAGTCTCTGGGACCCCGTGGAAAATGTGCTCTTAATTAGTTGTAAGTAGCTAATGAGAGCTGACATTATCCATCAGGCACCTTCCTCACAGCGATCTGCAACCTTTCCAAAGCACGTGAGGGCTGTTTCCTTTCAGGCACCTGCTCCAGAGAGGACTTGTTTGAGATTTTCCAACAAACTAGCCCGGCTGCCTCCAAGAATACAAGGGGAGGGCTGAAAACCTGCTGCTTGTCCACCTTAAAAACATCAACGCCACCTTTCAGGAGGGAGCGCTGGCAGCGACTGCCCCGCCCAGCCCCGGGGCAGGAGGGACCTCGGGGTGCTGGGTGCGGGCAGGGAGATGTCGAGGGCTGGGTGCGCGCAGGGAGGTGCGGGCAGGGTGCCCGTTTCGCGCTCCCTGCGCTCCCTCTGCCGGCACCGAGCTCCTGGGAGGAGAAGGAAAAGCCTCTGGAGCCGCCCCCACCTCCCGAGCTCTATCCACGACTCCACAACTGACAGTATTTATCCTACAAAGACTTTCCCACTGGCAGAGTAAATCCACAACAAGAGGACTGTGCTGGAGCACACAGGGACACCCTTCCCGAGGCAGGGTCATGCTGTGGACCCCGGGATACAACCCGTAATTATTTCCCTGGTACAAATGCGGGAATACTTTCCTCAAACCCGTGCTGGGTAAAGCAGCTGGACCCCTGCAGTGCGGAGAGCCCAGCCGAGACCTGGGCACAGCACAGCGAGCACACACTGCTCCTAAAGCCTCCTAAAGCAGGCCGGGAGCAGGTCTGGAAGCGGATCCAGCCCCCCGTGAGGCACCTGGAGAAGGCATTTCAGAGGCAGATCCTGGAGCTGAACTAAGAGGGGGTTCCTGGTAGCAGGTAATGAAGCCCTGCACTGCGGGTCTTCAGGACGACGCCGAGCACGAGAGCAGCTGGGATCCTGCGCCCAGAATTCGATCACACCACGGCCTGCTCGCACCCGAGCCCGGCCGCTGCTGCCCCACGGCCCGCACTGCTCCGGGCTCCGGGCTGGCCTGCCCGAGGCGCTCCGGGCCGGCGGCAGCTGCCCCGTCCCCCGCAGCCGGGCCGCTCTGCAGCCACGGCGGCAGCGAAGGCAGACGAGTCCCGCAG
>VWZF01005263.1:517285-595838 GCA_013396755.1 Sclerurus mexicanus | reverse complement strand
AATCCAAACCATTCTGGGACTCTGACAGTGAAACCTGCTCTGTTCTCAAGAGTCCACATTAGGGCCAGAGTCCTGCAATAAGCTCAGATATAGATGAGAATTTAAGTACAGGAGTGGTTCCAGTAAAGTTCCTTCCTTGCAGGAACCCCATTTTCAGGACTGTCATTTTTAGTGGAAGGAGTACTGAAAGTTCTGTAGCTTTTCATGTGTTAATATATGGCAAAATAACAGAAGCATTCACGAGCTTTCTGTTTGAGACAGATATTCCGATTTCCAATTGATGTCCTTAACCCTGGCTGTTACATTTATGATTACTACCACAGACAAGATCAATTTCAGTAGAAAACTTAATGTGTTAATTGTCACTTCAAATGAATTTCTGGAATAAATACCATTTTTTCCCTCTTGTTTTCACTTTGCAGGAGGTCCTGGGCTACAAGGTGGATTACCATGTCTCTCTCTACATCGTGGCTGTCTTGGAATACATCTCAGCTGACATCTTAAAGCTGGCTGGAAACTATGTTTTCAATATCAGACACTTTGAGATCTCCCAGCAGGACATTAAAGTATCAATGTGTGCTGATAAGGTAAAGAGTTGGGATTAAAACAGTGTGTTCAGGTGATTTTTTTTTTTTTAAATTTTATTTCATTTGGAAGGTATATCCAAAGGAGGATAGGAGGGAGAGCGTGGTCTTACTGAAATGCAGGAGCTTCTCTATTCATGCCAGACCTTTAGTAAAGACTTAAACTTAAGTGTCCCAAAAGTGTAAATATTTTTACGTGTAGTGAAAATACTGTACAGTGATAATATGTTTGTTTTGATAAATGCTGCATCTCTATGCTTTTCAAAAGGAATAAATGTATGGCTAAGAAAGATTCCATCATGCTTAAATTGGGCAGCATGGAATAGCTCTGTTGGCATGTAATATCTGGAATTAAATATGCAGTCTTAATGTGTCTGTGTTGTCTAAATGGATGAATTCCATTCAAGCACTTCCAGCCTTCTTTAGTCCAAATTTTAGCTTTATGAATAATTAAAGAGCAAGGCACTGAGTAATTTTATAGGTAGATGTTTGTAATACTAGCAATGGACAATGGGAGTAATGTTTTATCATGGATGTTAAATATATCTATGTTGCCTCAGTCAGATAGTTTTTTCATTAACTGTTTAAATTTCCGAGGCTTGTGCTGTAAAACATGTAGTTTTATCATAACAACAAAACAGTTTTAGTAGCAAAAAAAAAGTGACTAAGGAAGGTTTGCAAAGACCCTAAAAATAATTACATCCTCTTCATAAGGCCACAGACAGATATGCAAGACCACAGAAGATGCTCACTTAGGGCACATACGCATTTAAACCTCTGCTCTTTCCAAATATGCAATTGCAGAGGAGCCAAATCTCTTCATTAGTTTAATCTGCAGTTGAGAAAGCAGTGATATCTGGGAAAACTGACAAAGAGCTGACAGAAACTCTACCACTTCCAAAACACCGTATTGTTTTGGGTTTTTTTTCTATTTTTAAGTGGCATCTTTCTTTCAAAAGGCACAGAGAAATTTGTGGGGTTTTTAAGTAACTGCAAAGGGTGTGTACCATATGAAACACTAACAGTGTAGTGTATGAAACATTTCAACTGAAGCTTAATTATTCATTTATTCAGAGTTTGTCTTTTAACCAGTAAGCAAAAAAAAACAAGTTAAAAAACAAAGCCATCTTTGCCCAAGCTTCCTTTGGATGCACATTCATGTTTCTCCTGCTTGTTTTGAAAAGCTGTCCATAAACTCTGTCCAAGTGGCATTGTGGCTCCAGGGTTCCTAGAAGTAAGAGATAACAAAATACTCCTAGATCACTCAGTTCGTCTCACTGCTAATGTCAGACAAAATAACAACAAAATAACAGCTCTTACTGCCAGGAAATTTCTCTTACCAGCTACCAATTGTGTTTTCTCTCACTTGTGTACGCCTCATGCACGAGCTTGAGTTATTCCCTCCTTTGCAGATATTCCACCCACCAGTGACGTGGCTGCATGCAAAGCAAGCCTCCTCTAGGCACCCACAACTACTGCTAATCTCAGACATTCCAGAATTATAAGGTGCGACTCCAAAATTACAAGAGCCTTAAAAGAAACTCAAAATTTTTAAAAGTTATCCATTTGAGTTCTCTTTATTCAACCTTGAAGGCTCTTGGAATTCACAGTTTAAAATGTTTTTTCATGCAGCTATAAGGGCTTAGAATTTTTAACTGAAAGCTTTGATTTTGTGTATTTACTCAATAGAAAGATTAGAGTTATAAAGCTAAAAAATTATAAATTTTTAGGATTTGCAAAATATTTAGAAGTTTTGGCAGTATCTTACGCTTTTCCTGCATTTCCCCCAGTACTTCTGGATTTACCAAGAAATACTGCCCTTCCCTTCTGTCAGATACAAAGAATGAGCTTATGATTGTGCCATAGATTTGACACTTTGCTCTGCATTTCCAAGACTCACGTTTTCCTAGGAGTTTCCTGAATCTGTGAAGGGAGAGAGGAGGTGACTGCAAATCTGTTGTGGGAGGCATAGTCTAGTTCCTTCTCCGTGCAGTTCTGGTTTTGCTAAAACAGAGTAACTTGAGCATGTGTTCACCTTATTCCACTCTATCATCTGCCAGTCTCTAGAGTGTATCCCACCGCCTCCCATTTTTAATGCAGACTTTTATTTTCCTGTGAGCACAGAATGGAAACAACAATTGAAACCTCAGAAGTTGCCAAACAGCAAATTTTTCTGGCAGCTCTGTTCACATTGGAATTTTCAAGGAGGCTTTAATAGTCTTAAATCCAAAAATATTCCTATGAATTTGTGACTTTCATCCACGATTGTCAACGGTTTCCATGAATTGCAGTGTAGGAGTAAGTCTGCCCGGAGAAAGATCACTGCCTGCTTTCCCAAACCTTTGAAGGAATAACTGAAACAGCTGCCGATGAGAAGGGTTTCTGTCTCTGCTGGTTTCCAATGAGGAGAAATCCTATGCCTCTGTCTCGGTGGGACAACACTTCCCGCTTTCCTATGTCCATTCCCAACAAGGATGAAAAAGTCAGCAGAAAACCACGGCTGGATGGTAGCTTGATCCAGAAATGTTGACTGGGTGGAAGAAAAGAAGAACCAAGAGGGGACAGGGAAATAGATAGGCAAGAGAGACCAGGACTTGGGGACACAGAGGAGCGTGAAGAAGGAAAACAGATTGCACAAAGGAAAGCGGATGGAGCTCCGGCAAGAAGCGAGTAGAATGATTTGGTGAGGGCAGGGCCAAGTTGCCACAGCAGCTGAATAGCGACAGCTGAGTTAAAAAGCAGTGCGGGAAGAAATGACAGATTTACAGTCTTACTTACTAGCCGTAAAAAAGATCCCCTTTCCTAGAGAGCGGGAGAAATGGCTGGACCTGCAGAGACATGCTTGCCTAGCGATCCCTAGGCAGGCAGAACAACAGCAGGATGCGTTTGCTCATTTCCTTCTCATATCCTGGATTTTAAGGCAGATCTCTGAGTATCCCAAGGCGGTAACAGCGTAATGACAAGGCTAAGGATGCCTTAATGACAATTTCATTTTACATTACTAAAACACCTGCGTGCCAGCTGCTGTTCAGACGAGCCCTGAAGGGTTCCAGCTGGAAATGTTTCTGAACCAGGAAAGACAGAAGTGCTTGGGGAAAGGAGAACTTCCCTTAGTAGGGAAAAAGTGTAATTCAAACTTTTAGAACCTGACAGTTTGGATGCGACTTTATGGGATCCTAGGGTCCAAAAAAGACCCATTATAAAAAAAAAAAAAAAAAAAGGGGATATCTAATACAATGAAGTGGCAAGAGTCATATTTTGCTGAATAAAACTCCCTGCCTTCATAGCTGAACATTGAGTTTTGATAAAATATCGATGTGTACATTAAAAATCTATTGTATTCCACACTGGAATTTCCTTAAGTCAAGAGAGTGACTACTCATACTTGTGAATGACTTTTTACTATTCTCCACCTTCTGTTACAAGAGATTAACATCAAGCTAGGAAATTGCACTTACTTGCATCAGAAAACCTCATTCACATACCAAAATGTCAGAGCACATCAGAAAACCCTGAATTGCGCAAAGCCACAAGTAGCCTACTGTGCATCATATTTTTACTACAATGAATTAATATGTAGTGGTTTTCTTTATTTGTTTCCTGTTCAGTATTGTCTTTAAAAAAATACTCACTTGTTTGCTTACATTACTGGAGGGAATGATTACCCTCGACAGAATATGGAGGGCAATAATTGCACAGAACATGAAGTCAAGCAGCAGTGTGCTCCTCTAGCAGCTCTACTTTCATATGGCTGTATTTAAAGTAATGAGGTCCTCAGTGTGGAATTGTACCACCATTTTTATGGTGATACCAGCTCTTTGTGGCATTTGTGAACTTCTAAGGATTCAGTTTAACCTAAATTGGTATGGGAAGATGACTGGATATGGTCTTGGAAAAGGTGGCTGGCTGTGGTTAATTGCTGGTGTGCTCAAAGCTTTTAGAAACAATGAAATCTGACTCATTAGTAGGTGTGTGGAGGGGGGGGACTTCTCTCTTACTATATCAGCATTTGATTTTATATTCCAATTTGATTTATACTTCTGTATTTCTAACATGAGAAATTACCTAAGCAGTGCAAGAATGTCAAGGGAATATGCCAACTGCACCAGCATATCCTGTATTGAAGGTAGTTACAGTAACATGAGGTGGCAAACTTTTCTGCATTTCTGCTCCTTATGTCTATATGGATGACTTTGTGAGAGGGCAGGCTTGCTCTTTTCTGCATCACATGCAAAATTGTTTGAGGGAGTGTGTATGACATTGAGTCAGAAAGACACTTTTAACAAGGGACTACACATTGCTGGTTTTATAGCATCATTTGTCAAAGCCGAAGCACAATTTAAGCACAGTGACTTCACATTAATTTGGAAATTCTGAGTCCCTTGAGTGCACCTTCATTCCTTGGTGCACTTCCATCTTCACATGCCAAAAAAAATATTCCTAACACCTTTAGGTAGTGTGAGCTCATCTCCCAGCAGCCAAGTTCAAATTCACCAGGAAAGCCTGTAGGCTGTCTGGTCATGGAGGTCACATTTCTGAGAAATGTGAATGAATAGTGACATACCCTAATTGAGTGTATTCTGCCTCAGTGTCAGAAAGGTACTTGTAAAAGCAGCATTGAGTCCCACAGCTATTGATTTACCCTCTGATCAACAAGGATACTTATGGTAATCCCACCCAAAGACATTGTCCCAATCCTAAAATCATTTCAATAAATTGTTGCCCCTTTAAGGCCTGGAAGTACAAGGGTCACTTCAAGCCAGTCCTTCATACATGCATAAAAATAAAGGGCAGTTGACAAAGTGTTCAAAGTGTGGTGGAGCTTTCTGCCAGCCATGGCCAATCACTGGGATATGCTATTATTTCTGTTACATCTAATCCACTGCAAACTATTTGGTTCATCCACTTACTGCATCTTATTTTTAGCAAAGTTTATAGGATAAGGTCTACTTTTGCTTCTCATGTGTATGATACACAGCAAAATGAGGTCCTGTTTTGATAGCAGCTACTGAATGTTACAAATAATAGCAAAAATATAGCTGCTGCTACTATTTGACATGACCTATTTCCAGATAGGAAATGGTCTATCATAGCATAATTGAGAAGATAACCCATTATTAACTCCTGTCTCCAAAACTTCCAAGAAGACTGATTATATGGTTCACCCTGAAACACTGCAATTTCAGTAACATATTTGTCAAGGTCAATTATAATATGTACAGTACTTCATAGACCTTGGAATACAATAGCTTTAAATGGAGTAAATGACTTGCATGCCCTGATCTCAAAGGAAACGTGACACTATTATACCTTCAGAAGTTACCAACAAATCTCTTTCTCCTGGGTAAAAAAGGAAAATCATGACGAGGAGAGAAAAAGAAAATATTTTGAAAACTTGTGAGCCCAGTTGCTCTCTGCCAACAGCCATGCAGACACTGGGACTGACTCCTTGCCAGACTCAGCACACTAGTTATAAGGCTCACGTTCTGAAGGCAGCAGCTTGATCATAAAAAAAGAAAAATGTTTTCCTTCTTGCTGCCTTCAGCAGATGACTCCAGCCTACAAGTTTTCGCAACAACAGTTTGTCGAGTTTTTGGTCATTAAAAAGCTTTGCCAGAGCTTTACTCCATGACCCGAACAGCTGGCTGACTGAAGGCCTCTTCCCGGACTGAGGAGGCTGTGCCAGAGGCACTGGTCTCTCTTAGCCTCATGTCTTAAAATGGCAAAATGAGGGATTTTCACCTCTCATACAGACAAGACTACAACAGAGAACTGTTGAGCAGCTTGCAGGCACCAGGAGCCACCTGGGGCACTACAAGAGGTGCTGTTCCACCAGCACAGCAAGCTGGTCATCCCTTCGACGCAGGCAGCAAGGATGCTGATGTATGTACTCAGAGGGCACTTTAGCCAAAGCAATGGCTTAAGAAGCTACAGAGTTAGATTTTTGTCCTCTCTATCCTCTCCTACACTAGGGCACTAGGGAAGCAGTGCTGCAGGCAGGCTCATGGCTTTGACATAGCAAAGAGCAGGGCCCATGTTCTGACTTGTCAGTCCCACCTCTGGCACTGCAATGAAAGAAAAGTGCATGCCCAGTATGGCTGCCAGGAGAGAAGCTGGCCCTTGGGAAAGGATTTAAGGCTCTGGACTCCATGCAGGTGAAGAAATCAATGCAACTAGGTGTTAAACATTTGTTGAGGTGATCAGGGTTTTAGGACTATAGAATCACAGAATGTCTGGGATCGGTAGGAACCTTTAAAGGTCATCTAGTTCCAATGCCCCCACCAAGGACATGGACACCTTCCACTCAGCCAGGTTGCTCAAAACCTNTGAAGAAATCAATGCAACTAGGTGTTAAACATTTGTTGAGGTGATCAGGGTTTTAGGACTATAGAATCACAGAATGTCTGGGATCGGTAGGAACCTTTAAAGGTCATCTAGTTCCAATGCCCCCACCAAGGACATGGACACCTTCCACTCAGCCAGGTTGCTCAAAACCTGTATAGCCTGACCTTGAACATTTTGCCAGAGATCAGCCCTATGGAAAGGGGTCTGGGGTTGCTGGTTGGCAGCAGGGGCAGTATGAGTCAGCAGTGTGCCCTGGCAGCCAAGAGGGCAAACCATATCCAGGGATGCATCAAACACAGCATCACCAGCTAGTAAAGAAAGGGCATTATCCCACTGTATTCAGCACTGCTGCATCCTCAGCTGGACTACTGAGTGCAGTTCTGGGCTTCCCAGCTTAAGAAAGTGCTTGAATGCATTTAGAGAAGGGCAACAAAGCTGATGAAAGGTCTGGAAGGAATGTTCTGTAAGGAGCAGCTATGAGTATTTGAGCTTCTCTGGTCTGGGGAGAATGACAGTGAGGTNGTATGAGTCAGCAGTGTGCCCTGGCAGCCAAGAGGGCAAACCATATCCAGGGATGCATCAAACACAGCATCACCAGCTAGTAAAGAAAGGGCATTATCCCACTGTATTCAGCACTGCTGCATCCTCAGCTGGACTACTGAGTGCAGTTCTGGGCTTCCCAGCTTAAGAAAGTGCTTGAATGCATTTAGAGAAGGGCAACAAAGCTGATGAAAGGTCTGGAAGGAATGTTCTGTAAGGAGCAGCTATGAGTATTTGAGCTTCTCTGGTCTGGGGAGAATGACAGTGAGGTGCAACCTCATTGCTCTCTACAGCTCCCTGAGAAGGGGAAAGAGAGAGGGAGGTGCTGATCTCTTCCACCCAGGATCCAGTAATAGGATATGTGGTAATGTTGAAAGCTGCATTAGGGGAGGTTTAGACTGGACATTAGGAAGCATTTTTTTACCAAGAGAGGAATCAAACACTGGAATAGGCTTCCTAACAAGGTGGTCGATGCCCCAAGCCTGTCTTTGTTTAAGAAGCATTTTGACAATGCCCTTAATAATATGCTTTAACTTTTGGTCAGCCCTGAATTGCTCAGGCGGTTTGACTAGATGATCGTTGTAGGTCCCTTCCAACTGAAATTCTATTCTATTCTATTCTATTCTATTCTATTCTATTCTATTCTATTCTATTCTATTCTATTCTATTCTATTCTATTCTATTCTGTTATGTCATGTTCCATTCTGTTCCGTTCTATTCCATTCTGTTCTACTCTACTCTACTCTACTCTATTCCTATCATTTCCAATGATGGGGTATCCACAACTTTTCTAGGCAACATGTATCAGGTTTTATGACCCTCATCATAAAACATTTCTTCCTTATATCTTGTCTAAATTGACCCTCTTTTTCATTGAAACCATTAACCCTTGTCCTGTTTCAACTGGCCCTGTTAAAAAGTTTGTCCTCATCTTTCTTCTAAGCCCCCTTTAGGTGCTGGAATGCCTCTATAAGGTCTCCCCGGAGTCTTCTCTTCTCCAGGCTGAACAAACCCAACTCTCTCAGGCTTTCCTCATAAGTGAGGTGTTCATTCCTCAGACTGTCTTCCTGACCCTCCTCTGGGCTCACTCTNATAAAACATTTCTTCCTTATATCTTGTCTAAATTGACCCTCTTTTTCATTGAAACCATTAACCCTTGTCCTGTTTCAACTGGCCCTGTTAAAAAGTTTGTCCTCATCTTTCTTCTAAGCCCCCTTTAGGTGCTGGAATGCCTCTATAAGGTCTCCCCGGAGTCTTCTCTTCTCCAGGCTGAACAAACCCAACTCTCTCAGGCTTTCCTCATAAGTGAGGTGTTCATTCCTCAGACTGTCTTCCTGACCCTCCTCTGGGCTCACTCTAACAGGTCTATGTCTTTCTTGTGCTGGGAAGGCTAGAGCTGGGGAGGAGGAGGAAACTAAAGAGGCAATGGCTCCTTCACCCATGGTGTAACAGATAAGAAAGCACGAGGTTCTTCTTTCCCCATGGGGTATGATTTTGTATCCCATTTCTCAAACACATCAAGAAGCCAAAGAAAGTAATTTGTCATGCCTCTTCCTGCCTGTACACAGAGAAGTGAGCTGTGTGTGCATCATGGGGCAGACCTACTAAGAGGAAACCTAGGGAGGATGTGATGTACCACAAAGAGGGAGTGTTTGATGGTTAAAATACACACCTCTGTCATCAGTTCTTAGCAGAAAATGACAGTCAAAAGACCAAAGTACTTATGAGGTAATTTAGAGAAACTAAAAGGTCGTCAAAATAACAGAGGTTTTGTTTCTGTAATCATATTGCCCTGAGGAAATCCATTATCTTATTTATGGTTTGTTTTTCAGGGTCAGAGCGGACACAGTACTATATATTGTGAAATACAGGTTGTAATGCTGTAACAGGTTGGGCCACCTCTGCCGGTTTGTCATACAGTTCTGTATAGTTTGTTTTAACTAGGGTGTACTCACCAATTACACAAAATTAGTTAGAACTTTTTTAATGAAAACCAAGCCAACATCAGCTAACTTGCAGTGTTCTAATTCTGTAAGACAGTCCAAAGGAGGATTTACAAACCTGTTCCAAGAAACAAGAACTGAAATTTAGGAGAACAGCAGCTAAAATTGTTAGGACACTTAGTGTGTTTCATTTAGCAAAGTGAATCAATTTCAATGAAAACCTCTGCAAAGGGTTGGGTGGTATCTGCAGGGCTGTTGAAACAAGATTCACAAATCGTATCAACAGCTATCAACCAGATGTTGCTATTCAGAAGCAAAGTAGCATTTGGCAAGCACATCATGTCTGCACAACAGAAATAAACACAAGAAACAAGTCAGTGTTTGTAACACTGCACAAAGTATCCTCTGCTTTCTCACTTGCTCTCAGTAATGGAAATATCGACATTGTCTGTGCCTTGCATCTCACTTACCTTCACATCAGTTCTGTGCAGCAGTCAGCATTTGAGATAGCTTCCCATCACAATCATCCATCCTACTCTTCTGACATACTTTACATGTCACAGATTAATATCTCCACAGATATTCATTAGCCATAAAGGAAATCAGTGGTGAAAAAGATGATTGAGATCTGCTAACACAAAATCTATGCAGAGAGATGAAGACTCAGCTGTTCAAAAGTTTGATGGCATCAGTTCTCAGTTATCCAACTTGGGGAAAGTAAGAGAAAGTTCAGATGAGCCTATCCCCTGACTTTCCCAATAGCTTTTCATGGCAGCTTCTGAGGAGTCATTTGGATAAGGGGTCTTATATGAAGTGATCAGATCTTTTAAAACTGGGGGATTCCTTGCACATATGTAGTTACATAACTAGACCAGGATCATACCACACATCAAGGGACACAGCACTGTACATATAACATTACAGGTAAACTAGGAATAGATCTGGACATGCAGCAGTATGGTACAGTTGCTGTTTGCCAGGTTACAACAGCCACTGCAAATTCATTCAGCCCTTGGCAGCCCTTCAGTGTTAGTCACCAAATAGCCCTTTTCTTTCTCTTAAACTTCTGGGAGTTTAATCAGAAGGCCTTTTGTTTGTTTTTATGATGGATTGATTGATTTGGTTTTGTTGCTGTTGTTCTTATTTGGCACCACTTTGCTTTAAATATCTTTACTGAGAAAAATCTGACTACAAGAACATGGCAAAGTAGTAAAAAGAAATAATATTGAACTGAAATTTCATGTGCAGTCTTCATGACTATTTTTGAGTGAATGTAGTTTTAAACACTTAGGGAAAATTTTGATGGCTACATTTATTTGTATGTCTAGGGAGAGAGAAAATGTCAAGATAGAGAAGCTTCAATGGCTTAAAATTTGGGGGATAAACACCAATATAGTCCAAATAAGCATATGAGGAGGCAAGGTTCAGGCTTGCACTCTTATCTCTCAGCAGCCATTCCTGGCCAACCTATACTTCGAGTAGGGTTCCCCATTCACAGTACTGTGTAGTGGAGCTCAGTGACTCACTGCTTTATATCATTTATAATCCAGATAGAGGGGCACCCATTCAGAAGAGACAAGGAGTGAGAGGTGGGAAAAGGTAGGAAAATCAAGCTACAGCTCCTTATCAGGACAGCAACAGTTCAAGCAGATGCAGATTAATACCGAGCTGCCACTACAACATCATTGATTTGTGACCACCTAGCTCACAACAAAAACACCTCAGCCTGGTCTCCTGTGCCTTGCACGCACTGATTTGGTTTATTTATTTGTTGGTCAACAATCAACCTTTCACAGCTTGAGACATCTCAGTGGATGGCTGAAACCTGGTCTGTCAGACCCCAGAGAAAAAGGCTGTCAAGCAGCACTTGACATAAACAAACACATTAATAGGAAATATTCACAGTTTGTGCTGTGAGTAAAGGTTCTTTAACCCACCATTATTCAAATAACTTGGGTCAACATGACCCCCGAGGCTCTGGCATGTTGTCAGTGAAAATGCTCAGAAACAGTCCTTCTGGAGAAGCATCCATCTCTCATCTTGGTTGTAAAAGCTATGAAGAAACACTACCTTGTCATCAGACCCCATCTCCCTGCCAAAAGTCCAAGCCTCTTAGTGGTAGCCAGTAACCCAGAATGAGTGAGTGACAAAAACAATGCAGGATAGGGAGCAGAAAGATGTGGATAGACCCAACCTACCTCTCTTGTAGAATAACAAGAAAGGAGATTTGTAGAACAACAGTGTTGGGGAATGATCAGTAGTGTTCTTCAAGGTTGTATATTGCTTTGGCCACTGGACTTGTCTTCTGAATGCAGTACTGCTGAGTAATAACAGTTACTTTATGGCTACTTACCTCTTAAAACACACACAGCAGGCACTTCCTATTTTACCCATGAGAGTGAACTTAGCAACTCCCTTACATTTGCCCAGTAAAAGTGCCAAAGCTGGTTCTACATGTGCAATCTGCATTAAAAGAGGGCATAGAGATTGTAGGGGCACAGGTGTTCAAAAATTAAGTGAAATTAACTGAAATTAAACAAACAAAAATCCCAACTTGTGTTCAAACACAGATTAAGAAATTATGGACCCAGTGTCAGGATCTTAAGGAAGTGCCCTGCTGAGCATCTGTCCCAGAGGGTTCCAACATCACTGACAACTTGGAAACAACAAAAAGACCTCAAATTATTCTTGAAGTATTGCTGGTATTCGTGGTTTAATGCTTGGGACTGAGTATATTTGGTTGTTTTCTTAAAGTCCTAGTCCCTAGAATCAGGTTATTACCTGAGAATTTCACCAATTTCCATCCAAAAGCCCTTACAATTGCAGGCGAAGCAAAACCATGAGGGAATGAAAGAAGGTGAAAGCATATGAGTATAAAAGGAAAAAATAAAAGTAGTCCAGAAAAAAATTACTTTGGGACCCTGATAACTTTTAAGCAAATGTCTTGATTTGTTGGAGTCTGACTCAGATTTTGAGCATAGGGGGCTATTGCTTGTCACCATTAATTTGACTGGTTCTTCAAGTCCTGAGAATGAAGGTATGTACTTGGGAAACATGCTTTTCCATAGTAGCCAACTTTTCTTTAAAATTAATGTCCATGGATTAATTCTAAAGTCTAAAAAATTAATTTAATTGAGACCAGTTTGGAAGTTGTTTACCCAGCTTCTTCTTGCAGGTCAGGGTGAATTGCTATGAGCAAATCTTGTGCACTGAGGGAAGTGGCACATCAAGGATAGAAAGTTTTCAGGTTTCCTGACATTTGCCTTTGGGTGCTGGGTACATGGCATTTTCCAAATTTACACCCTCCCCCACTGCTTGCTTTCAGTATGAGTATATCTGTCTGATACTGTGACTAGGCTGGTTTCAAGCAAAGGCAGAGTGGGATGGGGTGGGCGGCTAGGGTAGGAATTAAGATATCTAGAAACTGAGTACAAGAAGGCTGGTGTTTGTTCATGTCAAAGAGCCCTTGTGCATCCCACCTTCTGGATGCAGCATTGTGATCCTCTGAACCACTAGAGCCTGCCTATAGCTGCTTTGGTGTGGACTTATCTGGCAAAGGCAGTATGTGTCACAATACAAGAGGAGCGTGTCTTCCATCCATCTGATTTACTGATAGCTGCCCTCAAGTGCATAGAAAAGTGCTGACTGAAGAGACAGAACTATAAATCCCCGATTTGTCATTCAAAGACTCAAGGAAAATAATAACTTAGCACCCTGTCCTGCACTTTTTCACTTTATGCTCCAAATGGACCTCAATGTCTCAAATGGGCTATCTGTCCTGAGAACTGTGTTTTATTGGCAGCTCACTCTGATACTCAAGGACTAACAGTGCATGCCTGGCCTTAAAAATACCAACTTGAAAGTTTTCAGAAAAAAAGTTCAAAAGTCTGCCTGGCTGGTGGCTTGGCTTTTTGCTCCACTCACACTAAGTTTGACTTTGCTGTGTTACTGAAAGCCTATATTGCTAATCTGAAAGTTTCTCTTTGGAAACTTCACTCCCTCCCCAGCAACTGATAGCCTTCCACCTTCAGGGCAGCAACCTCCAGCCCATCTCTGTGAGAGCATCAGAACAGCACTAAATGCTGCATGTCTAGTTCAAACCAGTCTGTAAGCATACTCTGCAATGGCAATGTTTCAAACTATGTTTGCTAAACTAATTTCAAGCTGTGGATGGAAGTGGCCATGGGGCCACAAAACCCAACACCAGCATGAGAGATGGTGCAGGGGAGGCCAAGGTGGGTCTGGCAGGTGTGTTGTGCCAGGAGCAAACACTGACCATGAAACCCCAACTTTATAGCTTCCCTGGGTTAAATCAACACACCCCATCTGAAGGCACCCACTGTTCAAGTCCTTGAGGCTTTGAGTCATCTTTTCAGATGCAGAGCCAACAATAGTGCTGGCTTTGCCAATGTTTGTGAAAATATTTTCTCCTTACAGAAGAACAAGACAGGACAAAACAAAAGCCTCCCCGTTCATTTGATTCTCTCAGGCTTCCCACACCTCATTGCAATTCCGTCTGGTGTCCTCACAGCCTTTTGGGATGTATGAGGTTTTGACCAATTAGCTCACTGTCTTTTCTCTGAGCCAAGCAATTGTCTTTGCTTCTGCATGTGTTGCCTTTGATGTCAGCTGCCCCCATAGCCACAACCTTCTTGGGGGCTGAGAACATCTTTCTCTCTTTTTCTCCCTCTCCTGTACCCCAGTCAGTTTTTCACTCCAGTTGCTGCCTGAGAACTGCTCTCAAATACTCTCAATTTCTCTCCATCCCCTCCTTCCACCCCTTCTCCTGGCAGCTCAACCTTGTTCTGTGACTCACACCCCTTCAATTCAGCTATCAGTCCATGCCCAGTGTGCTGATGGTGTCTGTAGGTAAATGAATGGCCTTTTCTGCATCTCATCCAGGTGTTTTTTAATTCTCTTCTGTGAGACTAAACACTGTGGAAGACTGCAGTTGGAAAAAAAAAATCATTCCCATGCATGATTCATTTTGCCCATGTCAAGAGTTTACCTCTTTCATCTTTGCAGATGAGTAAATGCATTTGCTTTTCAATCTGGCACAGTAGGCTCATCTTTTCTCATAGTATTTGTCAGCAAGTGAACGGGGTGGCTGCCCACCATCAAGAACCAGCAATGCTAGCAGCAGGAAAGAGTGAGGATCAGGGTTTTCAATGATGGACCAAGTTTAACTGTTGTTACTGAAACACAATGATAAAAACAAGGCATATAAAAATCTAATTCCCCCAGAAACACTTGGAAAATCTGCAGGTCATAACTGTGTCATTCTCCTCTAAACATCATCCTTAGAACTGGGTTGTCTAATATGTTCCTGAATATTATTTTTTTACAGGCAAGAGTATTTCCAGCATAGCATCTGTTTAAAGAACTCTCTAAAATGTTCTGATGAAGGTAAAACCAAAAGGGATAGTCCTTCAAAATCTGAATGCTGCTGTGTGGTAAGATACATGCAGGTACCCCCAAAACTGCCAAGGCAATGAAAAGAATCCAAAAAGTTTATTCTGAAGTCAAGAACACAAAAAACTTAAAAAGAGAACTTGCACCAGCAGCGAGGCATTGGGCCTGAGATAGACACCCCTCCTGTTCCTTCTCCAGACTTTATTATTGTTGCCCCTCCTGGCTCTCTCCAGGCTGCAGCAGCCCTGTAACATATCTGAATGTTATCTGTCTCCTCATGTATCAGAGAGAGAAACCTCTTTGGAATGCAGAGGGAGAGAACACCAGTTGTCTTGAGAAAGTGGCAGGAAAGCCTTTCCTAAGCGAAGCAACTGACTCCTCCTAGCAAAATCTTCTGGAAAAGGGGTATTTTACCCCGACAGCTGTGTAAGGGCTGTGATAGGAAACATTTACTGCCCATGATACTACAGAAACCTCTACTCCTGAATACATCTCTAAATTACTGTATACCAAGTTACATCTCCACTACTTCTGTTGGCCCAAAGTCGAGAGACATAGCACAATTCATCTTTGCACATATTAACTCTCCCATACCACAATGGCACCACTTGGCCAAACCACCCTCCAGTGTATGCAAAGTATGTGCTGACTGGTACCAGTGTTGCTAGTAGGGAGAGCCCAGGTGACATTTTTTTCTAAGCTTTTTCCTTTGATTTCTAAATTGCTAATAGCTAGCGATGAAAACAAGGCTCAGGAACTATTCCAAAGCTCCACCCAAAAGAAATGCATCTTTCTCTCTGTGGGTTTGTTTGTTTGTTTGTTTTGAGTAACTAACTGCATGTGGGAATCACAGGCAATATACTACATAATATCATTACTCTTCAGTAAAGGTGTGATACTCAAAGACAAAATTATTTGGTTCCCAAGCATGTACTGAGAAAGAAAGTAGGGCAAACACATTGAGGCTCAGGTAAGTGCATGAACTCAGTAACAGGCTGTGAAGTCAAAGGTTGAAGCTTGAGATTGAACTGAGGTCTTCCAGTCTTGCTGAGCGAGACAGAAGCCCCATAATACACTGAGTAACTTTCTATAAAATTAATCTTGAAAGAAGCTCAAAATCATTAAAATCTATGAAATTAATGGAAAAGCTTTTTGGTTTAATTCCTCTTACCTGGTTGAGATCAATGTGCCCATCTCTTCCTGTATATACAAAGTCTAAAATACCTCATACTAATCGCAGTATGGGAATGCAAGACTTCCATGGCTGGCATCTTCCATCTTAATAGACTGAGTAACCTATGCATTATCTCTCTGTTTAGTGAGTTTAAAAATCATGCTACATTTAGTCCTGGAATTAGCAGATGCCTGGTTGCATCAGAGGTTTAATCTGTCAGAGTTAAAATACACTAATAAGTAACAGACATTCATTCTTCGTGCCTCAAGGTAACAGGGTGTGTTTTCATTTACAGAGCATCCTTATATAGCTGAAACAACTTGCCCGAGCAGAGTGGAGATGACCTGCCGGCGATTGCCTGTCCTCCTGACAGAGTGCCAGGACCGACTGTGCATTGCAGGGCGGAAAACGTAACAGGAGACACGGGGAGGATGTTATGTACCGCAGACAGGGCACAGGGTTTTTAGTGGTTAAGATGACAACAAATGCGCACCTCTGTCATCAGTCCCTAGTAGAAAGCCATATCCATGGAGAAATTTAGAGAAACCAAAAAGGTCCTCAAAAACAAGTGAGGTTTTGTTTTTTGAGTAATGATAATGTACTGAGGAAAGCCATTATCCTATTTATGGTTTGTTGTTCAGCCTCCCAGCCAACAGCACATACTCTGTGAATATATACATTCTAATGATATGATGGGGCAGGACACAGATGTTACGGGTTTGTTACACAGTCCTGCATGGTTTGGCTTAACCAGCATGTAACTGCAAGCATAAGAAGCATTTGTAATTTACAATGACTGCCAGGCCAGTGCTTACTAATTGCTGTTACATGATTGCGCATGACAACAAGAGAGAAGGGAGCATAAGAAGATGTGATAAAGGGAAGGGTTCAGGGGAGCAGTCCAAGGAATGGCAAAACCAAATTCAAAACAACTTGAGTTGAAACCATGCAGCAATTTTGTTACGTCGAAGTAGAACTGTGACTAATTTAATTGACTAAAGAATGAAAGGCGAGTCTGATCTCAAATACCATCAAAGACCACTCATTGCTCTTCTCAAGGGATGGTCAGGCAACAGAAAATCTAAAATATTAGGATCATTATCATTTTGCCTCTTCCCAACAGAATCACTGAGGTGGGGAAGGGTTTCTGAATCACCGTTCTCATCCTCCTTTGTTTGTGTGCTTTTGTAGCCTAAGTCTTCCAAGATTTTAAAAATTTGGGCATTTTAAACATAAGTGCCTTCCCCTCATGCTCGTCTAACATGTTACTTCCCAGGCAAAGATTTTAAAAGTCATAACTATTTGCAAATCCCCTTGACTTTGTTTGCAGATTCCTTTAAATTCCTGGTCTCTAGTCAGTCCTCCAAATATTTGAGGCACTGAAAATTAGAGGTGCCTGTTGTCAGATGAGTTTTTCATGAATAGTCTAGGTCTACACAGCATCACAAATTAGGCAAATACTCAGAAAAATTTGTTTAGAAGACAAATGGTGAATTGTTGATACAGCACTTGCACATGCAGCTGGATTTTCAAAGAGCATTGAGTTTTGCAATATTTCTTCAAGGTTAGATTCCTACCTCTTCTGTACAATTTTGTGTCTTAAGAGATAAATGAAGTCCAAATGCCTGAGCTGGGATCTGAGGTCCGCATGTGCCTTTGTCCTCACTGCCCAAATCTAACCCTCACTTTATAGCAAGTTTGCCCTGGAGATAATCTCTGAGGGATATCTGAAACAGTGCTGGAGAGCAAGCCAGATCTTCAGCACTGTGGATGACTGGAATTCAGTGCCCAAGCTCACTTCCCAGCTCTTTTTCATTTGGCAATGCACACATACCCTTAGAATCCTTCTACTGTCTTTGAAAATGCACAAGTTCATCCAGAAGTCAATTCAAACTTTGGGAAAGCTGCCTTATCTCCTTTCGGATATGTGTCTGTTTGTTCCTCCATTTGGCTATAGTGGAATCCAAGGCAATTTTGGGGACTAAATCCTCTCATAAATCTAGCCTTTAATGAAAGAAAGAAAGAAACTGAGATTCTTCTGGGATTTTATTTTTCCCAATATTTGAAGTGCTGAGGAATACATATGGTGCAGGTCGCTCTGTGTGCTGCTGCAGTGCCAGCTGCAGGTTGGGTTTCGGTGGCAGAAGCCCAAGGCAAGAGGTTGTAAACTGGCACTGACCCTTTGAACAACAAAGGGTACAAGGAGCTGTGGCACCAGCCAGGTGAATGGGAAGCACTCAGAGCCATAGTAGGAGTTGAGGACTCAGCTAGAAGAACCCAGACTTTCATGCACAAAAACTGTAAGGGTATAGAACCCAGGGTTTCCTTTGTTCAGGGTCCCTCCTCGGAGGCACCAGCTCAAGCTGTTGCTGCACCATGATAAAACTACTTAAAGGAAGCAGAGGTCTGACACTCTACCGTGGGACACTTGGGGTTGAGCTGGTAAGGAAACCTGGTCTGACTATGTGTGAGTGGGCTGTGTGGGAAGTCAGGTGTGGTACCTGTGGGCTCACTGGAGCTGCCTGCAGTGAAGGGGCTTCAGCCCCAGCATTGACAGTCTCACGAGGTAGGTGTGTGTCTTGCCAGAATGCCACCTGAATGATCAGACAGCAAAGCTTCCTTACCAAAGAGCCATCACACATTTATGAAGATGTCATTTCAAGCATTTTAGAACATATTAGCTTATCTGAAATTTCAACTTTTCAACTATTTCGTTATTATCTGGTTCTGTTTATAGTCAGAAAAAAGAAGCATATTGCATAACCAAACAAAATCCTGTGAGTAGGCAAAATTACTGGTTTTTCAACAATCTGTAAGTAGAAATGTCTTTATGCAAACAGCTTCAATAGTACTTACGAACATAGATGACTAAAAAGAGGAATTTCTGTCCACTGAGAAAACTCAATATGTCTAAATCCCTACACACTTCCAAATAGGGGAAGAAGCATGAATTCTGTGTTTTAGGGAAGTTATAGCTCAGGCAACCATCTAGGCTTTCAGGTCACATCATACCTCCATGCTGTGTGATAGCCACAGATATCTGTGATGCATCTCATAGAAAAGACAAATAGTAGTATGTCATAAGCCTTGAATTGCAACTGAAGAGCTCAGCTCTACCCTTTGAAAAAAAATGAGGCTCTAGAACTCAAAAAATAATTCCTTTAGCACTTTCAGAGGACATGGATCAACATTAACATACTAATCTTTTTTTTTTTTTTGGCTTCTATCAAGAAATTCACCAAGCATCCTAGATCCTTTCAGTTTGAGGAAAAAGATGTTATGTGTTGATGGAAACATTTCAGAAAAAAAAAATTAAACCATCTTCCTGTGGTAAATTTTGATTTTTATGAGAACCACATTTTCCATTTTTAAGATAGAATTTCCAAGCAACTCTTAAGTATGGCTAACAAATATATCCATAACCATCAGGAATCATTGGTTAGCAAATGGAAAGAAAGTTCAGGTTCAAAACAAACAATGTGGGTTTGCAACCTTTTGCGGTTTCATCATAGGTATCACGATAACTAGCCTTCTTTTCCCCTAATACCCAACAGCAAGACTCTGTTCACTGTCTCAAGTTTTACAAAGAAAACAAAAATGTGAGCCCTGAATACTCAACCACCCACAAGCAAATAAAAACAACACAAAACACATTCTTTGCACATCTCAGTTTTGACTGGTTGGGGTCCTGACTCATGAGTGTCGAAAGTCTGGGGTTGCCAGCACTGCTTTTGTTTGTCACTAATAATCACTCATCCCAAGGAACATGTGGTTTAGTGTCTCATGCCAGGCCTCCGATCCTAGGGGCTGAGGTTCCTTGGTGAGACAGCCTCTCCCAGCTCCAAGACACATTCTTCCGCATTATCGGAATTTTATTTTTTTTAAAGCATCAACTGTAAAATAAATACATCTTTCCCTTGATAGACATTACTTTTTTTTTGAAAGATTAATATTGTTAGCCACAGAACTTCTGCAATGGTTCAAGACCACTGATAACTGAGCAAAATGGAAAAGAACACAAGTACATCCAGGCTGCTGTTTCTTTGGTTTTATTTACTTTCTCTGCTATGGCTAGAGAGTTCTGGAATTATCCTCTTGGTGGAAATAAAGTTAAGCAGTTGGGCTTTGCTATGAAAATACTTAGTTGAGTCATAAGGGTTGGGGAAAAAGTAACACAGGATGAGCTGACAGTTGTATTGAGTTGTCTGGCAACCAAAGGTACGTTCTTCAGAAGTGCCCAGATAAATTGCATTTTCTAATATGTTCTCATTCACTACCTTCTCCCTGATAGAACAGTCCCAAAACTAGTCACTTGTTTTTTTTATATTGCCTCTTACAGGCAGATTCAAGGTCTTCATAAATACTGCCTGCCTCAAAGAAGGAAGTGCAAACTCCTTCAATGGCAGCCATTCTAGGAAGAAGCTCCCATAAAAAGACTCCATTCTATTTTCTGTTTGGCAGGATTTCTGTACTAAGAACCAAGTCCACTTCAAACATTGACTACAACCAGTGTCCATTCCCTCCAACCAGTTTCTTCCAGGAATATGGTAATCTCAGAACTACTCCAAAAACAGTCCTACAAGCAGGTCATATAGACAGAAATTTAGTGCAAATATTTTATGGGACCAAGCAGTTAAGCCAAGGGGCCAGATGCCCAAAGAGGGATTAATCTCTACTAACATCAAACAACTACTATATAATCATTCTAATAGAAGAAAGAAAATTTTTACAGTGAGTATAGTCATTCACTTGAACAATCTCCACAGGGCCATGGAGATGTTCCCATCACTGGAGGTTTTTCCGGATGTGACTAGGCAGGGTGCTAGATAACCTCATTAAGGCTCCCTTTCCCCCAAAATGTTGGACCAGATGATCTTTCGAGTTCCTTTTCAACCTGGACTATTCCATGATTCTCTGATACATACCAATGTATTAACTAGTAATCCAAACTCCATTATGGTTTTAAGCCTGTGAAACGACTGAAAAAACAAGTCTTATGAGGAGCAGCTGAGGGAGCTGGAGCTGTTTAGGCTGGAGAAAAGGAGGGTCCTGGGAGACCTTATTGCTGTCTGCAACTTCCTGAAAGAAAGTTGCAGTGAAGTGGGGGTCAGCCTCTTCTCCCAGGTAACAAGCAACAGAATAAGCCTCAAGTTTGCCAGGGAAGGTTTAGATTGGATATGAGGATAAATTTCTTCTCTCAAAGGGTTGTCAAGCACTGAAACAGGCTGCCCAGGAAAGTGATGGAATCATCATCCCTGGAAGTGTTCAAAAACCACGTGGATCTGGCACTTAGGAAGATTGTTTAGTGATGGACTTGGCAGTGCTGGGTTAACAGTTGGATTTGGTGGTCTTAGAGGTCTTTTCCAACCTTAACAATTTTATGATTCTATGTTTCTATAACTGTTAAAAGAAATAGAGACAAATTTATTTGGCCTGTTTTCAAATGTCTACGTGAAATGAAACTACTCATGCCCTAGGAGACTTTTCTATCTGTTTATTGTTGTGGGTTTTTTTTTTTCTGAGTCCTGCATGGAATTTACGGGACCTGACTATTCATTGGCTGGAGCTTTATGTTGTCAGTCATGCCAAGAAGGAATGAAGGGAGGATATTATTCGAAAATTAAGATATCGAGCAGCAGATCAGGTATTTCATCCTCTCAGCCCTTCAGAAGTTCTCTGCAGAAGTTTGCAGTGGGGACACATGACTGAACTGGAGTCAGTGCAGATCCTACCTGAGGACAAACCAATGGAGGTAGTCAGCAGCGGCCCTTGGCCTGAGAGATGTCTGTATTTCTCCAGTTATCTTGATATCGGGGTTTAGATATGTAACAAGGACTGATAGTATTTGCAAAGGAATGTACTGTAGAAATTACATATAGTTGAGCCAAGTGATTTAAAAGGACTAACCAAGCAAAGTAAAGAATCTAGGGGGGTGGGGGTGGGGAGCAGGGAACTGAGGTAGCCAGCCAAGCAACACCCAGTTATTGTATAACCAAGTGAACTGTCTTGAAGAAGTTCATGAGGCAGTCACTTTGAGGGCTCCAGACAGAAAAGATCACTGAAGACTCTCAGTGAAGCCCCTCTAAGACCTTGTAAGGATATGTATATATGCTAATATATATATATATATGCTAATAGGTGTTGGGAAATGTCATGAATATGTAACAGGAATGTGGGGAATGAAAAATGAATAATCATGTAATGCTGACATTTAAGCTGTAGTGAAGATACTTCAGTGGGCATTTTGGCAAAATGATGACCAACGCACCTGGCGCGGATTAAAGAATGCTTGATTTCTAAAACTCACCATTTCAGTCTTAGAGGTTTCTTTTAAGTACCACTTTTAAGCAACAGACTGATAATGCCATCTTCAGCATGAAGCAGTACATACTACTATATTGTCAAATGCTAATATTTATACATAGGCCAAGGACATTGACCTGCATGTTTCTGGAAAGTAAAACAGAAGTGCTGTAAAATTAGCCTCTAACAGAAGAAACAGATTTTCAGTCTCATAAAATAAATCTGATGACACCTCTGTATGTTTATTTTTGAACTCTGAACCTCAAAAAAGCCAATAACCCAATAAGGAGTCCTAACTATTTATTTCCCTCTTGATTCTTACCCATTAGTGCATCAAAGTGGCAATTTTCTGAACAGGCAGTCATTTTGACAAGTGCATTTTACTGACCCCTTTTACAAAGGCCAGGCATTGGAGGATATGTAGAAGTTTCTGTAGAAAATTACCTCAGTGTTAAGTATAAGGACACTGGGTGTCTCCACCTCAGCCATCCATAAGTCATCTTGTTCTGTCAGATGTTTTTATAAAAACTCAAGGCAAGAAGAGCCATGGGAATAACAAGTCTTGCCAGCTTCATTGTGGTATGTTCCCAGCAACAGTCAATAACAAAAATGTCATCTTCCCATATGATTCTTGTACTTCCAAAGATCTTCCTTTATTTGCATCATGCCATCAGACTTAAAAGATTCTTCAATAACTAGGAATGACAGTTTAAATAATTGCCTAATTTGAAAGGACCAAGATTTTCTTCATCCAAATTTGGCTTTAAAACCCTTAGACTGCAATTATCTGTGATGTCTACACAAATGCATCTCTTCAAGTAACTCAAAAGCCTTGTGAAACTGCAAACTTAAGAATTCTGTTTAACTTTCTTCTCTCTCAATCTAAAAAATCCTGCTAAAGTCTGGAATTGGTGACACTGCACACATTCCCTAAAGAGCTAAAAACTACTGTTGACAAGCTTACAGGAGAAGAGTCTATATACTAGAGTTAGATATGCAGAACTCTGTTTTTACCATGTACACATCTTAAGCTGGGCTTAAACCTGAGTATTTGCACATTTACAGTAGTTTGTGTGTTCAGCTAAACACAAACTTACATTTGTAGACAATTTGAAGAACAAACAGACAGGCATAAGGTAGACAATACCAAATGTGATGACATAAATAAGCTTGTTCATCTTTGAAAATCCATTACTACTGTTGGGCTTTACTAGGCCTGTAGTTTTAACTTAACAACTCTGTCTGGACTTTTATTTCTTGTTCTGCAAAGTGTGACAGTTTCTTCTTTAGTTCTACACTGGCTGGAAGTGCACATATACAAGCTAAAAGACCCATGCCTTTCTCCAAAGATTTATTGCCAAGCACTCACCTTACAGCAAAGTTGTCTGGTTTCATTTTTTGCATTACAACTCTGACACGTTACATTGCCTATTATTTGCTGCTACTTAAGATTTCCCCAGCTCCAACACCTCTTTGTTTTTCCAGTAATCTCTGCCTTTCCGCTTGACCTATATACCCACAATTCAGCAATTGAGCTGTACTGGGTGCACCACTGGTGCCTGTGGGTAACCTCATTCACCTCTTGGCCAACTGCTCTTCTCACTCTCTTGCAACAGTAATCAAAGAGGAAAATCCCCTTTGCAGAAACCCACCTCTGTCATCTTCACAGCTGGGTAAATGTGCAGTTTCTTTAAATCTAGCACTGAAATCACGAACTTTATCATAACATGTCTTCTATAATCTCGAATCGTCACTCATTGTGGCAAGGAAAAAGGTGACAAGGATTTTTAAAAGTAAACTCAGTTATGAGCTGTAACTTCTGGAGCAAAGTGATTAAAAGGAGATGCAGAAAAATGTAAAGACGTAAAAATGGGTCACTATCTTCTAAATGATCCCAGAACATTACTTATGAGATATTGCTGATGCTGAGTCTCTATGACTGTGGTTTTGGTTAAGTGAGGGTGGGTGGCAGGTGGAAGATACGGAAGGTCACTTAAGGCTGCTGAAAATAAAGATGCATGTATCTCACAGATATAGTTCATGTCTAAGGATTTGATAGGAAAGGTTTGCTTCATAAGATGTAAGACATGAACATTTGAAACTTCTTACCTACTAAGAAACTATATTTCTAAGGAAAAAAGTCTGAGTATAGACAGTCTTTCTACAGCATTTAAGAGTCTTATTTTTGTGTCATTCTTTTCCTTAAAAGGCCGTTGGAATTTTCAGTAATTAGTACAAGGATTAAAGCTGAGCAGAAGAACTGGTATAAAGCTACGTATAAGCCAGAGAGGTGCAGAAAAATGGAGTAATATAAAACAACAATAAAAGCTGGACCAGATATACTCACTCATTGCTAGACATGTTACATGATTAATCACTTGTCCTCATTGTAACAACGAAGCCAGGAAATCCACAAAACCTCAGTATGTATGTAATAGTGCATTTCTAGCTAACAAATTACAGCTATCAAGCTACAGAGAGAAGCATGCACTACATTTACTATAATTTAACATACTGGCCTTCCCTGAAAACCTGGCAAACTTTGCTATCATGCCAGCCCATAACATCAGAATCCTCTATTTCAATGCAGATAAAAATTCAAGCATTTTAGCATTTACAAGAGATTCAGCCAGAAAGACCACAATCAGGTGGTCTCTCATTTGCATAGAGTAGTTCATTGTGAAGGTGCTTCTGATAGTCCAGTGAGGCCAAGGGATCCATTGCTGGTGATAAACAAAGCAAACATTCTAAACAGGTTGTGGTGGCGTTACCTGGAGCCAAAGCATAAGCCTGGCTGCATTTTATGTCAAACCACTGAGCAGCCCTATTGCCATTTGGAAAGTATGGCTGACATCCGATTGTGGGCCGCCCCGAGAGGTTCACCAAACCACGAGCAGTGGAGTGGTTATGCTGCCTTCTTCAAAACATTTTTGTGGCTTTCTCGAGAACACAGTATTTATCAGGTGAGTAGGACAGCCAGGATGGTTTTATCTCCTTGTTGCCATTATCTGTGCTTCAGTACCATCCCAGAGGCCTCCCTTCTGCTCAGCTGTAAAGAGAGTGTATGAAGAACCATTCTCTGGAGGGGCTGCAGGCATTGGAACCAATTTTAAGGCTAAGAAGGAGCATTTTCAGTCTGAACTCCCATACACCACGCAGGAAGTAGCACACAGTTTTTTATATAACTCTACCTAAAGTATTTTTTATTTCTTTCAGATGTAACTTGAAGAACATGTTTACCTTTTAAGCTGTGATTTTGCATCAATCCATAACCAACAGTTTCTCAGTGGGAGAGGACTGCAAATTCCAAAATGGTTACTTCAGGTCTTCTCAAGGGGTGGTTAATTAGCAGGTGAATTCGCTCTCAGCACTTCAATTAACCTAACATGCCTGTTAACATCCATCTGCCACATATCATCCTCTGCTTCTGACCTCTTTCCCTGAAGTCTCTTCAATCAAACTCAGCTTGGTAGGAGACTCCTTGTTCACACAGAGGAGAGAGGAAGACAGTTCTCACCATCTCTCTGTGCAAAGGGCAGGAACTGTCAGCCACTTTCACAAAATGAAAAATAAAGAAGAAAAAGACAGGAGACCTACCCAAAAGACTTTCCAGAAGCTCCCGTGTCACAGCTGAGCAGAGAATTCCCTTATTCCAGGCAATCACAGTGTTATAGACATCATGCATCTTATCACAGTCTTTACTGCTCTGGCTTTTATGACAAAGTCATGTCCTTGGGAAAACAAAACAAAGAAGGATAATACCATGTAGAACTTCAGATCTTTGTATTTCTGGTGTTATCTTTGGGAACACAGACATAGGTTTGGTACTGCCTTGAAGGGGAGTCATCATCTACAACAGGGAATGAGGCATTTCATCCTTATGACTCCCCACAGAAAGGTTTCCAAAACAGAATCAAGTACTTGGAATAATAGGATGGTTTGGGATCATCTAGTTCCTACTCCTCTGCCATATGCAGGAACACTTTCCACTAGATGAGGTTGCTCGGGGCCCTGTCCAATCCATCCTTGAACAATTCCAGGGATGGGGCATCCACAAATTCTCTGGGCAACCTGTTCAAGTGTCTCAGCACCCTCACAGTAAAGAATTTCTTCTGAATATCTGATATAAATCTCTTCTCTTTCAGTTTAAAGCCATTCCCCCCTGTCCTATCACTACATGCCCTGCTAAAATGTGCCCCTCCCAGCTCTCTTGTAGCTCCTTTGGTACTGGGAGGCTGCTGTAAAGTCTCCCTGGAGCCTTCTCTTCTCCAGGCTGAAGAGCCCCACCATAGGAGAGGTGCTCCAGCCCTCTGATCACACCTTTGCGGCCTCCTCTGTATCCATTCTAACAGGTCTGCTGAACTTACAATGTGATTAAATTCCAAATTATGAGGACTATTCTACATGCAAGCAGTTTGGGACAGTCTTTGAGCCACTTCTAGATTTGCCATAAAAGGCTCACAATTTTCAAGCCTTATTAAAGTATTGGAAATTGTAAAATATTTGTCTATTTGGGAGAGTAAGGAAAATTATAACTGTTGTGGGATTTGGCAAATACAAGGAGCATTCCTCATTGTTAGTGCCCCAAACTCTTCAGAAAAGCCCAGGATCATTTTTCCCCTTTACAGAGAGGGACATACAAGAGCACTGGAAGGGCACAGGTCTTGCCTCAGGTGAAAGCAAGGCATCAGCAGAGGTAGGTATCAAAACCAGGTTTACAGGCAACCTGAAAATAAAGCCCTTCAAGTCTCATGTATCTTGTCTCTCTCCTGACACAGTTTATTAGGATGATTTCTATCAGTCATATGACTAAGTCTTGTTCAGTGGCAGTTCACTGTGCACATTTCGATGGGAAGGAAGAGGCTTAGCAGCAGAGGGCTCTCCTGGCTGCTACACTCCTGTCCAGACTGCCTCTTTACAATAGATATTTCACCTTTTTTGAGGTTATCAAACCTTCTTCAGGGTCAGTGAAGGGTCTGGAGCATAGGACGTGAGGTTGGGAGACCTTTTAGGAACAGAGAGTAGTATCAAAGCCAAGTCTGGGAAGCAAAATGCAGGAATTCCAGGGAACACGTGCCAAGGACACTGTGTGAGGCCAGTGCAATCCACAACTCCTGCTGAAAGTTACTAGAATGAGAGGGTGGACTAATTAAAAAGTCCCACCCAGTAAGGACACTACAATCAAAAAGAAAGAAAAGTTTTGCAACTTTTACTCTTCTCAACATCCCAAGACTGTCGAAACCGCAAATTTAAAAAGAGGCATTGAATTTAGGGCATGACTGTGTTGGAACACTGGACTTGCAAACAGAAGACAATTGGTAGGAAATTAATTTCTGCTCAAATTAAGTGAGCTGCCAGGGTCAAGACTGTGTTATGACCACAGTTCATTCTCTTTCTTTTTGTCCTTGTTAATGAGATACAATTACACGAGCTTTAGCTTTACTGCGCTTCTAGTTCTTGAAAAAAAGGTTCACATCTTAAGAAAGTTTTGAAAGTTAAGAAAGAATTGAAAATGAAAGATGGAAACAACCAACCTTCCCATTGCTGCCATGTATTCAGATTAATGGTCATTTCCCTAATTAATCTAAATGACTTCTCCAGTGTAATTTGGATGACTGCAGCAAGGTTAATTTTTTATGTACTTAAATTTTCTCTTTACAGTTGTGGCAAGCTATTACCCAGAGAAAAATAAAGTCAAATTTTAAACATGTTGACTACAAGCTGGGCATATACCATAAGTAGTGGCATTCCAACACTTGCATAAGAAAAAATATTCTCACAAAAGAATCTTAAACAAAAATGACCAAATTCTCTGAAACCATGCCTCTAGAAGCCTCTCTGAAGCACTTTGATGAGGCTGATGAGGGCCCTCCAGACTCCTTGGGGAATTTCCAACACCCACCTCTTTATTTTCTCAGGCAGTCACAGGAAAAGAGGTTTTGTTGAAGATGCCAGCATGTACTAGGCTTGTCAGGATGTCTCAGGCTTAACCCTTCTGATGACTATGACTGCCCTTAGGATATAATCTTCACATCATAGTTTACAGCAATAAATTAGGATACAAGTTCTGAACCTCCTAAGCTAAAAGAATGAAAAATGTGTATGATCTGTTGCCACAGAAATATTAGTTAAGCATCTCACAGTCCTGCAACAGTTAATTTGGATGCTCTGCTATGCCCAATACCTTTTAAATCCAATGGATTTAGCTGTGAACTCTAACTCTGCTCTGATACAATACATAACATACTGTAGAGAGTTCAACAGGACAGCTGAGAATTGCCATTTCTCTTGACCTAATTTCTCTCAACAACCACATTCGGATAAGCTGCTTTAACAGTTTGGTTTCCACAGAGCCATATTCTAATTTCCTAGAGAAACATTCTACTTTTCCTCTAAATCTACGACTTCCAGCATGAGGAGATGGTTCTTTGTTGTATATCTGTCCATTTTGTTAGTATTTTTGTAGCATCAAGAATACTATGTCTGACTTTGTGTGGTTAATCAATCCAGCTGCAGCATCTGTTCAGAGCACAATACTATGAGGCAGTAATTATGAAAACAACTCCCTCAGAAACAGACTGTTTGTTATTTAAGGTTACTATCTATCTGAGACCCCATGCAAGTGGGTGAGACAACTGGGATTTTGCCAGCTTTGATAAGGACTGAGTTTTGCCCTGTGTCCAGACGCTGCCATTACACAGTACACTGTACATACATCTGCATGAATTATGTAGTACGTTGGAGTTACATTACACTTCAGTATCAGCTTAAAAGTTACTTTCAGATCAGCATAAAATCCAAGGGTTTTGCAAGCAATAAGTTTGGTTCCAAACCAAAGCAACCACAGATTACTTTCCTACAGGAGTGAAAAACTCGGCCAAAAGCAAGCTTAGCTCTTCTTCACTGCTTGATGATTTCTGGTAGGCAAGCCTTATTCCATAGCCTCACAGCTAAGAAGACTCCCCTTGCTGGTTTTTAACCACTTCCACCAGCCAAGAATGAGAAGGCCAGAAGTCACATCAGGACAACAGTGTAGGGTCAAAAAAGCCAAAGACGATAGCTGTACAAGACTGGACAAGGGTCAGAAAAAAAGAAGAAACCAGCAACAGCCACAAGGAAATGGCAGGAAGAGACTCAGAAATTAAATGAGGTGGAAGCTGTACAAAACAGGACACTGGCAGTAAGTGGGCTATGGGGTAGGTGGCAGAAAAAAGTATCACACTATTATACCCTTTGTTTTCTCAATATTCATCTTATTCCTGGTTGAAGCACTGGATTTTCAAGAAACCAAGTCAAAGGAGTTGTTTAAGTGTTCCCTTTTGTCCATTCTTAATTGAAAACAAACAAACCAACCCAAATAAATGCACGGAGAGCTCCCTGACAGTCCTAGAAGTGACAGCAACTTTTGGAGGGATAAAGGCAATGCACACTATGTTTTGACTACATAAAGGCCCCAGTCTTCACCATTTCTGTGGAAAGGTGTTGTGTGGTCACGGACTAGATAGCCAGTACCTTGACCACAGACATGGTCTTACGCTCGTCACTGTTAGTTCCCTTGCCTCAGGCAGTCACACGCTTTGTGGTTTGCCTTAACAGCAGGAGAAAGAGACAGCATTTGATTCATATGGTGCTCCATAACCAGCAAGGTCAGTGCTCTGGGTACATTTCTTCAGCCTTGGCATGACTCACTTTCCATAGCCACCTTCCAATCGGAGGCTCGGAGCAGTACCCAGCATGGAATTCAGTCACACCAGAGGCTCAGGCTAGGGAGCAAGAGGAAGGTCCGAGCAACAGCAGCAGGAGATGGAGTAGCACACATGTTGGGTGAAGACTACGGACTAGCTGGAGACTTAACTCTCAATTTAATACACCAAGGTTAAACAAAGTGCACGGATACTGTTCTGTGGTTGAATAAAGCCAGCCAGAACCAGACTGCTGAATGAAAGAAAAATAAAGTCCAGGCAGGAAGAAAAAAGCTCAGCTTTATCTTCCACATGAATATCCACTTCTTTCCCTTTATGAAAATATTTATTTTCATTGTTTCCAAACTTGCGACTTGTCTTTTTTTTGGGGGGTACAATATTTGAAGAATAAGTTAAATATTTACTTGCTTCAGTTAACATATATTTTTTTATGTGATTGACCATGAGGCATTACCCAAACAAAAAAAACTTTGAAACTGATATGGTAATGAAATAAAAGAATGCTCGTTTTGGAAGCAATCTCCAAATACTATAGAAACCTCCTTTAAACAACCATTTCAAAAATAATCCCTGACAGTTTCTCATGCTTACTGGTTCTAAAATAACTTCTGCAAAAATTTCCTGATTCTTGAAATGAAACCCAGCTGAAGCAGATTCACAACTTATCCATCAAAAGACATTAGGACAGCTATTTGCAATGGCAGTACTTCTAAATCTTAGAACCAGTACCTATGCACATCATTTCTGCTTAGCATTACTATTTTGCGGTGCTTGACAATATGCCATTTTGTAGACTTCACAAGATACCAAAACGCTTGAGGATTTTGAAGAAGTCTATGAAACTTCATGTTTCAAGCATTTTCATTATTAGCGTGTTCTTTCATTTATCCAGAAGACTCTAAGACTCTAAGACTCTCAATTCCCCAAACACCATACAATGTGCCAAGGTCCAACATGGAAATATCAAGGCAACCTATCTAACCCAGCTTCCAGGCAAGATGAGACTGAAGTAGCCTGGTTACTACACCGTACTTGTGTTGCGATTAGAGTCCATGTGACACTTCATTGCATGTAAGTAGAACTATGGGTTTACCTTTCAATCCAGAGACAGTAGAACAGCGTTCTCGCTTCCTGTCAGACACTAACCTAATTCTGTAAGAAGTATGCCATCTACTGATGCATTATTTACTACGCCATTCTTTAAGTGCCTTCACACAACCACTGACCAAGACCAGTCTTAGCTGTGCTAGCTGAAAAGAAAAATAATATTCCATGAATTTACAAGAAACGACAGCACTCTCAAAACCAGTGAAATGTGTTTTATTTTAAGCCACTGCTAAAACAAGGACAAATTTAGTGCAACCTGGAGTTCATAATCTGAAAACTGAATATAGTTAAATTACTAAAATGGCAAAACTTGTCACCATTATACAGTACAAGACCTTCATATTCATTGAGTACAGTTACATAAACATTTATAGTTATTCAAATTGCTTTTGGTATACAATTGCATCACTAACTGGGCTGTGAATTACTGTAACACTGCACAAATAAGCAGCAGTTCCAACAAATTATAATAAATTTTAGCATTAAATACTATTCAGACATTAAAACAGAACAAAGGCCCTCTAAAACTACAATTCCAGCTATACAACAGGAATGTACAAAGATGGTACAAAATAAAGTGACTACAGTGGCTGGGCTCTGTACTTGCCCCTTCAGAGCTCAAGTACAGTAAATGCTTGACAGTAGAGGCTCTTGCTGGAAAGCCAAAATTCTTAACACTAAAAATCATTCCTGAATCTTGTATTTTTCTTTGCTAATCAACTGTCTAAAACTACAGGGGTATACGCTGGTGACTGTGTTTACTATTTTCTGTGTTTACTATTTACTGTGTTCCCATTTCCAACAATATGTGGCTCTTCATAGAAAAGGTCCCAAAGTTACACTAGAAAATGTAACATTTAAAATCTGATACCCTTTTTGAGAGACCTAATTAGTCTCGGAATGTGGGTTGCCGGGTTTTTGGGTTTTGGTTGTATTTTTTCTAAAAAGCTTACACAATCTTTTAAAACTCAAGAACAAAGATACTACAGAAATTGCATTCAAGTACATCGTCTGAGCTACATTTTTCACATCCTTATTTTGAGACAACAAATCCTCTTTAATTTTAGCATATGGGTTTGCATTTTTTTTTTGTTTTTATTTTAAGGTTTTATGTATACTTCTGTATTATTTATGCACCCCATTCTGACTGTTTAAACTTGTTTTAAATATGGCCACTTAATTGTTAATTTATAGAGGGACTATTTTCAAAGTGCTTTTTTCCCACAGAATCTTACAAAACATCCCACTTCCATTTTTCAGAACACCAAATGTATTTATGAAGTGTTTGGGTGATTCCTGAAACAGTAACACCATACTTTACTCAACTTAAAAATTAAATTACCAGTGTTTCCCATACTGAAAAAATGCAAGATGAAACAAACTCTACCTTATTATGTTTGTTTATAAAGCAGAGCTGTCTGCTTTAAATGGACCAGAATGTGGCCCTTCATGTTTTTACAGTTTTCACTTACACTTCTGTATCTGTGGTCAGGAGATTTAAATAAACTCAGTAATAGTGGAATTTAAGACTCACATTACCAAAGAACAGCTTTCTCACTAACAGGGCAGACAGCACCAGTTAGATATAGTCAGAGTAAGATTTTCCAAAGATTATTAAAATAGTCAAATTATAATAATTTTGCCAGGCTAGTTTAATGCTTTCCTAATTTCATATCCATGGAGAAAAGTAATTTAAAATAATTTGTGTAGAAAAATGGATTAGCTTCTTTGCTTGTTTTCAGTAAATATTTTAAATATTTCTCATGTAAATTTGGAAACTATGTTACTTTCCTCACAGGCTAATAAAACAATTTCTTCCTGAATATAACACCAATTAATAGTTACACAAATACTTGATTCAGTCTGAAAATAAGATTCCATTTATAAAAATAATTTTTTACTGCAACTATTGTCTACTTAACTTTCTGAATAGCTGTAAACTTTGGGAATCGCACAATTTTCTGCCCTTCTCCAAGAAAGTAATTAGAAAGAAAAAACACTTGACCAACTGTGTAATATCCAACATACTGAATAAAACAGTTTAAAAATGGCCATTCCTGTGGTGTTGTTTTGTTGTGTTTTTTTCTTTTTCAAAAAACGTACAGCCCTGTACATTTACAATACCTTCAATATCTTTCTCAATTTGGACATGTGCAGAAACACTTTACTATTATTACTGTTTTCTCATATCCACTTGGTGACCAAAACTTACTCCTGAGGCACTGCTTTTAGTATTTTATTTTCTTGACATTTCAATTTTATAGGTAAATTTCTACAAGTATATTAATGATGTGTTAAAGAGAAGAGAATTTTCCAAATTTTTCATCTAAAACAACATTGAAAGCCAACCTTAAAAAAATGAAAGGAGTATGGCGATGGAGAAGAAGAAAAAAATCCAGACAACTTTCGTACAACTCTTAAAAAATATTTGCTAATAGGCCCATCTTCCAAACACAGGAATTAAGATAACTTCACCTGACCTGCTTTGGCCTCTCGACAAAAATCATGCCTGGCAACTGGCATGATATGTTTTACCTATAACAAGGTAGAAGACCTTGAAGTGGTTTTTGGTCTTTTTGTCACAAGGCATACATAGATTTTTCAATCAGTGAAATGATACATGAAGTGAGGTAATAAAACTATGAGCATAACAGAATTTTAATACAGTGGCAAAAGTTTGCATTGTCAGTTCATATTGGTGAGATCTCATACACAAACAGATATACATATGTATTTGTGTATGCACATATGTGTACACATATATGTGCATATACAAAAACATTAAAAATGTTCAGCTCTGAGAGAAAGGTGAACTTTGTGAGATCCAAGGCAGAAATTCAGATGACAAATGAAGACAAAACCAAGCCAGGTCTCTACAAAAAGGTCAGCTGAATGCCTTCCTGAAACACAAAGACATAACAAGGAGAGTGCTCTTATCAGTGTGACACCTCACAGTAATTCATGGGGTAGGGGAAATCAGAATTGCCATTAAAATTCAGGAATAGATTTAGACACCATCTCGCTCTCCTTTTTTTGGGTAACAAACTTGGGCACCATATCAACAGTCTATTTTTCTGTGAAAAAGCTTTAAAGATTTTTTTGGTTCATCGAAAATAAGTAAGGCTTTATGATTCTCCTGTAAGTTTGAGGTGGCAACTTTGTAATTACCAGCACGTGCCTCTTTCTCACAAAGGATAATATAAAAAAAACAAAGCAGAAAAACATTTTCAAACCACAGGATATGTAAAGGTCCAGATTTCCCCTCAGACAGAAAGGCAAGGCAACAGTACTGGTGAGAAATGACAAGCCTGCTAAAAACATTTGATTAAAAGTCCCTTTAAAAAATATTCAGTGAAGGTAGTTAACAAAAATGAAAAATGAATTTGCAAGAAATTTCCCCTTTACATTTTAATTAGCTTTCTTTGCTAAATGCTTATGTGCTCGCTGAGTAACAAAACTGTCTTTATTACTGAAAAGAAAATTCGTATGTGGCTGCTAAGAAATAAAGAATTAAAACTATTCAAAAAGACAGCCAAAATTCTCAGAGATTTCTAAGTGCTACTCTTAACACATCTGTGTGAGAGACTAATGTACAAATTCCTTGACAAAGAATTAGTGTCACAGAAGTATCTGCATACAAAATGCTTCAGTAAAAAATTGAACAATTTAAATTTGATTGGAAAACTTCAGAAAACTTTGCTGAAGATTTATGAATGAAATCATGTTCAACTACTCACTCTGCCCTTCTACCAGAAGTTATCAGCTCTACAGAAGTCAACATAAGGGAACATGTATTTGCACCTCAGCAATTTCAGAACAGACTCTCCCACCTTCACATAAAGTTAAAACTGACAAAGGTGGCTATGAAGGCAGACTGTATTAAGGGGCTGCTTGGGCAGGTCACAATTTTCTTCTTGGCAACAATGCTCTTGGGCACATAACACCTGGGTAAGATTGGTAATTTTTTCCATTGTCTGCAGCAAGGTATTCCAGAACAGATTCTTGCAGAAATCAGTGCTCTTAGTCATGCTGTGAATACAGCACACATAGGAGTGGGAAAACGAGCTATTCTGGCACAGTGGGAATCCCAAATATCAGGCCTGAGACTGTCTCCTCTGAACTACTATCACAGACACAGGATGTTTTCATAAATATTTCAATGGTCTGAACACAGCAGTAAATACAAGTTATGCGTGAGTGGACAATACCGATTACAGACTGAATAAACATACCATGTGCACAGTATCACAAAGCACAGCACAGCTATTTTGACTTTCACCTCAAAGTCTTTTAATTGCTGACTATTACTTAAACATTCACTAGTTGAATTTTACTTTACACATCTGTGTTCTTTCTATCGCCTTTCAAAAGAGGAATGAAGTGAAGAATGTTACATCTTTGGACTTTTCAGATGTTTTCCAGAAGCCAACCAACGAAAGACTTATTTAGAGTTTGCTCTCCATCAGCTGCCTTCTCCATCATTTCACAATATTTCAGCACTGCTTGCAAGAGATCTCCAACTTTCCAATCTCTTTCTCGCAGTCTTCTGGAAAGCTAAAAGGGGAGACAGATGAACAAAACAAAATATTTTGACTGGGACATCCTGATGAACAGTTAGAGAAGTTATTCTTGAAACATTAGGTCATAAGAAATCAGTTGTAACAAGTTAATCATTATTCCCACATCTATAAAAACAAAAACTTCCGCAAGAATCAGGCACTTTTCTTTAGGGCAGTTTTGACAAAACTTTCTTTTGGAGGGAGCAACATTTTCAAATTATGTGGTGCCACAGGTATGAGGGCTGTGGTTCATCAAGACTGCAGAAAACAGGAAATTCTGAACACAAGATTAAGACATTTGCCACCCCTCCCATGCCAATAATGCATGTATAAAAAGACAAAACTCAGTCTTAATAAAAGGATGTGGATTTTCCTTTCACAACATATAGTGTGGTTCGGGTGGCATAGACACTACCCTCAAGGAAAACAGTGTCTTCAGAGTTGGGAAATTATAACATCTTGGGGAAGAGGAAAAGGTGACAATTAAGTTAAACTACTACTCAGGAGCAGAGATCAGCGTAGCTGAAAACATTTTTTTTTGCCCAGGGTCCAAGCAAAAAAAATCTTCCGTTGTTTATGCGTCAAGCTCAGCTACGTATGTAAGAAAGCCTCTCCTAAGGAATGAATGAATTGCCAGTTTGCCCAGGAGTAACAAACCAAACAACTTCTAATTAAAAGGAAAAAAAAAAATCAAAAGACCCCAATACCCACACAAAGAAACTTTATTCTCTGTAGTTTCTGGCCTGTCAATGTTGCATTTAGTAAACACAATTTAGATGCTCTACTTATTCTTTGGAACTGTAGATTTTTATTGCCTTTTACAGTCTATATCATTACGTTCTATATATTAAGTTTAAAAAAGTTATAAACAATGTTTAGGGAATTATCTTTCACAGCTATGAAATTAAAAATTCATGAAGTTTCTACTATGAGACACGTCAGATTGCACTACAAAATTCTATTAAAAATGAAAAGGAAAACAGTCTTTCCCTGCTTTTTCACCTAGATAATGTTCCAACTGCTACAAGGCAGGTGATGGAACTGACAGAAAGAATGTGGACATAACAACATGTATAAACCAATTAACTTCTTAAGGAAACAATTAACTTGAGCAAACAAAAAAAGATCCTCTCTAATTCTGAGCACAATCCTGAGCACTTGAAACTCTTCTCAGTGGAAAAAAAAGACATCTTTTCTGTATAAAAAGAGCCTGAAATTTGTAGCTATTTATGTGAATTTTCAAGCAGAGCACAGGAAATAGGAGTTTTATAGCCTTAAAACATGCAATTTTGTAAATTATGTTTGTTGATTTATAAAAGAATGGTTATTTTTCCTTCCTCTGCCAGAAGAAAGTTTGGCTAATGTCCAAGTATCTACTTTAGCAAACGCAGGATAAAACTTCTGTCCAAAGAAGATTCCACCATGGTAAAACTACAGAGCTGGCGCCTACATTTTAAGCTCAGAATTTAATCTCACTATTTCTTTAGATGAATAATGTTTCTTACTGTCAGACAAGTGAAATATTAAAGTTTACTCAAAATAAGAATCTTCCAACAGCTACATAAGGTCTGATTAAAAATTGAATATATATGGTTTTTAATCCATATCCACATTGCTAGGTTTTTCAAAGTCAAGAACTACCTATTCTAATTTATCGGTTTCTTGTTATCGCTCCTAACAAATGCATTTTATTTTATACATACGTATTTAACTTCCTTCTGCCTTGCTGAACATAACATGTACCCTTAGGTAAGAGTTCATACCCAGCTGCAGCAATACCCTGCCTGATACATGCTAGGAGTATTTTTGCCTTTTATACAGCCACAGCACATCAGTGGCTCGCTACCCTGCTGTGATCAGCTAACACAAGCCTTTCCTCCCTTCCACAACTCACCAACTGGTTGTATGGAAAATTACTGTAACCTAGAGCCCGGGTTCATGCCCCACCTAACTGAGGTGACTTCCCAAGGTACCCTTGAGCTGCCCCACAGCCCGCAGCTGGCCAGGCACCAGTGGCCCGGGGTCGGGTTCGCCTCCCGCGGGGCTGCGGCGCCCTCTGGAGGTGCTTGCTTAGACTGACAAGTGACAGAACTAAAAACCCTCAGCCCGGGTCAGGGATCATCACTCCAACTAGGAAATGGGATGGAATACAAAACAGCTAATCCTTCCCTGTCCCCGGGGAGGGAAACAGCATTCCAATTTCCTTTAACATAGGTGCATCTGGAGAACTAAAATAATCTATAAAACTAAGTGAAACAATTAACTACTGCAGCATTTTCAGGACTGCATGACTACTGTCTGCCTGAAGGTCTTATGCCTTATCTCGGTGTCAACTCAGTATCAATTTGTGACTGAAGTGTCAAGTAGAAAAACATTACCATTTTTTCAGAGTGCATACATAACAGACACTACTATTTTCCAGAGTGCTCTTCTCAGTATATTCTCTTATTAAGGCAGCTGAAGTGATGTTCAGATACAGAGCCAGCTAATAATTTATTTCCTGTGTGTCTTGCAGCACTGCCTCAAATTGTACCATCACAACTTTGAACTCTATTAACTCAGAGCTGGCAGAAGAATGAGAGACTTGAGGAAAAATTTAAAAAAGAGGCATCTACCATCTATTTTTTGTCTTATATATTAAGTTGCAGTGTAAGATATAGGTCTCTCACACACAAAAACCTCAAAATTATTAACACTTGTGGGTCCTACCACTATCCTACCTGAGTATTTGTAACACTGCAATTCACATACAAGCATGAAATAGATGAACAGATCTTCAAAAGACAGCAAAAAACCCTCATGAGGTAAGAATCATTGTAATCCCTAAGCCCAACTTGCTCCCATCAAAGAAACTTCAGAGAATGATGGGCCAGGCACGTGAGAACAGAAAAAGCCAAGTATTTTCTTCTTTGTGTTAAGGCACTTATAAACCATAACAGAGAAGGAACATATGAATATAAGGATTAAAACCAACGATTTCAAATAACAGAAATGAAAAAAAGTATTCTCAAACTTCCTTCTAGTTTATGAAAGCACAAAGTCCACTCTAAATGCCAGAACTAACATAGAGCAAAGCATATTCCTGAAATAATTCTAAATCAAACATAACAAGTGCTCCAGAGAAGGAGCATAGGGGATATATTTCTACATGCCCAGAAAACATTTCCTAATTTTCTGGGTTATTTCAAATAAAAAAGCACGATTGCTTACTCTCGAAATCAAACACACATACCACACAGTTACACAGCAAAAAAATACCCCCAAATTATCATTCGATCATTCTGTCAGAAATGGAGAAGACAGTCTTAGGAAAATTCAGACCAGGTATGATGTGGACTGGCAACTAGGTACCTTTCACACCCTTAAGTCTAGAGCAACTGAGAACCATAGGTGCACATATCCATCTAAGTTTGGGAGTCTGCTTTGTCATACTGGCCTCTACCTCCCTGACACTCTATTTTTCTCCTGAAATAATGTGAGCTCTGGAAAGCTGAAGACTTAATACTAAATTTCAGAACTGAGAGCAAGCTTTTCCTTCCTTAATATACTGATATGCACATTAAGTCAGTTTTGCCAAGATCGTAATTACTAAAACCATATTAATGGCATCATGTTAACACTTTTCCACATTACCAGGTCACAAAATATAAATTTTCCATAATTTATTGTTCCTATGAACCTCATCATTAGAGACAACGCCCATATATATATTAAGTCAGTTTTTCAAGTCAGGTAATGTAAAGTAATTCTTTGGTAGAAGATTAAAAAATATAGGTTAAATTTAATAAATTCCAGATTATCCTGTGCAGTTTGGTGTGCAGCCACAAAAGAGTAATTAGCATGATTTTAGAGGAATAGTAAGTTCCTCTTATATGTTTGTGATGGAAATATTCAGGACAACATGTATGCGAAAATACTGAGCCTTCCCAAAGAGACACAAATTGCTAAAGCCTAACTCTTTTAAGTTCCACTTTCTCTTGGGTCACACTGAATTCAATCTATAAAACCAAAATAAGGGCGCCTAAGAATGGAACAATCTTATTGAGCCTTCTTTCTTAATACCTTTGGTTTCAGTTGCTTACAAAATAAAGACTTAATAACTTAGAAATTAAACTTCTTTCTAATATGAAAATGTGTCTTTGCTAGCAAAAAACCCTCTAGGCAGAAGATATTAAGTTAAAAATTAATTTGCATGACAAAATTCTCAGCAAAATTCAATTTATAGACAATTAAACATTAAGTAAGAAAATGCTTGAAAAAATGTAACTTTCACCAAATTTTGTTGTTTTGTGGGGGTTTTTTAAAGTGCTATAATTGTATCCTTTTTTGAAGTAAAACACTTGTGAAACAAGCTAACTCAGCATTGATTAACACTCAATTATGTATGGTACATACACAGGCTAACCGGGCTGTTCCATTTTGACATCTCAGGGTTTAAATAATGATTTTCCTCAGCAGTGAAGAGCAAATGAAGTAGTAGCAGCTGGTATATCACAGCAAATGGAAGTCCAGAAAATCCTTTCCCTTTCCCAGCATCCATCAAACCCAAGTACTTACAAAGACAAATTCCCTTGAGGCAGTGTCACGGAAGTGAAGATCAGACACCTCTGTTTCAGAAGCTGCTAGCCACTGGAGCGCTGCTCTAAGCTGGGGGTCCACCAGATTTCGTTCCAGATCAATATTCACTATTGATAAAGTCTTTCGGATTTGCTCCAAACCTAACGTTAAAAATAAAATCATCAAATCTACAGCTTCAAATTGTTTCCAAAAAAATCGCTGTAGTTCAATGTCTAAGGATTCGACTATCTTAAAAACCTCAATTTAGTACACACAGATAATATGAAAGGAAAAAGTAATACTGGTCTGAAGCGTTTCAGTACTTTCACATAAGGAAGTACTGTTTATCTCATTTACAATTGTGTGCAAACATAGCTGACCATTCCATTCTAAATAGCAAGGAATTTAACACAGCCTTTCATAAACTGAACACCAATGGCTCTCACATGGTCCACCAGTTACTTGCATTTCCAGCTGTTATTTTTTGCTATGCCTTCATCTACTGATTTTAAAAAGTGTGTGTTTAAGAATTCTTTCCTGTACTGGTCAGACTGTCTCTGAGTTTTTCCAAAATACATATTGCCAGTTTTACTGAGGCACATCCAATTTTTTGATGCTTTTTTACATTGTAAGTTCCAAAAATTAACACAGCATTAACACAGGAAGAGCAGTTGAGTTAGTAACACTTAGGAACTGCAGTATTGGCTTCTTCTGTTTCCACACTGAGTTTCTGTATCCAGCTACCACAGTGATCCTTTGTCACACTCTCAGAAACAACTAAGCATATACGTAGTGCTCTCCAAGTTGTCCTTGAAGTCTCTACTTCCAGACTACTGAACTTGACTCTCCAGAAAAATTTGTATTTGCAACAAAAGAATATGTTCATGTTCAGTTTACCTCAATCTCACTACTCTTCCAATCAAGGTTATGAAAATGGAGGTACATAACGTGTTCATTCCTGACTGGCAAAGTCAAGCAAGTTCCCAGAGGAAGTAAAAAAGAGATAAAATTAACAAGTGGAACCATCAAACAGAAGCGTGCTTTTAGTGGATAACTGCATATTTGTCTAGGAGCCTCAAAATCTAACTTATTTATAAGGGAAAGAACCAATTATTAGAAAAAAAAAAATCATGACACTTCATGGATAGAAAGCATTGTACTAATGTATCACTGGGAAATTTTTGGATGTTTTTTAGTTTTATAAAATAGATGTACACTTGGTAATAACCAGGCTTTGTTTCAAATTCTTTGGTGAACAAGACACAGTCAACTTAGAATAAGCCAGACATTTTCAGGTATGACATAAACAGAACTTCCAAATGTACAAGATGTACAAAGGTTTTCTACCTCGCATACTGTTTAAATGATCCTACAATGACAGCAACAGAAAGAGCCTTTTCAAAACACCAAGGAGATGGTGAAGACATTAAGCTGGAAAAATTTCACTAGAAAACCCTTAATATAGTATAAAGTAGTCTGTTGCACTACAGACAGTAGGTGACACCTCAGCTGTGTGAACAAAAGAAACCATGCACTCTTCTAATGGAGCAATTTGAATATTTGAGATTCTAGAACTCTTTAAAGTTGAGATCAAAAGAAAGCAATGGTAAATTGATAAACTATATGAAACCTACAGAGCAGAAAATATTTTAATTATAAATATTCTGAGTGAAAATATTCAATAATTTATTTTTATTTTCTTATAACCTTACAGTCACATGCAATCAAACAAAATTAAGATTTTTATACTTTTGCCAGGCACTTAAAAAGAGGGGAAAAAAAATCAACAAAGAAATAAAACAAAAAAATCCCCACAAAATCCCACACATCTTTCTGCTTACATCAAGACTATTTGAAGATGTGCAACATGGCTGAATATCCTCTGTAAGCAAGTAGCAGAGGTTTCTTGAAATGTTTATTTCATCTTCAGAATATACAAAACACAAAGAAGAGCTCTGTTACACCTTGCTCTAACATGAGCTTATCTTAAAACCCCACTCATACACTATGTATTCAGGCTGTTTTCATTTGAGTTCACAACCTTTGGCAATGAGACTGAAACCAGAGCACAGAGATCTTCTACAAACCACAAAGCTGTAAAAAGATTCTGGAGAGATCCCATTTTATACTTCACTAAGAAAGAGATTATAGCAAATGCATCGAATCCAAGTTTTTCATTGTTTCCCCGACTCTCTCCCAAGGTTAATGTGTCTTCTTTGAGTAACTTCTTCAGCATCTTGAACATAGCCATGCGGACGCACTGCCATGACTCCTTATCAAGCATTTTAAAAAAAAGTTATTCCATGCATATAAATCAATGCTTTCAGCAAGCTGATCAGAGTTCCCTACTGTCAGAGACTGAAATGGTTAGTGGCTTAAATATTCTTAAGATCACCAAAAGGCTTTTGTCAAACTGCAAAGAAACAGCTCCTCATCCAGCAAAGCCCACCTCTCCCTGGATGTGCTGACTTTGAAAAGACCTTTAGATCAGGTAAGTGGAGCCATTGCCTAACTATCCCAGGTGCAGAAGGGTGTGTATACCTGAAGCTTCAAACTGGATTTCCAGATAATGGAACAGGTCGATAAGAGGCAAATTCTGTGAGGTGGAGTAATCCTTCTTATCATGCCAATGTCCTCCCTTACATGATGACTCCGATGCGAAAACCCTTCCAGCAAGCATTGAAGACATTAAAACTCCCCTTCATAGGGGAAGTACAAGGTGTTCCCACCTGAGCCTGATTGCATATAACTCATGAAAATCTCTGAGTTTTGGGGGCGACTTCCCCTACCCCCAACAGATAAGACCATCACTTTCACAGGACTGGGGCCACCACTTCAACCAACAGACACGGAAGCTGCAACTACCAAGTTTCACTGCTGGATCCAGCACATGGTGACTATATATATATCTTAGTACCCATATCCTTTCTTTCTCTCCCTTATACACTTTCTTAAGTGTTATTTTTATGCTTTAATATTGCTGTATTACTATAGATGATAACACCCAAAATGGTTATACACCTATTTTCCTTTAGAACAAAATTATTCTAAAATAAACCCTACATATATATATTTACAAACACTGATTATTCAGCGTCATTTCACTCTAATCCACCCCAAGGGATTAACAAGAACCTGGGTTACCCTCCCCTTCTGGGGCTGGTCCTAACACCTACTGTATTTATTAAGCTTGTGTGAGCATCAGAGACTAGCATTTCTCAAAGGCTGTAAAAATCAGTCCATTAAGAGACGTATGTAGGGTATTAATCTAAGAATACGTTCTGACACTTGGCTGACATCCATTATGATGAATAGGGATAAAAGGGTTGTAACCTAGTTTTGCAGACTATAAAAGCAAAGAATTAATGAAATAATGTAGAGTGCACAGGTCAAGAACAGTAGTATACGCTGGAACTGACATTTACCTTCTACAGCATCCTTGGAATCTTCATCTTTATCTTCTGTTCCATCACTGTATTTAAACAAACAAACAAACAAAAATACAAATACAATCCAATATATATGCATAATAAATGTAGTAAATCCTCAGACTGTAATGAAAGTTAAAAGACAGGAAGATCATAAAAGAATTAAGGAGTGATCATGAAGAGAAGCTTTGCTTCTCACATCGCTTTGTAACAGAAACATGTACCATCAACTTTACACTCAGGAAAAGAAGGGAGAAGAGAGAAACAAGAGAAGGGGGTTAAAAAGGATTGTAACCTAAAGCTATTTAAAAATGAGAAGAAAACACTGATTTTAATAGTTTTGCTTTGTATGTGAAGAAGTTGAGCCATCTTATGTCACAGGTATGAATAGCTAGTTACTCAAAGCTCCAAGTCATAACTATTCTACTAAAAATCAATTACTAAGCAATTTTGAAAGTTTTCACAATCTAAAGTTAAAAAAAAAAAAAGCAACCCAAAAAACCCACAACACCAAACAAAACAGAAAGCCTCTAGGAAGCAAGCTCTAATTTGCATGGAAAAAAGTAAATCTAAAGACTTGTAAAACTGCAGGCAGGATCATGCATAAAAGGGACCTTTCATTTTGCAAGCAGAACACATTCATCAGTTAGCATAGCAAAATTTAATCATTCAGGATGGAATAATTAATGAAAAAATCATATCGTGATTAAGCAGCAAGAGTGTGAATAAAAAGTGCACTGTATTTTTATTTTCCAAAATGATGATTTCATGCATTAATTATGAGTAACCCATCTGGTTTATATTTCTCAACTCAACCAACCTGTCTGATGTTGGAAAGGATAAATTCTCCTCATACATATCCCCTTCTAAACCAAGACTGCTCCAGCTACTGCTGTTACCATTACTGCCAGGAGAAGAAGAAAACACAGCTGAACTAGAAAAGAACAATAGCTCAAACTAGAATCTTAACTTTCCTTACAACTGTTTTGTCAAAGACATTTAATGCAAGGCCACTGACACTTCCTAAATAGGCTTGCTGGAACACAGTATAAACCTATCAGTGCTACTCAGAGCAGCAATGTGCATAAAACTGCAGAACTAGTAAGTTTCAGTACACAGGTGAAAGTATTAATTTGTACTCAGTAATTTTTCGGATCAGTGTTAGCAGGAATTTCTGTCCTCAGGTCTAAGCATATTGCTCATTATTTTATACAGGCTCAACAATTTCAAAATAACTCATAGAAATATGGATCACAGCTGCAATATTTGCTTAAGGACTAGCTAAGAGTCAATAAAATTACGCATTGTGAAGCAGACTGCACTATCAAAATCCTTCCAACCCAAGCCAAAAATCCAGTAATGATATCCAGCAGCCTGATGAGGAGGAATTCCTAGAGTAAATAATTTTTTTTTCAATTCTGAATATTGTTTTGCAAGTTGAACTTTTAAAAATCAGGGTGGTTATAAAGCTGTGAAAACAATACTAAAAAGATTATTTCACACTCAGTTCATAAAAATACTGCATTTACCCCACGACTACATTCAACCCAATGCAAAGAACTGAAAAAATTGAGCGTGTCCTTACACTCCTTAATTTTAATCATTATAAATAGCTGAGTTTGTTAAGCCTGTGATTATGAACAAGACTGAGCTACTCATATTAAATCTCTGTTCCCCAACTTCACACCTCCCCCAGAACATGTCTGGAAGCCTTCCAAGAACAGAACTGCCAAATATCCAGCACTCTCTAAGAAAGCTAGATGGCCTACAAAAGATGGTATGAGAACTATATATGATGTAACTCTAGAGAACAACCGCTGCAAGAAGATGCTTTCAGCACTTCTGAGTGTTAAAGCTCTTTTCCACTCATACCACTCAAGCCAAATAGCAAAATAGCGGAAAGGAACATTTCAAGAGACAGACACCAATCTCCTTTTAAGAGCTTGCCAGTAACAGTATTGCCTATCAGTGTCCTTTGCTTTTCAGCATGCCTTCGTGGATCCTACTTTCAAGATTTTGCTTTAAGATGCCAAATTAACAGTCTTTATTAAAATAAAGTCCTGTAACCACAGAACAAGCAATAAACAGACAAGAGCATTATAATGCTTCTATAATGGTTCATGCAGCTCTTCAACATTACCGAGCGGAAAATAGCACAAAAAGCAAGAGGCTTCTGCTCTGAATTATAACCTAACCTGGATGCTCTTAGCATGCCCTGGAAAAGCCTATGTCTATGCCTGTGCTTATACGCATACATTAACTATAGAGAAATCTTAAGATTATTTTATTTCTAAATTTAAGTCACTAACATTAGGCACAAAAAGTAGAAGATACAAGCATTCTCCCTGCATAATTAACTACCAAGTTCTCTAAAGAACTTTCATTCAAATGGAACTGCCCCTAGGAAGTGGTGAATGAATTCTCTGGTTTGCTTTGCTTGTGCATGACTTTTTCTTTACCCGTTAAACTGCCTTTATCTCAACCCACGAGTTTTCTCACTTTTACTCTTCCAATTCTCTCCCCCACCCCACTTTGGGAGGAGTGAGTGACTGGCTATGTGGGCATTAGTTGCCAGCTGGGGTTAAACCACAACAGTGTTATTACTGAATCTTATGGTGTTACAGGTCTCCCCCAGGCTACCATTTTTTACTCAGGGTAATAAACCCAGATCCTGTCACTTCCACCTGCTAAACCTCAGGAACACAAACAAACACGGTGCTGTTACCAATCCACAGTCAGTTCTGTAAAACTACATGAACAACTTGCATATGCCAGTTTCTCCTACCAACATATTCCTACCTAAATTATGCCTCTCGTATACATGTATCATGCTAATTTAGCTCATTCCTCCTCTAATGAGCCACAGATTTTCTTTCAAGTTATATAAATTACCTTCTTTTAATTTATATCTGTTTTGGGGATGGTAAACAAATAACAAAGACAATACAGGCATGACAGGTTCAGCAATTTTTTAATACATTTTTTTCTCAGTATCCTCGAACATATTTTATTCTCTATTTGTAAATACCAATATGCTGAATATTCTTCCTTATATTCTGAATTTTGTAACTCATTTTCACTCATTGAACAGATAATATTTTATCAAAGTACCTCTAATGTTTTCTTTCACAAAATTATTAAGTTCTATGAGTGATAAATTATAGTAGTGGTTGGCCTAAATTATTTAGTTAAGCAAAACATGAAAAATATTGCAGAAAAATAATTAACTGAGAAGTTTCACTTTGCTATCAAATAACCTATTTGTATATTACAAAAGCAAGCATGTCTTCCACTTTCTCTAATCTCAGAAATACTGAAAGTACTAACTAAAGAAAAAAAATATCTCCCCTGTTTCTACTATTCTTCAATAGAAACGCTGAACTTTCTACAGTAACCTAAGTGTTATATCAATCATAAAAAACTAAGTTTACTCATTTCTCATGTATTCCTTACATAGAAGTTCAGGCCACAACTCTCAATATACTCCACCCTGGCAACAGGCAGACCCTGAGATTTTAGAATTTACATTCCAATATTCATTAGCTATCGATCAGCCAAAGAAAGCGTAGTGAGAAGTTACTACCCTGAACAGGTAAGTTCCAATACTACACATCTGCATGCCCATTGTTAGCAGTATATAAATATTCCACCAATATCAGTTAGAGCAGCTTATAAATGCCAGGACCAAAAAAACCAAAAATAGCTGTAAAAGCTCCTCATGCAAATTAAGCTTATATTACTGCTTTTCAAGAATAAATGAATTTATATAAAACACATTCTCAATTTTTAAGTTTTAATATTTCAAAGCACAACTTATAAACAGTACTCTCAGTATTTTCCACAGGGTAGTTGTTTTTAAAATGCTTGTATCTTTTGCTAATTAATTAATTTTGTTAATTAATTAATTAATTTTATATGTACAGTTTTATTTGATGTGACTTCCTGACATCAATGACAATGCACATTCTACATATTTTAGAGTATGAACATTTGTGGCCAACATTTTATAGGAAAAAACCCAAAACCATAATATCAGAGTCGTTTTTAATAAAGAGGTCACTGTGTATTGAAGACAAAATAATCTCTTCTCCCCCAAACTCCAGGAGAAAACCACTTGATGACAAGTTACTTGATGTCAAGATAACTGTTTAACTGTATTAACATGTTTATAGTTACCTGTCACTGAGGTGAAGAAAACTGCTGCTCTCATCAGGATGTTCATCTTCAAAGCTTAGATTGGACCAACTGCCAGTGCTATCATCACCGATACTAAGACTCATCTGCTGGCTAACAATAGATTCAATAGAGTGAAATCCTTCTCTTCCGACAGAGCTAGACAAAAATTTAAGACAAAAACATCACTCTATTTCATGCTGATCTGTGTTAGTTCATTCAAAGCAATTTAACACCATTTCAAAAGCCATTAAATTCCAAGGAAAAAGAAAAGGAAGGGAATCCCTTAACTTGTACCCTATTCTCAACACAGAAGTAGAGCAACCAAATGAACCTGAAACATCAACTGGCTGCTGGGAGCTGTTCCACCAAGCAGGTGGAATTCTTTCACTACAAGTCAAAGGGAGTGGCACAAATAAGTCTCTCATTTGGAAGATTGTTGCTGTAAAGCACAGAGAGCATTGTAGCCTTGCAGACTGTGTATCAAGGTACACATTCCAAGCAGAAGACTTACCATTTCTGATCTTGTCCACCACAGGACAGTTTGGCTATTTTCCCTGGCCTGCTTCTGGTACAAGCAGCTAGGTGGTCTGCTATTGTAGGCAAAATGCTTAAGTATGAGCTGGTGTCTAAAATGTTAGGATGTCATTTTTAGAAAGATCTTTCTGTAGAAAAGGATTTGTCCTCCTCCTTCAAGAGTGTGTGGCAATGCATGGCTTGTACAGAAGTTTTCCCTCAGGAAATAAGCTTAATATTTTTATCCAAAAAACAATCAATCAAGCATAAAAACTAGTCTCTGTAAGATACTTCAAAAAACTGATTTAAAGAAGTTTGAACTCCTTACACAAAAAAAAATTACAAAATGAGAACATGCAGTTATGGACTAACTTTCATGGGCAAACTGTGATTACCTATATACATATGACGCAGTAGAAAATTAAAGAAATATGATCATTCTACTACCACCACAGCAAGCAGCCACTGTAACGTTCACTACTTAAAAAGCCAACTTTACCTCATCACTGATAACACTTTGCTCCAGTGAGCATGAATTTGTGTAAATATGTAGCTTGAACTGGAACCCATCAGGGTAATGCAAAGGTCACTTTTCCCACATTTTTATTTACAGTTCTATCAGCACTAGCAGCAGCTCTCTACAGCACACGAGGCAGCTTCTCAAGAAACGTATGGATTACATACCACACACTAGATGACAATGTAAGAAACATTTATAAATTCTGTCGCAATAAAACTCTAATATTGCCTCCTTGTCACAAATTTACTAATAAATAACATTTGTTTGAACCCTGCATTTTGTTGTTGGCATATTCTAACAGAATTTTTAAATGCAGTGTCATCTTTGATAGCGTACAGAAACACATCACCACATGACTACTTTCTCTTTTGTTACACACTAAGGACTCAACCCTATTGTGCAAAGACTGACAATATATACATCTCATGAGCACTTTTGTGCTGTTAGTATGTACGTGTTTCATACCAAACCTTGAAAAATTTAGTCCAGTCCCACTGTGGCCTTTACTCACTGAACATAAAAAAAATCAATTTTATTGTTTATTCAAAAGAACCCAGAAGGAATATAAATATGATTTAATTTAAAAATACAACATGGTGAGGATTACTCTTGGACCTGAAGAGGAGATTTCACTCTGATCACTGCACAGTCTGTTTTAAAAAGCAGTTGTTTGCCACAAATTTATTGTGGCATGTATTTCCTACATATAGGTCTATTAAAGGAAACAGCATGCTACTTTCTGCTGAATACACAAGAATTTCAAAGTCAATTCCTTATTTCTTGTATTACTATTCTATAAGCTAAAGTGTGGTTTAGTAAGTTGTCTTTTCTTGTAGTAACAGCTTGGTGGTTTCCCCCCACCCCGCAATAATAAGGAAATTATCACAACATGGCCATTATCAAAATAAAGCCTTCATACTACAAAGCAATGGCTTATTTGGCCAGCACCAGATGCTGAAGAGGAAATACAAATAGGGAATAAACCTGGATTCTGTCACAGCTAACATATCAACAAAACCTGTAAGGGCTACTATTCTCTACTGCAGGTAGTATTTTCAAGTTGAAATAGTAAGTTCCACTTATCAGTCACCTACTGGAACATACACATGCTGATACACATAGAAACCTTGGTTTCAAGCTCACACAGGAGGAAAAAAGCTTTTTTTACCTAGTTCTGATTAATTTAAATATCACCAGAAGAATAAAAAGAAAACATTCAGAACATCTGTTTTTCTAAGAAAATACTTATTAAAATTCATTGTGAGAACGTATTTGTATTAACAATCCTTTTTCTGGTGCAAAAAGCAACAAAAAAGAGAAAATTAATATTACCTTATAGTAACTGCCTGACCAATATTAGTCATAGCTGATGTCATTATTTCAGTCGTAAGGCTTTCAGCAAAACTGACTCCATCTTGTCCAATACCACTGTCAGCTGTCAGACCCGTGTAACTCAGCTCTCTTTCTGCTTTCTCTACAGATGCAGTAGCTCCCTTGTCAGAAAACACTGTCCTCTGTTCTACATCAACATGAATTTTAGGAATGTCAAGCTGAGACACCCTTGAATTCTGACAGGCACCGCTCAATCCGGAATAATGTAAATGCCTCACTGGAATGCAGGATTCTTGTGCAGGTAGATGGTGAGACATGCTTTCGGTACAGTACCGATGTTCCTTCATACTGCAGCATCTACAGACAGTTCCAGAAAAAGGAGACAGCTTCTCGGTATATGAGAGCTTATCCCCATTTTTTCTGTTTTCAGCCACATGGAGAACAGCCGACTCTAAACTCATTTCTAGGGTATCATCTGCTACTTTCCTAGCATATTGTTCTATAGCTTGAATTATGCCTTCAGTGTAGCCATTTTCATTTACACTACCTGTACTATGATAGAGTTTATGATCTGGGGAGAAAGGAAGAAATGTCCTAGAAAGTCTTGTTTTAATGAGATCCCCTGTGACTTCATCAAATTCAGTCTTTTGATATAGACAGGAATCTGTAAGAGATTTCGGCAAACATGCTCCCGACATTTTCAGTTTCTTCCTGACATCCCAAGTGATACCATGAGCAAGGGATTCTGAAAAATGTAACAACTCTGTACGTTCTGCTCTCTGTGTGCCAACACTCCTTTCATATGTTTGGCCTTCACAGCAATGAATGCTGCTTCTAACTTGCTGCACTGCATCTTTATTCACTACTCTGATCAGCTCCAGCTTACCATTTACCTGTGCGTTTTGCCCAGGAAATGTCTTCCTGTTGTATCGCAATTTGGTTTTTCTAGCAGCTTGCTGCAAGCCCGATTTGATAGACCTGTAAGCAAGCCTGCTAGCATACTGATCCATTAACAGCTCAGCACTACCACCTTCTTTTTTCAAAACTCGAATGACATGATCTGCGTATTCATCAGTCACACTTTCACAGCTTGGGTACTTGGAAGTCAAGCCCGTCATGCCTGAACCTTGTGGTAAAGGAAGCATGGATGAATCTCTCTCCCCCGGCCACTGGTCCTGCACTGGACCACACGATTCTTTTGAACTACCATCTTTATCACTTTTTCTCAGATAAAAGCAATCTACCTGACAGTTAACCCGTTTCAACCTTAGCAGTTTACAATGCCTCGACTTCACTACTTTCTTGGCCTCATTGATGACTTTTCCTGCCATATCACCTGCATAATTCCACAAAGAATTGCATGTCTCTTCTGGGATATTTAGAGATGCAGTATATCCACATATTTTCTTTTGCATACCTAACTGAACCTGTCTACCAGCATCTCTTTCATTTGTTTTACCATCTAAACGGGAAGCAGCCATTTCAGTCGCTATTGAAACTATACGGCTAGCTAAACAATCTGCATACTGAATTGTTTTTTCCAAACGTTCCCCTTTCTCAACGGCCATTTGAGAATGATCTTCATCCTCACTGCTTTCTACTTCTTCAGAAAGTGATCGCATGAGTTTCAGCATAAATTCCTCATTTTCCAAAGAGTCATGTTCCGTTTCAGACAAACCAGTAATTGATGGATTGTAGGGTGTAGAAGGTGGGGTTGCAGGTGCAAATTCCTTTGCTAATTCTCCCTTGAGTTTCTTGGATAGCTTTTTTAGGCTCCTTTCAGAAGTACCTTGACATGGCACTAAAGGAGTTGGTGGGGGTGTATCAGGCATCAAACAGGTATTTCCGTGTTTGAAATTTGATTTTTCTTCCATCTGCAAAGCATCTTCACTGCCAAACATCACTGAAGAAAAGCTATTTGCATGCAGAAAACAATCGGCTTGCCTGTAATTCAAAGTTCCTGTTGATAGTTTCTGGGTGTCATTTTTTTTTGAAGGCTTGTTTAAGCATGATATTGAACAGCCTCCCGTATCAGTACAGTCCTCTAGAACATGCTTAGCAAAAGTCACAGTAGAACAAGGTGGTGGTGATCTTGAAGAAAACCTATGTCCATTTTGTTCCTGCCAACAATCTTTAGATTCTGAAAAACACTGAACAGAATGAGTTGGAGTAAGAAATTTACATGGATTATTCAAAGGCAACTGTTGTTGTTCCACAATTATAGAAACATTACTTTGTTTCTCAGCCTCTTGCTTCTTTATCACACGCTGTTCTTTTCGACCGGTATCTCCGTAAGTCTGTGAGCTCACATTACATGTTAAATTATCACTAGTGTTGCATAACACAGTTTTACTTTCATCCACTGATTGTTTTATGACATACTTGGCCAAATTATCTGCAAACATATTCTTGGGGAAGTCTTCACCAATACCTTGCACAAAAGGCTTTTTATCTACTATTTTTCTTGTTAAAAAATCTGTATACTCTTCTACTGCTTTTGTTACTTTAGATGAGGTTATGGCTTCATAAGCTTCATTTACTATCATATCTACCATAGTTCCAGAGAAAGTATTAATGTCTTTTGACCCACTTGTTAATTCTGAACTATTGTTCATTCCAGATCTGTTATTTGTTAGTTTGGTATCGTTTTGGTTACAAAAGAGGGATGGAGTACTTTCAGTACTTTGACTGTGATCTGAGGTTAGATATATATTTCTGAAAGAAGAGACTTCCTCCTCTCTCTTTTTGCTTGTGAAAAATGGGTGAGTGGAGTCTTTGAATACTTTCACATTGTCACCAGCATTTGGAGTAGTGGATACTTTTGCTCTGTAAGTATCAGAGGAAACCTGTTGTTGACAAAGAACTCTTCCAGCTAAGGGCACAGGTATTGAACTTATAACACCAGAGGTGCAAAATAGAGCTTGTTGTACTGTATAATCCTTCTTGGCATCTTGGATTGGCTTTAGTGCTACCCTATCATTAAAACTAGGAAAAACTGTGGAAGTTTGTGTTGACTCTAACATACTTTCTGCGCTTACGTATTTAATATTGTCCATGGAAACACTAATGGCTGCTTGTGTTGTGAAGGTCACATCAACCTGAGATAGTTCAATGAATGCCTCCTGAATGACAGATTCAGACAAATCTCGGGCATAGGATCTTACCACTTTGTTTTCATAATCAAATGATGGAGGCTGTGCAGCTGTAGGTGTTGATGGATACGAAAACTGGCATACTTCCATGATTCCTTCAAACACAAGTTCTTCAGCAAGGTCTGCTGCAAACCGTGCAACGGTGTTGGTAAATATTTGTTTCTTTACCTGACGCAGTTCTTTCAAAGCACCGGTTATAGCTTCGCTCACCAAAAAGTTTGCTATCCCATTAATGGCACGTTCCTTCAGGGAGATTGCTCTACGTCTTCCAATCTCATAAAAAGCCATCTGAAAGACCGAAGAAGTCAACCTAGCAGCCAAATGACAAAGTGCATTGGTGCATGAAGAAACACCTTTCTGCAGGTCTTTAAATGCACTGCCAAAACTTTTTTCAACCAATTCAGATGCAAATTTTTGAATGCTATCTCTAATCATTAGTGACTTATGTTTAGATTTTGCTTGTTTATCCGGTTCCTTACTAGTTTTTGTTTTGAGATCTGCAGCTTGCTTTTTTTTTCCTTTCAAAGTGATCCTTTTGTGCTTCGAATCATTTTCTGCACACATTTGTTCTGATGAGGACTCAGAAGAAAAAACAGAACCCAGGATTTCAAATGAAACACTATCAGCATATGCTGAGTAACTATTGTAAGTTGCATCGTGGTGATTTTGACCTGTCCCATCTCCACCAAGATTACTTCGACACAAACATTCCGAAGAACCACAGCTCCCTAGCGGACTGAAAGCCGATGTTCTAATAGGGCTGAAGAAGCCTCCATTCTCTTCCCCTGATGTTTTAACTGGGCGAGGGGAATCCGGGACCTCAAAGATGCTGCTATATGGTGATTCTGGCTTACGAGGAGTTGGTTTCTTTACATTGGCTGGGAGAGTAGGACGATCAAACTTGAATTTCTGAGGATTCATTGTAACGCTTGCAGAAGAGAATTTTTCATGTGCAGTCCTCCTTTTCTGGGAGGGATTCCCCAGGATGGGATCCCTAATAATTTTACAAGAGTTTTCCAAGGCTTGTTCCAGCTCATCAAACTGATCGAAACTATCAAAAAATTCACTTACTTCTGAGTCTGAATCCTCTATACCATCTTTCACTACTGGAATTTTTGGCAGCTGAAGTTTTGCCTTCAAGCTTTTTTGATACCCTTCTTCATCTAAGAAGATGATGGGGCTTGGGCTGGAGCAATCTGACTCAGAGGATTCAGCTGGGGAGGAAGAAAACAATGTTTTACGTAAAAAATTAACCCCTTGATCAGAAGGATTATATGGCTTATAGAAACTCCTTTGTATCCAAGGATCAGAAATTGAGGTTGTTACTGAATTCTTTACTGAGGACAGTTCCTTAAGTCCCAAAATATCAATCAAAGTAGAAGATCTGGCAGATGACTTTCGATGTGCAGAACCCACAAGGATCTTTGAGTCAATAGTTTCTAAACATTGAGCAGGGGTGGTCTGTGAAGCAGCATCTCGATGGTTTTGAGAAGTAAAGCTGCATGCACCTGAAATAAAAAAAAAGGTAAAAAAAGATTGCTTCAAAACCAAGAATTTCCACAGAATTACCAAAAACAGGACAGATTTTAATGGCAATGGATTTATTATTGTTGCAAAACGCTAGTTTATCTTTCATGATTAAAGTAACCTTTCATTTTCTTCAAATCCTATTACACAAATCTAATCAATGACAAATTAATGCATTTTTAGCACACAAAGTAGAATAAGATTCTATTTGATATCCATAGGACACCAAGATTAGAATGTTTGGTTTGCAAGTTGGCAAAGTGTTGCGAAAAGAGAAAAAAACTTAATTTTTCAAATGCATAATACTCTCATACAAAACATGATTAATGTAAAAAAATTACTATTCATTTACATTTGCTTTCTTTTTAAATCCTAACAGCCTAAATTTCAAATACCAATTTCTACAAGGCTACAGCGTGCAAGAACTTACCAGCACTTTGTATCTTTGAAGGGTCATCTTCATCTAAGTGTTCAAAAGCAGTGACAAAATCATCCTCAATTGAAGAAACTGACTGATTAGTGTCATCATCTTCTCCATGGGATGTCTCTGTTTGATGTTTTTGCGAAGAGTTTATTTCCACTGCATATCTTATGCCTGTGGTATACTTGCTCAGCAAGGTAAATATACAATCAGCTTTTATCCTTGGGAATGAAGGAGACAGTCTCATCACACAAAACACTTCAGGAAGTTGATTCTTGAAAAAGAGAGCAACAAAAAAATAAATATAGCAATCTTAGAATAATTCAACTGTCAGAAGGGATTCCTTCAATGCATGTTTATGACGAATAAATAATTTAGAAATATTTTAAGTATAAGAAAATTGAATAGTTTGTGTAGAGTGATAGTTAGAATCATCTGGTTTCATACCTTCTGCATTCTGAATAAATCATTGCAATAAAGTAACACAACCCTGTTAATATACAAATTTATTAAAGAATGCATGTTTAAAATTTGTAGAGGAAGACAGTATTTCAAAGCATGCTTTCCTGAATAAATAGTACTTCAGTCTATAGGATATTTGTTTCTTCAAGATATTTTTTATTTTACATGCAACATTTGTAATTGGAAAGAATATAATTCACTTGGTAATAATGGGAACAGCATCAAAACAAAAATAACAGAAATTATATCATTAACAGCATCTATAATTGCAAATTTTTTTTGTAAGAAAAGAGTCCACTGAGTTTTATGAACACTGGACATTCACTTAATTTTTGGTATCTCTATTTGAACAAGAGAAGTCTGCTGACAATGAAAGCTATATCTGAGTAGAGCAGAGATAGGTAACTTGACAAGTTTCATATTCTTTCGAAACTGGCAGTGAAAGGGATCATAATCTAGCAGAAGCATGGGATCAGGACCATAATTAAATATTTGTTGAATATTTCTTGTTTACAAGACAGCACTGTTTATTTTGATATTTTCTGACATTCATTTTCATGGAAACACAGAAATATGACATTAACCCTGCTGTGGCTAAGATGGCCCCAAACCAAAAGCAAGAAAGGGTGTGATATGACTAAACTCTTTAGGATGCGAAATATGCTTCTGACATGCAAGAAAGCACAAAAATTTTACCTGATGTTTCATGGCATAAGGTTTTGCCAAGGTTTTCTTTACATCTTTTAGAAATATAGCCTCATTTTCTTTTAGTTTGCGCAACTGGAGCGATTTCAGAACATCTGGAAGCTCTACGGAAACAGCTGACAATTCCTGATTTAAATATACAAGCACATGGAGAACATCAAGTCAAAAAAATAACTTGTAAATGACAATGATCTCATAACCTCCCTTAATAGTAACACCTACTAATTTTGTTTTTTTATGATTCCCTACTTTTTGCTCCATCCCCCACTTATTCTCTTGAACTGTGGTGTAAATTTCATGTAAACCATATGAATAAGTGCAACTCAACTAAGGAGAAGATTACAAACCAAAATACTGATACACACAAGTTTTTAACAACAACAACAAAACCCAAACCAAAAAAGCACCCACAAAACCCACAACCAAACAAGCCCCTTCCCACCCAAACAGCTCCCCAAAACAAATCATCCCCCTCTGTCACATTTAAGTAAGTTGTTCCAGACCATCCTAATGCAAAGACTGACCCAGGTAATATTGTAAATACATATAAAACACTGATTATCATATTGAAATAATTATTTTCAAGCTTTCAATGATATTAGAAACTTAGGTTTTTAAATGCTCAAGATATATCTATTTCATGTCTCAAACACCAAAATTCCTCCATTTAAAAAATAAGGTACTACTTAGAAAAAAGCACTAGATAAAGAAAATTATTTTCCAATATATATATATACTGTACCTGCAAGCGAGCAGTACCTATCTCTTCAGCAAAACCTATAAAAGTAATCTGCAAAACAAACACATTAATATAGGGAAGCACAGAAAAAAAGTTTTTGGTTTCCTGCAGATATTTAAGAGTTAAAAATTCACAGCCTGTAACAGAAAGCTTCACTCCACTGCCAGAGTAACCATACCTTAGGGTAGCATAGCTTGTTCAAACAGTAGCACACAGTCTTTCATAAAGCATAGTAACCCTACACTTATTAGACTTGTGAAAGGTCAGGTCAGACTGAAGAGCATATACAACATTTAAAACCCACTACACAGAAATTTTTCTAGTGACTGATATATACAGAGCAACAAAGACGTGCCTCATTACATCTGTTAAAACAAACACAACTTGGCAAAGATCAGCGCTCATGTGTCCTTGCTTCAGGCTGGGCACATCTAAAACAGTTCCAGTCTGAAATCTGTCCACGCTAATAAACTGTTACACATTTGGATATACTGAAGAAAGCATAATGCCAACACATTATACAATTTGCCATGTAAATTGATTAGCCTAAGGCCAAAACACAATGGATTACTTAAGCCACATGTTTGCACGCCATATCGAAGCAGACAAACCCTTAACTTCATTTCAAACATCAGAGTTCCTCAGTACTCATTTAGTATTTCTCTAACAACAAATCAATAGCATACTTGCATGCTCCAAAAAACCCCAGGGCATTTATTTTCAAAACAAGGTTGTCAGAAAATTATTTTTGCTTCCATTTTGTAGATATGGAATAAAGCACTAGGACTAAATACTTCCAATGATGTTTGAGTTTCAGTTTCATATGATTTGGGTTCCATTATTTCAGAGCACTATGCAATAGACTGAATGTTATGTATTAAATCCACAACTCATAAATTTGTAGCAACTACTCCTATTACTCCAAAGAACAGCACTATGTCTATATTAATTTATTATTAACTAGTTCAGCTACCTGCTTGTACATACAAAGACTCTCTAAAACGTACAGAGCTAGAAAAAGAAATGGCTGAAAAAGTTTTATTTTGAACTGTATTTGTGTTTTGAATATGCTCTTTCAAAGTGTGAGCAAAAAAACCCCAAACTTTTTTTAAAAATTGAAATCATACTATGAAAAATTCTGATGTGTTTACTTCAGGGGGTCTCAGGCCAGGAAAAAGATCTCATGCCCCCAGAAAACATCTTCCCACTTACATCCACTTATTCTTACGTCAGCACTGACAACATCAGAAATTAAACAATGCTTCGCAGTAACATTCCAAACAGTTCCAGAGTAATTACACACCTCCACTGCCATATTCACTGTGTTAACTATGAAAAAATCCTGTTTGAGAAATGTTACCTTTCAATTCCTACATCCTCTCTTCAACTCAAAATAATTGATCTGCACTGTATCTGCAAGACACTTTTCAACTTTTATGTCCTTTCATCTGTACGGTACCTACAATATGAACAGAATTCCTACACAGAAAAAGCCAAATATCAAACAACTTAAAGGACTTGGGAAAAAAACTAGTTCCCCAAAGAACATTTTGAGAGGCTTTAGAGTTTGTTGCTCTTGGGGTTTTTTTGGCAGTTTTGTTTGGTCTTTCTAATGCATGTTTGTTTTTTTGTTTTCTTACATGCCCCTCCCTCTTCCTCAAGATAATGATTCCAACCCTTTCCCTTCTCCCATGGGATAACTCATTGTGCAAGACACAGCAGTACACAGGAGTCATAGCTTCACACAAATGAAGAACAATAAGTACACTGAGTGGTCAGCAGAGTGCTTCAAAGAGACCACACCCCTACTGAGTCTGCCTATTTTTGCCTCAATGACAATACTAATTTGGGTTTCTTTACTGTGCCCAAACTCCAGTTTTCACAGAACGACAACCTTTTAATACTGTGAACATGTCTGAAGTTAGTACATTAATTCAAAAGTTGTTGGAGAGCAGGCCAGGGAAATAAAAAGGTCGTCAGTAACATATGTCCTTTCTTTAAACTAAAAATAGTGTATGAGACACTGTATTTGAAGGTTATCATAAGCCATGGGTACAGAGGAAATGGATTAAAATGGTACAGAAAAACCTAAACACTGGGTTTCTTAAGTCTGAGTAATTATCTTTGCAGTCCTAATAATGTTCTTTTAACATCATTCCCCATATCTTTGCCTGTATTTCCATAAGAAAAAAATACCTGTTTTGTGGAAGGATATTGACCCTCTTACACTTCACTCAGAGGGCTCTTAATTGCTTGATCTAATAAGGTAACTAAATATAGTCAGCTATCTTTCTCCATAGGGACCATTACTGCAGGCATATAAAACATGTTGCCAGCTATTTGTCGGGTCTTTGTTACAAGACAAAAACTGCCTCGTAGGTTTTTAAAGCATGGTCTGTCTGGTCAGATACAGACAAGGTTTTGCTCACTCCTCCACTGCATAGCTCTTCTTCCTTACCTTAATTTGCCAAGGATTTTAGATTTTCATCTTTCAAAAATTCAGATTCTTGCCTGCTCCTCAAATGTTCCATAGAGCCACAATTCCTGATTGCATCCATCCAATCACAAAACCTCTGGTGTTACCCAGGCAATCCTAACTCCTCTCTGCCAGTCACATAATCTGCCTCTTGCCTTCCTCCAGCTACTCCTTATGCAATTACCAGTCTTCCCTAACCACTTCCTGAGTTGTCTTTACTTCATTTCTCCCTGTCTCAGCTACTCCACGTGGCCAGTTCAGGTCATACTCTCCTTCTCTATGCTCCTTGTCAGGTCTGTCAACTCCTAATTAGAAATCTTGTAAAACGCCTAATATAAGTTACATGATACACACTGCTTCTTACTTTTTTTCTTTTCCCTTTGGAGAAGTTGCTGTTAGCCTTGTTACTCAAACAGTTCTAGTAATTCCTCCTTATAGCTTGAGATTTACCTAGACAGTCCTGCATTGTGTCCAAGTCTACTTCTCCCCAGACCTTATCCAGCTTTCAACCCATCTGTATTCACGCAAAACAAGTCTAAATCTGCAATTTTGAGGCATTGGCTTTTAGTGCTAAGCACAGGGCAAACAAGAGCAATCACCTGCATTTTTATCTTCAGACCTGGAACAAAGTGTTACACTACTTTGTTAGGATACCATCCATACAACCTCGATCACAGCAGTACTCACAAAAGCAGTACACCCAAGTCATGTATTTACACATTTTGGTTTGCCAGTTTCTCAAATCCTCCAAAGCAGAGAAATGTCACCTTGAAATGTCACAGCTCCTTTTAAGACTATACTGACTGAATTCAACAATGACAATAAGGGATATAGATTTACGGCCAGTAACTTGAATCATTGTTCCCATTTACTATCCTGCAACTTCCTACACTGTTTCAAGTGCAACTGTTTTCTACCATAGCCACAAAATATATATAAATGGTAACATTATGCCAAACCTCAATAAAATTATCTTCTTCTTCCTGATTTAGGCATTCCTCTGCTGATACGTTGCATAACTCTTTCCTGCTCTGTAGCAGTGACTTCATAGAGTGCAGTATACCTTCACCAAAACTCTGTAAAACAATGGGAAAAAAATTTAAGCAAAAATGCATTTTCAGCTGCATGGTCCACCCATCTCTCCCCTGCCCTGAAGGTTTCTCTACTTTAATTACTATTTCAAATTCCTTTGTATATAAAGTTTAAATTTATTTCAGGATATGGAACTGCTAAGTTGCTTTCTTCAAGCATTACTTTTATTCCAAAATAGGTTATGCATTTAAAAAAAAAAAAAAAGATAAAATATAACACAGAATTGGAAAAAAAGAATCCAAGAAGAAATTCACACCCCATCTACTCCTTGCATTGAAGGCTATATATGGAACTTCTTCAACAGCTTTTCCTTAAATAAGATGAAAACCAATTTCAGCCAAGAAAAGTCATGCACATGGCTTCAAAAGTTAGAGGGTAAGAAAACAAACAAGCAAAACAACCCAAGAAAATCCACACAGATTCTTTCACATTCTGTGAAAGATATGAGACAACTTAACTTAATACCATGTAAATACTTCTTGTAACATTTATTATAATAACACTTACGGTGACATGCAAGCACCCACAGATGGCTAAAAAAGGCTGAAGAATCCAACACTTTCTCCCAGTGTAACAAAGTGCAGAAGGCAAATGACAGAACAACAACAAAACTGGTTCGCTTGGCTTTTAAAAAAGGCAAAATCCTCTCAATTGTTTTAGGAAGTCAGCCATATTTTTTTAAAATTTAGAATTGTCATCTTCTCTAGCAAGTTGTAACGTTAAGAAGACAAATCAGATCATCATATGGTTAAAAACTGTTAATCCAGTTAATTATTCTCTACAAGACTGCCCTTTTAAAAAATGAAGTGAGAACTCAGTGTGTCCAACTCACAAGGTATTTCATACTTGCATAGCTTCTCAAACAATAGTAGAACTGCTAGATAGCCAAATTTAGTCAAGAGTTTTGCCTTTCTGACGCTCCTGAAACAAAAACAATCCCTTTATAGCAAGAAGTGATCTTACATATTATAGTTAAACCTCGAGAAAGATTTTATTTTATCCTTGTATAAAAAGCAGTATCATGTACTACTACATAGGAAGTAAAATTATTAAAGCAGGGCCAGTGCCACCATGCTTGTGGTCATGGCAACACAAAATTAGGAAAGCAATTCTAGAATGAATAGAAAAAAGGCAAAATCAAACTTCAGGATCCTTGAAATTATGAAAATACCTTTCAGAATGTTAGCAAACAAGGCTTGGACTACCAACCTGACAGCCAAGGCCAAGTGACACAAAGAAGTCACAACAGCAACTTTTATAGAAAAGCAATAGCTGAACTATTTTAAAAAACATTTTAGGCAGTTATGGGGTTATTTGAAATAAATTAATGTAGCAATCACTTAATTTCCACTTTTATCTATTTTCTTGCCCCACATGTTTAGCTGCAATTTACTTCCACGGTTTAGTAATATATCTTAGTACTTTCCAAAGCATGCTGTCAGTGTCTTTCTGTAAGTCTCTGGATCTTCCAAATTACAGGTGGCTGCAATAGCAATTACTGCTCAAAGACTGTTCCCCAGCAATTCCTTCACTCATCTTGTACAAAAGTAATTTGTGAAGTCGAGCAAGCATGCTGAAATGTCTCATTTTCAGCTCCTACAATAATTGAAGCAGTTATAGCACTCAAAATAGTAATTAAGGGGGGGACAAAGTCATATGACATGACCTGCTAATTTTCTGGAAGCCAACAGTGCTACAGTTTGAGAAAGGCTCATTGTTATTCTCTAGTTAGGCTTTTACACCTTATTTATAAGCAAGTACTATTTCCTAGTCTTACATCTGAAAGGCAGATGAATAACTAAGAACTAGAGCATGGTATGAAGAACTACTGAGGTGAAGGAAAATTCAACATTTTGGAGAATATTAATTTGAATTGGGAAAAAAAGGAAGATGAAGCAACTGGAAAAATCTCCCTAAGGTCTGGAAGAATCAGCATACAAGACTATATGCACATCTGGTAGCCCATGGGAGCACTATGTAACTGAAGAGATAAAATATCCTTATTTAAAATGAGGAGGAAGGAAGTGAAGCATGTTTTTAAAATCACATTAATGAATACAAAAAAGTTCAGAATGTAAAAATAATAAAGATATGGAAATTAAGAGCCAAAACACATACAAAGAGAAAAAATCTTACCTATCTATGACTTTCATAGATTATTTACAATTAATATATATATATATGAATATATATGAAGAGTTAACAAAACAGACAGAGTTTACTAAAAGAGCTGGTTTTGGAAAAGACTTTGCCTGAATGGAGGTAATATAGGGATGTTTTTGAGAATAGCTGATGTAGGTCAGTAACCAACTTCCTCAAAATCTATCTTGAGACTGATGTCAAGCATTATCATCATTAATAAATTTAATGAGAAAATAAAGTAAATATAAAATGGAAACTGATGTTAATTGAAGTAAGCAGGTGTCATCAGCTAAGAAGAAGAATAGCAAATTATACAGGAAGACCTTGTTCAATATGACAGTGTTTTAAAATGCAACCATAGGAAGCACAAAGTTGTGTCCTTAAAAACTAAAGCAAGCTTCAAAACAGAATTGCAAATTCATAAGCTGAGAAATAAAGCACCTGAGTTGATTTCTTCATCGTGGTAAAGCAATGAATGATACAGCACTGAAAATAGCAAATGTGCATCCTATAGTGAAAGAACTGACATCAGAGTCACTGAGAAGGACATCCTGTGTAATTGCACGTACAGTATTATCGACATGTAAAAAGAAGATTAACTCACAACAAGCACAGAAAGTAGGACTATGCAGGATAATCACTGGCATGCAGAGGCTTTCATACAAAAGCAGACTAAAACCTTAGTTTACACAGTTTCCAAAAACCAAGGCTAACAGAAGACAGACCACCAAGTGTAAAAAAAAATATGGGTGAACATCAGCAAAAGAAAAGAAATTATTTAAATGGAAGAATAATGACATCCATGAACAAACAGGTATAAATTTGCCGTTGAGTAGCTTCAGCCTGAAATTCGTAAAATTCTTAGCTGCTACTGCAGTGTGATTCAAAAAGAATTAAAACCTGCAGAAGGGTTGATGGAGGTGTTATACTCCCCTCATTAACTGAGAGACTATTTGTAATAACTTTTTCATACTCTTATCAAAATTGTGCTTGTGACAAGATTGGACTCAATTTCATAGAAAGCTTCCTATCAAACAGACAATGAAAGCAAGTTCTCTCAAAATCTTAGACTGTAAGACAAGCAACTACATTACAAACTGACAACTAGCAAGTTCCCAAGACTATCAGCTCAGTTCAGGTAAGCACAAGAGGTCATCTTCAACAAAAGGAGGCAATTTGTTTTAATAAATAGTACAACTACTTCCAGTGTACACTGACATACAGGCAAAAAACACCCAAGCAATCTATAAAGCTCTGGTTTCTAGGCCTGTGTACTCCTTCCTCACAGAAATTTGAAAGTCATGTCTTGCAAGAAATCCTATGTAATTCTTGAGCGCAGATTCAAAGTTATGCAGTCATGTCAGGAGAAAAACAAATATCATCAAGGTGCTCAGACCTGAACAATGAAAATCCTTGTCACACCTCTAGCTCCACTGAACAATTCAAAGACTTGCATTGTCCCCTTTTTTCCAGCAAATTAAGAAGTCATTATCTACAGATCCTTTACAGTATACTGGAGGAAATTCTGTAGTATTTGGTCTCATGAAGTGTTTTATACAACTGCTCTCTAACATCTCAAATAATCTGTAAGATGTCACAATCTCTAGAGAAATTAAGTTCAGTGCTGGAGAGTCATGTTTACTCTGGTCTTAAGCAACAAAGCAGCTGTTGCTGATTTCATGTGCTGTAAGATTTTAATGGACTGAATATTTTGAAGTAATTTTGTAAAAACAGAAACTTAGGCTTTAAATGTGCATACCACAACTTTGCACTGACTTTTAAGAGCTATTACTGCAACAAATCCTGTTAACTATGACAAAGTATTACAAAGAGGACAGGAATCAGATAGCAATCTTCTGTGAATCAAAAGAAGATGAAACACAGTGCAATTCCAACCACTCTACTATCTGGCTGTAGAAGAAAGTTCCACACTATAATCTAAACAGCCATTCCTCAGGTAAACATCAAGAAGAAGCAGTCACAGATCAAAACACTGGAGCCCCTGGCTGTATGAAAATGTAGAATACTGCAAGATCCTTGAGAAATGTTGAATTCGTATTTCTAGAATCACACAGTCCAGAATGCTCAGTGGCAATTAATGGAGCAGTTCACAGAGCTAATATTTTAGGCAGCTATTAGAATCAGTGAGGAATCACTGGTCGCTGTCATTATTAGAAAGATGTTTCTATAACCTATAGGTTTAAAAACCTGGGACTGGGAGCATTTGGGGAGGATGGTATTTGTTTTGTTTTGTACATTGAAGCAGAAAAACACAAAGATTTTAAAAGTCCTTTAAGAATGCAAAATTACTTAACTGTAGTTAAAGAACTCTTTGTATTGGAGAATTCTTATAAACTAATAAAATACAAGGTTTTATACTGTGTGTCTTAAAGTGGAAGAATAACACCCATAATTACAAACTGCTTAATATATGTCAGTTAATGTTCCATGTCAGGACCTGGAACAACTGACTGTCTCACAGTACTTTCTTTTGTCTTCAAACAGTTTCTACGGGACATATACCACAGCCACTGTTTCCTTAAAACAACAAAATCTGCTTATAAAATAAAGTAATGCAATTTTCATGTGACAAGATGCTTCCTTGCTCAGTTTCTCCTCTTACCGGTGCAGCAACTTGCAAATAAAGAAGTTATTAGTAACCAGCAAAGACCTCATCTAAATATCATCTATTTCTCAACTACCCTGAGAAAAACAATTGGATAAATAAATTTGTTCCTTCAGGATAAACTGCAACTTTCACTTCAGTAAGCAGTTACAGAACTTGCAAGAAAATTTGAGGAAGAGTATTTATGGTCTCCAAGCTAAAGTGACAAAATTTAAAAGAATAAATAAATGAATACTATTGAAAAAAACCCCATTAATATCTTTTGTAAGTGCTAGACATATATTCTTTTTCAACAAGGCACTTCTTACATGTTCATGTAAATGGAAGGATAAACTAGATAAGAAATAAAGATCTAAAGATAAAGATATTACAAGTAAGCCCTGAGACGGACTTCACAGAGATCTATGAAGACTACATATTTGTACTTTAATTTATTACATATAAACTCAAAAAATCTGTTCTAAAATAAAAGCTGTCTTCCAATAAACAAGGCAAATTCTAGGAAATGAATGCATCATGATTTTATCGTGTCACTTTGAAAGACAAAAGCATGCACTCCTTTCTTAAATTATGCTGTCTCCCAGTTCAATTACATTAAATATGCCAAAGCATGAACCAAAGACAATTTCTTTCTCTCCTTGAAATGTTAGACAATCAAAATTAAAACACATTAAAGACAAAGACCATATGCAAAAAACTTCAACTAAACCAGTTCATTTGGTTCATTATTAGATTGAAAAGCTCTGAAATATCTTTTTATCTAAATACAGATAATTACCTTTTTCACAGATATCCTTGGTTTCATTCGATTGCCCTGAGACCTGGCGTACATGTCCATGATCTTACCAGTCTTAGAATTGGATGAAAGAAATCAGCTCAAAAATACCTACAAAAAACAATTATATTTGATTATTTTATGTTTACTCATTTAGTTTGTGTCCACTTTGAAAATGCAAGTAGACAAAACAAGAACCAATAATCAAAACCAACTAAAAAACATTTTCAAACTGAGAAAGATTAAACAGCACACCATCCACACTGACAGTTTCCTTCAAAAAAGAACTGCCTGAATGACCAGGCATGAAATACAGAACACACACCTTGTAGTGAACTACACATTTAACCAGATTTGAAGGCTGCATGGGGGATGAGGAGGAACATTACATTAAATATTGTGTCACTGGTACTCTTGAAAGTTATCAGTAAATTCCTGTACCAACAATGCGCTGGAACTACCTTTTAACAATCTCGAGAGGCAAAAGTACAACCTACCCACTCAACCAACTGGCCTAGTCATTTCTGTCACCCAGAGGTACTACGGGCTAATGTGAATCAACACTCGTGTTCTCTGGCCCTGCTCTGGGCAGTCCAGTCTCTGCTGGCAAAACACAGCAGACCAAAGACGAATGTATCAGCACTTCAATGAAGTAGGTCATGAGTTTCTGCTCAAGTCAGCTGCCCTTATTGATCTTAAGCCTAGTTCTAATAACAAGAATATAACAAAACAGCTATGACACGAAAACAGTTTTTCCAAGTTTTCCTCTTCAACCAGCAGCAATGAATCTAGTTTGTTTCATTCATCTCTTCATCCCCTAAAAGAGGCAATAAATATAGTGTGTTGTTAAAGACAGAAAGCATGTGCTGGGCTTTTCAGTCCTATGAAAGTTTTAGTATTTCAGCTTTTCCCACAGACACACAATTTAACCAGGAAAAAGAACCCCTAGACTATTTAAAAAAAAAAAAAAAACAGGCAAGGAGCAAAGGCATGTAAAAATGACTGCTAAATAAAAAAAAATAAACACCAAGACATCAGAGTATGGATTGTCTTCACACAACTGACCAGATAGGTTTACTTGATCTCATTTCAAGCACATATCTAACTTTCATATGGGAAATGAATCTTTATTGTTCCCGAATATAAGTAACTTAAATAAGAAGATTAGTATTGTCATCAAGTAACTGTGTTCTTCACCTTCCTCCACTCCCAGCACAGATAAAAATAAAACCTCTTCAAGAATACAATAGAAAGGATTATTATTAGGCACATCTATTCAGAATTCACCTTGATTTCTGCTTTTCTTCACAGAGATGAACTTGAAAGAATCTTAGGAAAAAATTACATTGATTCAAATAAACAATATCTTAATCTCTGGAGCACAGCATCTCTCTCAACTGGATGTCTGGTTTGGAAAATTAAGCCAATGATGCAAAGCAGATAGGCACATGTAAACAGATTATATACTATATATAAATATAATAAATACAAGTAAGAAACTCAATTCACAGTAAACTATGAATGGAAGATTAAAAAAACCACAACAATTCTTCTGCTGAAACTCGATGTGTTAAAAAGAAAAAAGCCACAAAACACTATCAGGCAAGAAAAAGAGATCCACTTCCTTTTCCCCTACTGCTCTTAAATGGCTAATACACTATAAATCTAATCATACTGGGGAAATAGTCTTAGACACTCCTTAAGAAAAGTCACCTATGGGAAAAGCTGGTATTCCACATAGGTTTTCCAAAGTGGAATCAAGCGCGCTCTCTGTAAAATTGCAGACAACACCAAGCTGAGTGGTGTGGTTGACATACCTGAGGGATGGGATGCCATCCCAGAGAGACCTGGATAAGCTGAAGCAGTGGACCCATGTGAATCTCATGAGGTTCAACAAGGCCACATGCAAGGTCCTGTGCCTGGGCTGGGAAAGCTCCCAGTACTGACACAAGCTGTAAGATGAAGAGACCAAGAGCGGCCCTGAGTAGAAGGATTTGGGGGTGCTGGTGGACAAGCTGGCAATATGTGTTTACAGCCTAGAAAGCCACCTGTATCCTGGGCTGCATCAAAAGCAGTGTGGCCAGCAGGTCAAGGGAGGTGATTCTGCCCCCTCTGCTCAGATCTCACCTGGAGTGCTGCATCCAGCTCTGGGGTCCTCATCACAGGAAGGACATGGACCTGTTGGAGTGGGTCCAGAGGAGCGTCACAAAAATAATCAGAGGGACATAGCAGCTCTCATATGAAGACAGGCAGAGGAAGTGGGAGTTGTTCAGCCTGGAGAAGACTCCAGGGAGGCCTTATAGCAGCATTTCAATACTTAAAGAGGGCTTATAAAAATGACAGGGACAAACCTTTTAGCAGGGCATGTTTAACAGGACGAGGGTGAATACTTTAAACTGAAAGAGGATAGATTCACATTAGATAAGAAAAGTATTCTACAATGAGGGTGGTGAGGCATTGGCACAGGCTGTCCAGAGGTTGTAGATGCCCCATCTCTGAAAACATTCAGGGTTAAGCTGGACAGGGGTCTGAGCAACCTGATCTATTTGAAGATGTTCCTGCTCATTGCAACAGGGTTGGACTAGATGGCCTTTAAAGGTCCCTTCTAACCCAAGCCATTCTGTGACTTTATATATCCATTTTTTCCCGTGATTTGCTGAGAACACCCTTTTCATCAGACCATGTAACAAGCATTTAGCTAGCTTTTCCATATACATATATCCTCGTTTGAATACATGTACGGATCAGAATTAAATAATCAGCTTAAGGGAATGCAACAGGAAATTTGCCATGGATTTAATCTCTTTATATAAGTTTATCCCATGTCTAAATTTATTATAAGTCAGTGTGTATTGATAATTATTAGCTGGCACAGAGGAAGAAAATTTATGTATTTTCTGTAAAGTGCAAATGTGCTGAGTAAATCTCTTCAATAGCTATAGGGGCATATGTAGACATGTGCAGACCTATGTTAAACACATAAAGGATATGAGAAATTTCAACTATACAGGCAATAAATTTGAAATATATGTAATATGTTCTACACAATGACATTACTATATCTATACTTATGTTTCAAAAAAGGCTTTTCTAGTAGTGCTACAGCAAAAACAGGTATCTTTCTTTTAAGAAAAAGTACCTTTTTTTTTTTGTCTTCAATACAATTACCTGAAGCAGACTAGAGAACTCTGCTGATGATTTGCAAAAGTCAGGCTTAATCAAACACTGACTTTTTAAAGATTTATTCCAAATAAGAAATTTAAAAATACCTTAAAAACAACATTGTTTTAAAAACATAAAACCATCAAGGTTGAAGAGGCCTACAAAATGATCCAGTCCAATTGTCCATCCAGTACTACCACTGTAAACACTAAACCACATCACCCAGGGACAGATCCAGACACCTCTTTAACACCTCCAGGAATGGTGACTCCACCACCCCCCAGAGCAACCTATTCCAATGCCTGACCACCAGTGAAAAAATTTTTTCCAATGTCTACTCTCAATCTTCCCCATCTCAGCTTAAGGCTATTTCCTCTGGTTCTCTCACTGCAAGCATGGCAGAAGAGACCAACAACCTCCTTTCAGACAGTTGCAGGGAGCAATGAAGTCACCCCTGAGAATCCTTATTTCCAGACTAAACAAACTCAGCTCCCTCGAGCATTCCACATAAGATATGTTCTCTGGTCCTTTCACAAACCTTGTTGTCCTTCGCTGGACATGCTCCAGCACCTCAATGTCCTTTCTGAAGTGAGGAGCCCAAATCTGAACATAGGGTTCAAGATGTGGCCTCACCAGTGTCAAGTACAGAGGGACAATCACTTCTCCAGTCCTGCTGGCCAGACTAGTCTTGATTCAAGCCAGGATGCCACTGGCCTTCTTGGCGACCTAGGCACACTGCTGGTTCATGTTCAGACTGCTGTCAACCAGCACCCTCCAAGTCCCTTTCTGCCAAACAGCTCTCAAGCCATTCCTCCTGCATCCTGTAGTACTGCTTGGTTTTGTTGTGATCCAAGTGCAGGACATGGCACTTCGCCTTACTGAACCTCATAGCAATGGTCTCAGTCCACCAGTCAAGTCTGTCCAGAACCCTCTGCAGGACCTTCCTGCCCTCCAGCAGTTCAAGACTGACACCCAACTTGGTGTCGTCTGCAAATTTACTGAGGGTACATTTGATCCCCTCATCCAGATCATCAATAAAGATGTTAAATGGGACCAGCCATAAAACTGAACCCCTGGTAATGCCACTGGTGACCGGCTACTGACTGGATTTAGCTCCCTTCACAACTCTCTGGGCCCTGCCAGGCAGCCAGCTTTTTACCCACCAAAGAGTCCTCCCAAGTCACAGGCAGCCTGTTTTTCTAGGAGGATGCTGTGGGAGACAGTATTAAACACTTTACAGAAGTCAGGACAGATCACATCTACAGCCTTTCCTTCATGTGCTAAGCAGGTCACTTTGTCATAGAAGGTGATCAGGTTGGTCAAACAGGACCTTCCTTTTGTAAATCCATGTTGGCTGGGCCTGATCCCCTGGTTGTTCTGCATTTGCATTTAGAGCCTTACCAAAACAATTGCTATTGAAAAGCAAATTAAACAAGCCTACACCGACAAGCAGTCAGAATAGTCTAATGGATCCTTCTCTGTTTTTCATTTTTAATGGTTTATCTGTTTCACTGATCGGGTTGGCAGTCTTGAAAAAGTCCATTTATAAAACACAAGTTGTCTCAACCACAGCCACACCCACATCCACACCAAGAAGCGGGGAGTGAAATACATCACTGACAGTGAGCATTCATGAAAGGTTGGGTCCCCTTTTTCCTGTTTGGTTCTAATTCTTTCATCTTGTATTTTTGTATTTATAGAAGCATGACATGAATACCAAGCCTGACCAATTTCAAAAGAACCCTTCATTTTCTTTGTCTAGATCATTGCTTAAAGTTATCATCCACAGCTTGCCCCCAGTCTGGGGTGTGGATTCCAAAATACATCCTGGGAAAAATTGTTACTTGATGTATCAGGAATATCCCCTAGTCTAGATTTTGTGGCTTGTGCAGTTACATTTCTGTACTTTATTCTGCTGTGTATTTTGTACATAACAGAACTATACCAAGAAAGTTTGGGGTATTACCTTCTAAGCTGCAGTATTTTCTCAAGCAATCTTATCTCCCCTTAGAGAAAACTTCACCAGAGAACACCTTGTTTAGGAGATACTTTTGGGGTGTATATTGTTCGTTTTGGGGTTTTTCTAAGATTATACCATACCAGAAGATCAACAGAAAGCGTGAATAATCTAATCTATTATTTTTCCACACTGAGTAAAACTTTTCATCACTGTGTTTCTTCAACTGTCAACAGATTTTAAAGAATCCCTGAAGGATATGGAACTATGAGACATCAACCAAGATGGCATAATTTAATTACTATGTCCACCAAAAAATCACCTTGCCTGCAGACCAAGAAATACCACTGGACAAATGGGACCAACATTATTTAAAAACACTTAGTTACTCAAGAATTCATTAAATATTGGTGGTATCTATCACTAAAGTCTAACTGTACAATTCTGAAATAATCTTACACATATGAAGCAATGTAAGACTGTTCCCAAGTGTAACATGGATAAACGTTGAGCATTCTGTTCCCATTTATTTCAGTATCACTTATCTTTTCCAGATACAACCTAAGAGGGTTTTTTTCTCCCTATTTCACTCTGGCCATACATCAGAGCTTCAATTAGAAGCCTGTAATACATATACAGTTTGGATCCACAGTTCACATTTTCTTTTTTTCCTTTTGCATATTGGACTTTTGGGGACAAAACCGGAGAGAGGTACTAATACGGGAAGCTAAAGAAAGCCCCTCAAAGGAGCCAAAAAAGAAAAGGAGGAATGCTCGCTGTTCCTCCTCCCCTGAGGGAGAAAAGGAACTGGGAGGAGGACGTGGGAAGGGAGTGGGAGGAGACACTTTTAAAAAGCGAGATGTTGAGAACGGGGTGAACTTACTTAACCCGTGTGCACCGACCACAGCCCAAGCCACGCAGGAGGGAACGCGAACTCGCGGAGCCTCCGCGCAGCGCCCGCACCACCACGGGCAGGCACCAGCCCGCCGCCAGCCGCGGCTGCGGACACACAGACAGACACACAGACACACAGACACACCGACACACCGACGCGGCGCGGGGGAGCCCCGGGGCGGAGCGGGGGCAGCTGCGATCCCTCTCAGTCCGTGTCCCCCCGGTGACCGGCCGGGCCCGCGGGACCTGCGCTGCCCCAGGCGGATCCTTCCTCAGCGAAGGGCAGGGAAGCGAGCGGAGGATGCTCTGCGGGAGTTCCGGGGCCACCTGTGGCAGCGAGCCCCGCCTGACAGGCCGGCGNCAGGCGCGGCTGTGTGCCGTGCCGTGCCGTGCCGCTCCGCTCCCGCCCGGCCGCTCGGCAGGGCCCCGGAGCCCGGCCCGCAGCCCGGCCCGCTGGCAGCCTCGGCACGGGGCGCGGGGTGGAGGCTGGTTGGAGTCGGAGGAGGCACAGGCAAGACTGCCAAACCCCGTCCCTACGCCCTTCCTCCCTTCACGCTCCCTTTTTCATCCCGGTGCTCCCAGGTTCCCGGGACAGCAGGTGCGCTGTTTACCCCGGCGAACACGCGGCTGATTTCCACATCCTCGTGGGCGCTGTTGGGGCGTGGGATTTCTTTTTGTTTGCATGGGAAGAGCAACTTCGTGTAGCTTCGCAGCATAACTGGGTTTCACCGGGGGCAGCTCCTTCAGACACTGACCTGCCACCGAGGACACAAATGAGGAAGCGTGTTGGACGGTACACAATGGGCCGTCCTGGCAATGTGGGATAGCAGCTGTGTCCCTCCCCAAAGGAGAGACTTCTGGAACCGGGACACGCCTTTCTGGCGCTGGGCAGAGGAGAGGGAAGCTCAGGAGGAGGAACAACAGGCCCGGAGTTCCACCGTGGGGGCAGGAGGGCATGTGCTTGGAAAAGCTCCTGGAAGACAGAAAAGAGCGAGCCTCAAAGCTAAATTCAGCGAAAAGTCCCAAACTTCCTATACTAGAGAAGGGATTAGGGAAGAAAAGAATCATAAGATGCTAGCCGTGTAGCTTTCTCAATACCATTCGGTTTCAAAGTCTAACCCACCCCACTTTACAGAGAAAGACAAGCAGAGGGAGACTACCCTGACCTCATAAATTGCACTTCTGAGCCCTAGTAAAAGGATATGAGGATTTTTGCTACCAGATCTCCATTACTTTTCTAGATAATTCCTGCTTCTGCCTACCTTCTGATCTTAGTTAAGCTGAGGCTTTTATTTCTATTTAATGGTCATGGGCTGTTTCTGGTTCATGCAATCGTTTTAGACACTTCAGAAGTCAGGGGGTACATATTCATTCATTTTTGCTGACAGGCAGGTGAACTACATTTTAATTTACCATAAAAACTATTAAGCTGTGGAGAAAGCCAACAAACCGTGCAAACACGAGATAGATAAAAGAAACAAAGGATTGGTTCTAAAATTTGTCACACTGTGTGGCATAAGTGGGACAAATAAAATGTTTATCATATTCCTGGTCCCTATGGGATGAAGAGACAGTAAATGAATAATAGCATCAAGTTTAACTCAAGTTAATCATCTTTTCATCGAGACCAGCTTGACTTGGAAATACACTGTCATTTGAATAAAGATATTTTAACAGTTTGCACATCTCCAGCTAACCAACAAAATATCTCCTTTTGACCAACTCCATCCCTAAAAACACCCTTCAGTGTTCATGAAAGCTAAAAGTTCCGTAAGAGGGTTTTGTTGCTTTTAATGTATTGTTGTTTTTCCTGTATCAACAATAAGTAAAAAAAATTCTAAAGCAAAATAACTCTGGAAGCAATGTAAACATGAGAAAGCATGCTTTAAAAATAATTTCAAGCCTTTTGTTCCCTTTGTTTTATAATTCCCCTTAAACTATTCAGAATAGTGACTTCCTATGGCTCCCTGCCAAAACCTTGAGAAAAATCAAGATTTACCCTCATCAGGAAACTATGAAACATGACCCACAGCACACCATTGTTTGTCAGAGAAAACGTTATTTTTTTTATACAATAACAAAAATGGGCATGGCTTTGAAATAGTGATTTATTTTTTTTAATTGATTTAAATACCATCTATGTATAAGCACGGGAAACTTGTCTGATCAGCCAATACTTGTTAAAATTTATTTTAATTATAAAGAAACAGAATGTTGGTTTCTGGGCTCTGATATTTTCTGTCCTGTTAATTTTATATTTTTCAGGGCAGGGTCAGGCCAGTCAGAACCCATTCTGCTGACCTCAGCCAGGGAGCAGGGTAAGCTGGGGCAGCCCCAGCCTGAGGCATCAAGCACTTGTGGGGACAGGGATGGGTAAAAGCCAGGCTGGGACATCAGTCCACTTGTGGGAATCAGGATCAGGCCCCATGAAGAGGATCAGCATCAGGCAGAGCTGGCCATGCACCTGTAGTGTTTTCTGCCTGCTCATTTGGTATGAAAAATAGGCATCTTTTTGTCAAAACTAGTGTTATGCCCCTGGTACTATCCTGACTCCCTGTCTGCACCTGTTTTTTAAGCTTGATATTTCAGGATCACTGGCTTGGATCAACTTGTTCAAAGATTGTCTCAGACTGACTGATATGTCATCTCTCTCAGGTATTGAATGCCAGGTCTCTGAAAGGTGTTGAAGAACTAGTCTGTGACTTTATGGCAGTATTATGTCCATTTTCTTCGTAGTCTCTCACCTACATTTTTTTCCTCTGTACATGAAAACTACAAAGTTGCACGTTTGTGTCAATGTTATTTTGTCAGGGCTTTTTTATTATACTAATTCTGAAAAATGTCCCTGTATAACTAAAGTTTTATTAAGTTCGGGCAAGTGTTGAAATTATGTCCTATAACCTACAGTTATAATAAGGATTGCCCTCTCAAAGGCAGATGGGTAATCTATAGTCTGTGTGTTCCTACCTATAACAGGAGGCATAGCATACTGTTCCTGTCTTAAAACCTGTGTAAGCCTTTTCCATTGATCCCCTTGCAGCAAGCTGGGAAGGATCTGCCATGCTTGATAATGTTTCGCCTTTCTCCCCCCCCCAACCCTTCAAAAAAAAGACAAAAAAATTTAAAAAGATCTAAAGCTCATAGCTCATGTAATAATTTCATTAATGATTTCTAGTGGCTTCTCTGTTTATAACATAACCTGCAGCTCTGCAGCCCAGCTCCCTGCTCCTGTGTCTGCACTGCTTCTGACTGTGCCAGCATGAACATTTGTGAAATGAAGCAATAAATGAGACTGAACTGAGAAGACTAGAGAACAACCTGCTTTCCCTCCGTTTTGCTGATCCAGTTTGCCAGGATAATAAATGTGTCAGCATGGCACTGGGGATAGCACAGAAACAACTGAGAACAGAAACAGCTTAAATGGTCTTGTTCTGCTGCCGAGTGCATACCCATGTGTTGACTTGCTACACCCTATTCAGTGTCTCCTTGAAAGTATTTTTAACATACCTACCACCTCTAAAACTGGAACTCTTTGTCTCCGTGGGTAATTCTATTAGTTATCTTGTCATGGATCTTTGGCCTTGGCTGGTCCACGGCATTTGTCTCTGACAAGAGCTGGGTTTATGGTGTTATAGTATGATGTGATGGCACTTTTTGGTTTCTTTTCACTGAATGTTTCACAAATCCATTTTTTTACATGTCTCAGAAGTAATTTTTAATTGCATGTTTATGGATATTTTCACTTCTTTTATCAACAGTGAAAACCTAATGATCTTTATATATGTGACTATTTTGCAGCTATTGCTTCTTTCTCTTTCCCTGGAGTTTGATCTGTGACCTGTGTAAGTCATCTTTCAAAACAGTATGCATAAGGGATGTAATCCACAGACTATATACTGAATTCATCCCTCAGTTGGCCAGTTATATCCTGCTGACAAATGAGTTCTCGGAGCCAACTAAATAGACCTTTTAATGGAAAGCGTCACAAACTAACCTTATGAAAAAATGCATTGTACTCCATAGAGAGGGTTTCAGATGATATGAGATTATAATCCAAAGCCTTGGAAAGCTCTCTGAATTCACATCCTTTCTGTGCATTGTGTTTGCTTAGAGGATGCGATAAACACCGTCACTGTGTTACACACTGTGTTACAATTATAACTGGAGCTGGCTGGGAGGTGAAATTTTTATTCTACAGGAAATTCTAGCTTGTCAATATTTTGTTTCATCGAGTGCTGGAACAAAATATGTTGGCTCTGCAGCCTTTCTGGCAAAAATGGAACAATCTATTTCTTTGCCAGCTGACAAGCCTGGGAAGCCAAGAAACCAACTGAGCAGTCAGCTTGATGCCAGGCAGCTAGATAACCAGTCAGCTGAGCTACAGTAAGAAGCCAGCTTGGCCAGCAGCCACAGCCAGATCACAGCTAAAGCTTCTGTAGAAAGTTTTGATGGAACCAGAACAATTCAGAATGTCCAGAGCCAACCTGTTCAATTAGAAGATGGTCAAACCCTCTTAACAACCAACTACAGTCAGGAAGGGATGTAACTGTACTGCCCTTTGTGTTCCTTATGGATTTCTTCAGCTTTTGCCTTTTGAGTTATGCACACATTTAGTATGAGCTAGTATGAGCTGATCAGATCAGTGAATTTTCACTGAGGATTAATGATGACACCCAAGCCTATGAGGGAGCTTTCAGAGTGTCTTTCATTGCTAGTTTTGTGATTGTCATTCAAATAACATTGCATGCCAGCAATACCTCATGGTATCTGCTTGTGTCTGCCTGCTAACCAGAAGGTGCAGTTACTGCAGGCAGTACACTGTGAGACTGAAATTAACTCTTATTTCTGCTATCTCATTGTCTTCAGTCCATATTTGTGAATGAATGTAAGTTAAGACAAGCTTGCCAAAAATACAATAATGAGGCAAATACATCTTCTGAACTAGGGAAAAAGTACTGATCTTTACTGGGTAGTTGGTAGTGTTAATGTCAACACCAATATGGAGAACTCCCTTTTTTGTCAGAACTAGCTGTGCTCATATGCTGTTTGCTGAATGTAAGCTTAAACGTTATCACAGAATTCTTGCAATACTCCAGTTACTTTTCCCTGTTGGTGTATTTTTGGAAAGGTATCAGACAAGTATGTAAAGAAAATTGTATCTTTGCCTTCCTGAAACTTACAGTTATGGTATCATCATAAAAGGTATCAGCAACTTTTTTCAAATGCTTAGATAATTTCTATTGTAGGATAAATCTTATAATTTCATAACTCTGCAGATACTGTACACCCTATACACTCCTCTCATTTGTTCCCAACTAGTTGCTGCATAGAATTCCTCTTTAAAGGCCAGAGCTGTCATACACCATCATCACTACAACTTTGGTAACTCCAGGGAACAATGAATTTCCTTGCAAATGTTTAGTGGTAATTAAATTTTCTGCAACTTCATCTATTTAAGTAGTCTCTAATATTCTTGGTGTGGAATTGGAGGACCAACAGGTGCTTTACTGAGATACATTTCAAATCTTGTTCTTTCCACATGTAAATAAACCTCACTTATTTTCTCTCTCAAATTCAACCACTGTGGAGATGCTACAGCATCTGGATTCAAAGTGGATTTAATGCCAGTTGTTTTTTATTTTCATATTTTTCATAATTTCTAAGTATGGCCCAGTTTATTGCTGTTTTTACAGAGTTTTTTCTTGAACTGGAAATCATTTGCATAGTGAGTATTTTCCCGTAATCTAAATAGTTTAATGTACTATTCATGGTGTGCTTTCCTCTTCATTTCTGCTGGACTTGTTAGTTTTCTGTGTGCTGGTGCAACGTATCTTGAAATGCGCTTTTCATCTCAAATGAAATAACTTGAGCATATGTTTAAGGTTTAAGTCAGTCTCAATATGATCATTTGGCTTGCCTGGTTTTATATTCCACACACAAATAACGGCTGTCATTTGTCATTTAAGTCTTTCTGATTCTTAATTTCCTCAGTATTGCCACATACTCAGAGATTATTTAATTTCTGTTCTGATTCAGCCTGTAACAGAAATGCTCTTTAAACATGAGCACACTTTAATTGCAGTGTTCCTGTCTTTTTCCATCAAAATATTGACTGGAAACTACCAAATCCTTATACATCTTGTACGTCTTGGTGATACCTTTTCAGCAAAATTATTAATAGCTTCTCCCAAACTTCATTTTCAGTTCTCTCAAAAAACCAAACCAAA
>VWZF01005263.1:347281-517258 GCA_013396755.1 Sclerurus mexicanus | reverse complement strand
ATACACAAAAAAAACCAAACAAAACAAAAAAACAAAAAAAAAAAAAAAAACAAAACCAAAACAAAACAACCCCAAAAAAAAACAAACAGAAAAATACCCCAAACAAACCAACAAGACAAAAAAACAAACAAAAAAACCCAAAAAAACTCCCAAAAAACCCCTCAATGTGTCAAGGAAACAATCATCTAAGACAAACTAGGAGTGCCTCATTTCTCCATCCACATGGTTGTCTAAAAATTCACTGTAATAGAAATAATCCTGAAAAGCCTCATGTCAGAAAGAGGGAAATTTTACCCCAGGGGACTGCCATTGTGAACAGTCACTGTACACCCCTTTCCAAGGAATTCTTTGCAAATCAGTGTTCGAAGACAGAAAATCTTGGCCAAAATGAAAAAAAAAAAAAAGAACAGAAATACCTGAGAGAAATCCTGTGAGTTCTTCCCTACCACCATAAGATTTCTGAATAGCTATTTCCAAGCTACCTTCATGGAAGGCTATTTCATTTTCCCAATGAAATTTTTCTGGGAAAATTTCTCAGCTCAGAATTGTTATAGGCCCTATTGAGAACCAGATAAATTTGATTTTTAAACTGGCACTGAAATCAATCAGAGCAGAAATGTAGAATGTAAACATTCAAATGTATTTTCAGAGTACACCTCATTTAGCTGAAGTGTTGTGAGCGATGATTACACTGTGACCTCCTGATGCATGGACTCTTAAGTCAGTAATGGGATGGGCAGGGTAGTGATAAACTATGCGTGAGTCTAAACTGGAACGCTTTTTAAAAGATCAGCATCTAGAGCTTTGTGGATAATGATCACAATAATGTCCATAATATTCTATAATATATCATTAAGTTAAGGTGCAGCTTGGAGGAAAAAAAACCCAAAACCAAAACAACAGCCTGGCACTTTCGAGAAGAAGCAACTCCATGACTTTGTGTTGACCAGTAAGACAACAGATAAAAGCTTTTAAGAACAAGCCTTCATCTGTCTTCGTTGCAAAAATGTGACATACAGAAAAAAAAACACCTGTTCCATGGTGTTTCAATACTTACAGCTCACCTGACTGTGAGAGTAAATTGAGTTTTTCAAGACTCAAAATGTAGGTTAAGATTATACATCTTGGGAACACTATGTTTTACTGGATACTTTAGACCATGTCCCATGGAGGTATTAATTTTTCTTTTAATTAATTAAGAAAATTAATCTTCTTTGTGGTCACTTGTGCTTTAAAGCTGTGAAAATATATATATTTTCTTATATATATAAAAATATATAAAATCAAAACATTTTTCATTAGTCAAAAGGGGAATGATCCATTGTCTGTTTGCTCTATAGCAAGAAACTGCATTAGGAATATTTGAAAATGTAATAAAAGTGTTTTAAAATAAAAAAAATGTTTGAACTTCAACAATGTGTCATCATTTACAACTGGTAAGACATTGTTCTATCTATAAATGACTGGAAAATGAGAATTAATATTTGCTTTCATATAACTGCCCAGGTCATATGTTGCATAATAAAGCAGATATGCTCTAGATAAATCAGAATTTTATCCTGAAAGCTGTATTGTAAAGATATTCTTTTTTTTCTTTTTCCTTATCTTTCAAAAAGTTTCCAGAATTACCAGTAGCTTTTTATTTCATTGGTTTTGAATACCTGGAAATGTTGAGGCCCGTCCCTGCAAGTTGGTTTTCTTGAGAGATTGCAGTCAAAAGGTTTCTTAGGTATTTTCATGCTACTAAAATTTAGGTAAGGATTAACCAACCGTGATTTTCTATTCTTTAGAGCAGTGAAGATGTGAGGCAGGAAAGAAGTTAGTGTCTGAAGTGCTGATAATACCCATATTTCTTTACTTTAAACTAAAAGGTCTATGATAGTCTTAAGTGTTAAACCATCCAATTCTTAATGAGCTGACTTTAATAATATAATAAAATTACTGAAGGGTGAGTTGCAATAACGTACTGATGACAGATTCTTTAGTAATATATCCTTTAAAACATATCATACCAAAAGAGAAAAATGAAAATGGATTTCCATTCCCCTGCAACCCTAACTTTACTATTTTTTTAATACCAGAAAACAAAGATAAATTGATTTGATTTAGCTTATTCATTGGCAAAATGGTGTTGATTTTTCAGGGCATCGAAAGGATTTTTTTTGGTGCTTGAAAGCTGATTGATATGAGTTATTTGTAAGGAGAAGAAATGCAGGGTTTCAGAAGAGTCACCGAGGACTTCGCGCCTTTAGGAAATAGTGTAATGTTTTGTTTTCCCATCCTGGTTCCCTCAGGCTATGGCAAGTCAGGTTTGCTTGAAGGCACCTTTTCTGCTCCTGCCTCCTTCATTATCCAGGCAGCTTTGCAGCTTTGAATGGCTGGTTTTCCCCTTTCACAAAAATAGAAGTCTTTTCATATGAGGGACAGTGTTAGAACACACAGGGCCACTCCTGATAGCTGGTATGCGATGAGGGAAGCGCCTAAACCTGAGAAATGAGAAATGTGCCAGGATCCAGTGTACAGATTATTACCTTCCTTTTTTTTGGCTTGCTTTAAATTCAAGGCTTATTTTGGGTTTTGTCCCCTTCTGTCTCAAATGTGCTGGGGGAGGATAATTTTCTGTGTAAATGCACTTGAAGAGACTGCAGAAACCTGATATATATATGGATGATGTTAAGGCTGAGTTTCCAAGTAAAATTTATTTCAGTTTTATAGGTGATTAGGTTTAAGATATTATTTTGAAATTAATGTTTATTATTAATATAAATAATAAATTGCAACTTAGCATGGCTATATGGTGTATTTGAGGGTAGTGTATATATGTGCATGTGGGTGGGAAATACACACTGTACTACAGAAAATACATTATATTCATTAAAATAAAGTGTTCTGCTGAGGCCTCTAATTTTTAGTGTGGATGTTTTCCAGTTCTTTTCAGGAAAGATAATGATGCACACTGCAGGTGAAGGAGACTTGTCAGAGCTAGGAGTGCTGCTCACATTATGGACTGAGGAAGAGAGTACCATAGAGACAGACCATTACGGTCCCTCAGGCTTCAGAAGCATCTGGAAGAAGGCAGAAAGTGAATTTTAAGCTACTGTGCACTGCACCATCTTCCCTCTGTGCTTCAAAGGGCTTCATACGTCTCCCCCCACAGTGATCTCCAGAGCAATCCTGATGTGGTGTGTTACAGCTCCTTGCAGATTAAGTCTTCATTCGTTAAAAAGAAAATCCCAATTTCAAAGTACTGATGTACTGTGTGTACATAAAGGACTGCTGGTTTTTGGACTGTATTCGTTATATATAAACAAAAAAACCAACAACCCCAAAACCTCTCTGACATCCATCTGCAGTGATCATACACACCTCTCTTTTCATTCAACATTCCCTTACCAAGGATACTGCAGATCTAACGTAAGATGATCCTAAGTGAAAAGTAAAGTTCTGACAACAAGACAAAGCACTGAGAAACATGATTACAGCTTGTTTTTTAATTGAAAGAAGCTTGTTTAGACCTCTTCTTCTATTAAATTTCCTATAGAAATGTCAACATTTCCATCCCAGATCCAATAGTTCAGCCCATATTGCATCTCTGACAGTAGTTAACAGAAGATGTATTACATGAAGTTGCCCATTATCCAATGCAGAACAAATACAGAAAATATTTATTTAAAACTTTTGTCATTTAGTAATTTTCTCAAGTTTTACAGTCTAAGACACAGGGTTTCCAGAAATGCTCATCTTAGTGATACAGACTGATCTGCTAGCTTGTGTTAAATTTCCTCTTTTTTTTTTTTTTTAATGAAGCTCTGCACTTCTTTAAAATCAGATTAGAATGAGAATTGCTGATTTTTCACTTTACTGAAAGACTTAACCCATACAATAAAAGGAGAATATTATCAAATACAATGGCAGCCATACAGGGCTGAATTTATCTATGCTATACTTTACACAGGGCTGAGTAGCTCAGTATTTGCAGTTATTACATATGCACAAAACACCCCGAACTCACCTGTCATCAAGAGAATTATCCAATTTATCCAAAGCAAAATTCGGACAGGATTGACCTTCCCCAGAATTTAGTCATACTATGAGAAGTGCCACAGGACCTTTAGTTACAGCAGATGGTTAGGTCTTCTCCTTCTGTCTCACTGGGAAGAGGAAAAGAAGCTCCAGCAAAATGCTGGGATAAAGTATCTTCCCGGGACACTGGTTACATGTGTAGTCATACAGCTACAGAATTAGTAACATCATTCCAAGCTATGCTTTTCGGCTTTCTTTGGAGATGTCACAGTCCAGTATGAATACTATTTAGCTCATGACATTTAATAGCACTTGTAGAGGACTGGGGCTTTTTTTTTCCCTCTTACAGTGCATTGCGGTCAGTCTGGAGAAGTTGTCAGTGTTTGTACCTTCATTCTCTCTTTCTCTGGTGAACCTGAGGTTGCAGTTTATGCCAGCTTGCTGGTGGTGGTGAAAGGGGAATATTGTCCTCTTTTTCCCTTTTGTCATTCCTCTCTTTTCCCAGTACTACTTCCTCATTGGGCCAGTCCTGTTGCTAGATTCTTCTATAATTTGGTCTAATTCAGCAATGATATTCACTTATGACATGGTCAAGTTCGTTGACTCTTCTTGACCATATTAGGGAGTTAATGCTGGTTGACAGGTCTGACAAAAACCAGTGCTGGGGCTAAACAAGTAGCAGTGAGCAAGACAGGGAGCAGGCATGTAAATTCACAACCTAAAGTTTCTGTTCTTTTAAGTTGCACTATGCCGTAGTGTGTTTTGAAAAGTGGGTGAGAAGCTCCATGGTTTAAAGGGAGTGCAAATGAGGGACAGAGCAAACCAGCGTGTGGGCAGTGGGTTTCTCACTGTGCTGAAGCCCTGCAAGCACTAGGTGGCCTGCTTTTAAAGGAAATGGGAAATCCCATCCATGTCTGTGTGCTAGAGAGGATTAAAAGTGCAATTTAACACAAGTTATGCATCTATGTTATGTATCATGCTATTCATGCTAAAATTTCATCACCTCCATACAATGCTAATCGTGTCTGAAGGAAGAGACACCACCAGTGTTGGTGTTGAATGCCCTCAAAGACACCAAGGGCCAAAGGAGAATGGAAGGTAAGGGATAGAGCTGCCCTGCAAAGTGTGGTATTATCAACAGGCTTTTCGCTGCATTTTTTTTTAACTATCAAGAGGGGAGAACAAGAGGAAACAAAGGGACGCAGAAAGAGAAACTGAATTTTAGCTGAGGTAGTGAATCTTCTGTGAAAGTTCTCCTGACAGTAATTTATCTCTGAAAGAGAATGACTTCTCTTCTGGGCCAGTAAAAGGAGTCAATGCAAAAAGAAAACTTTGATTTACTATAAAGGTCTTGAACCACTAAATAAATTTAAAAAGTCAGTTAATATTGAAAGCAAACAAAGCTTTGGTGAAATAGTGAGTCTAACAAGAAGTTGCAACAGAATCATTATACACATCTTATGCTCACGAATACCTTAAACACCAGTCACTCAGTGTCCAAACTTTTAACATGGCATGCACCCTAAAATTCTCATTTTCTTCTGCTTAATGTGGGAGGTGTGAAACTGATGGCAGCAACAAGTGAGTCTGGCAGCCAAAATGGGAACATTAACAGGTTGGTAAAATGTCATGTAACATCTTTCCAGCACTGTGATTCCTCCCAGGCAAACCCCTTCTACCAACACAAAGGCAGCCTGATGGTCAGGTTCCCAGAGGTCACAAAGCAAATAGGTTTGTGGAGGATAGGAGTACTCTCTAAATTAAGGGAAAATATTATTTCTTTCCACTGCCCCAGAGATTAGTCTGGATATCAGAAGCATCCAAAGTGGGCATTAGCCTAACAGATGTAAAAGAACCACAAGGGTTTATGTTCCAAGCTTTTCTCCATTTAATCCAGCAAGTGAAAAAATCTTTAATGAAAATTGAGATTGGCCAGCCGTCTAAGAAAATGCAGGACATTGAATCTTGTTTTCAAAATATGTACATTTTGAAAGGTGATTTATGTTGGGAAAATTAGCCATGATGTGTTGTTGATCCTGCTAGCAAACGATATGGGTTAATAATTTAACTTTTGTTTAAAAACTAGTACTTCACCAAACCTTAATTGAACTTAGTCAGCCATTAGCTATGGTTCCTATTGACTGAGAAATAAATGATGATTGATTATTCTGACATAATTAATTGTTATTGTATTTTTCAGCAATTTAGGCTCATTTGCCCAGGGTACTCTTTCCACAATATTCAGAAGATTTAATTAATATTCCTATTATTAATATTCCCATAGTATTAATAATTTAATTTAATTAAGATTCTGGGAATTACAGAGGAATCATTTTCATGGCTGAGTGGTCACAGGGAGATAAAATGATTTTGAAAATTTTAATTTTGGGCACATTTGATTTGTAAAGCAGTATATACCTTCCTAAGACAAGAAGGTTTTACACTTTATGCTGTTCGTTTCTTGATGTGGTGGTGAAGCAGAGCTGGCATAGGAATTGTTTTTCCATCTCCCCCTGTGTAGCTGTCTAATTCCTTTATAAACTCTTTAAGGAAGGTAGTTGATTTTTATTTATATATAAACTCATTCAATTATTTTCCTCTTATAAATGAAATGACAAATGAGACTAACTGGCACCTGGAAAAATAAGTTCAGACTTCAGCTGGATTTTACAAGGCAGTCAACGCTGTCTGATGCTTTCACTTCTCTTGATCCAGTGTCCCTCCTGTACCAACACTTCCTTGGGTTTATGGCCACTGGATTACCTGAGAGAAAATACTCAAAACATGGAAGGTGGAGGTCTAGAAAAGAGGAAGTGAGAGATGGAATACCAGAGCAGAATCACATACAGCTCACATTGTTAGAAAGTCAGTGCTTGTAAGAGAAGAACCTCACTTTATAACAGACTGTTTTATTCAAGGGCATTGGTTTTAATTTTAGGAAAGGGTTGCCCACACACCTCCAGATAAAGGCACTCTCCTCTGAGCTTTCACTGTGCCTCAGATGAGGAGTTTACCCTAGAGCTCACCTGCTCCTCCCAGTGTTTATAGAAGCTGGTGAAGGAAAAAAGGATAGCCTGAAACCATGACCTACCAAGCTTTTTGTGCAGGTATTCTGAAGTAATCTGTGAACCTACAATCCTTAAAAAAGCAGTTTCCTCTCATTCCAAAGAAACCACATTTTGGGAGCAGTTCCATGGCATCTCCAACCTCTTGAACTCTTCCTTCTTTTCATTCATCTGAAAATAGCCCCCTAATATTTCTGACTAACCGAACTAATGCTTTAAAGCAAAGTTAGTTGGAAAATAAGCCATCGAGCATAAATCAGAAGTACATACTCCTACATCACCTGCAAGCTCCTGGGTGAACGCTTGCTGATTTGACCTTCAGATGGCTTCAACAGTGGGTCAGAAATGCTGTGCCCAGGAAGTTTCAGCAAAGCAGCATTCCCTCAGAGTGAGGGAAAACATGCTGTCCTTTGAATTGTTATACCATTAACAGATTACTACTATTACCAGCGACAGTGTGCATTAGGGATTCAGAGGTATTACGTGACTGATTTTTGAATAATGAACTGATCTACTCAGGGGACAGCGTGACTGCCAGAACACATATCTGCTGTTACACTGATGTCGCTAGGCAGCAGACAGACTTTTTTTGGATTGAAATTAAAGAAAGGAAATTGCACTTGGCAAAGTAATTGGGAAATGACAGTGGGTAGCTGAGAAGGGCTGAAAGCTTTGAACCACGGGAGAGGCAAATAACAGCGAAAGGGCAGAGGGGCGGAATGAGTTCAGAGGGGCAAATGCAGGCACAGCTGTGCACTGCTGTCAGGGAAAGGAAATGGAAACTAAAGCTAAGAGCAGAAATCCCGCTGCCTCAACAAGGTGTCTGCCATGTCCCAGGATGTCCCATTTCATCACCATGACATCCATCATCTCTCTCTCTCTATAAAAAGAAAGATGCACTTCCGTGTAGATCCCCTCTGTCCTCATCTGAAGGAGGAGGACACGGTCCAGCTGCTGCTCTCGCTCATCTGTTGTGCATTTGGCCAGGACAGAAGTTATTGCACCTGCTTGGTGTTTTGTCATGCTTACAAGACAGATTCAATCCATGACATCTTCCTGCTATTAGATGGCTGGGGAAGATCAAGGCCATGGTTCCACTGATATATTTTATTTTCAAAAAGTATGCTTTAGAATATGATCACAACTGCATTTACGTAATTAGGAAACAGTCTGCAATCACTTCAAAGGAAATGGGAGAAACAACTAGTTAAATACACAACCCACTCAGGCTAATGCCATACTCCCACATCTGCTTCCAGAATGGGCACATTTTAATTGAAATACTTTTCTAAACTTTTAGTGGCCTGAATGGCATAATTTAAAAATAATTTTAATTCCCCACTTTTTACCATATTCTACTTACCAATGTTCTAATAGTCTAATATTAACATGAAATGAAGGAGCTGCTTATACTCCTTATATGCATCAATTTCATTTTTGCCCTTGTAGTTTGTTACACCATCCAAACTGAATCTCTTTAAATAACTTGCTACTAGATTTTCTGTTTTAGACAAGACATCCACACAGCTCTTTTTTATAAACTGGACAATAACTCTGTTAGATTTACTTCAGAACTTGTAATTTCAACTCTTTCCTGTCTACCACTTTCTTTTCTTCAGATTTTTATTAATTTAGTTATAGGAGTTAAAAGTTAGCACAGACTTCAGCAGCACCTATTTGGTGCCACTGACATGAACAGATTTATTATATGCCACAAGTACTAAAATGTGGTATGAAAAGTTCACCCATTTACCGAACTTTTCTTAAAATTATTAAAAACTTCCCTCAGTGCATCTCCCAAGTTAAGACTTAAAATTCAACCACTTTTTTTCATATGGTTTGACTTTTTGTTCACAGTAATCTAATCCATGGGCAAGATGAATTATGGGAAGCCTACTTTATTGTTCAGTCTAGCTGCTAGAAGCAATTTGGGAGAGTTTAGAGTGTCCAAGCACCATCACACGCAGTCTCCTCAGGTACCGCAGAGTGCCATCCCCAGGGGTGTTCCCTACTTTACCCCATTAGCTATTTTGCCTACTACAATCTCTCATTTATGCCACAGGTTTGACTATTGCAACCAACCATTTGAGCTCAGTTAATGAAATGGAATGCTCCCAAAACATACCCAAAATTAAAGGACAGGCTTCAGTCCTAAGAGAACTGTAAGCACCTGGAATTCATGATGCATTAAAACCCTCAGCACTGACCTTTAAGCATTCTGGGTTATGCATAAAAATGCCTCTCCAACGTATGATTGCTTCAGGACAATAAGATCCCAACCACAAGACAACTGCCTTCATCAATCACAAGTTTATTGCCTTCATGAACTGACTTAGATTACTACACAGCCTATTTTTCCTTCTGTATATGCCATTGATTGTAGCTGCTTTCACATCATGTCCTGTGTTAAGTACCAGCCTAGTAGCTCACTGACCTACAACACAGTAGATGATGATTCCCTGCAGAATTGCCCTCTGGAATCAACTCAAATGAGTGTTTATCTGGGTTGCTGTTAGAGAGGTACAGTCTACACTACTAAGGAAAAAATGTGTTTGCTTTTACTGCCACTTACCCTTGGAAAAACCAGTGCTACTGTATATTCTCTTTTAATGACTGCTGTTACTATGGATGCAAGTGCAAATCTGTTTTTACACTTAATACACTGTAAGCCAGGAAGATCTAGTGGAAGATCCCTGCAAATGTAAACACCTATGTGCACAGTGACCTACTTACATGTGGGTTTGCACATAGCCATATAAAGGACATATAAAAGCTGTATTCAAAGCCTGTAATTTAAAACAGTTTTCAGGCAGTCTCTGGCAGACTAAATAGAAATGCTGCTTGATAGTCATTCATCCAAATTTTATTTAGTTTTAACATACAGAGTTTTCTTTTACATTACAAAGGCTTGCACTGTGCCAGGGACTTGCCATTGTATTTATTTCTCTGGGGAATTTTTGTAGCAGCCTGCATTTTGAGTGGATAACACCTAAAATTCAGTGTCATGATGTTCAAGATTTTCCACTGATTTCTAGACACAAAAATAATTCAAGGACTTCCATACATTGAATGCATTCTGTTTATTTGAGAAGGAAGATCTCATATGAGTGCCCATTATGGAAGGCATCTCTTATCATGTACAATAAAATCAACCATTGCTTCCAGCAGAATACAAAAATACACATCTCAGTGACTTCCATACAATAATAAATACATAATCATGCATCCAACAATAAAAAGGCACGGAAAACTGGTCACTTAGTAGTCATAAAAATTACTAACTATATTAACAAAGCCACCCAAATTATCTGTACAAGGAAATGTAACAATATATTCCAAAGGTGAAAACACATAAAACATCTTTAAAATAGTATATGCAATAAATACCTCAGTTGTTTTTATATATTAAAAATAAAACTGTGCCATTGTAAACAGTATGTAAACAAACAAAATTCACTGTTCCTTACCATTATTACAAGTAAATAAAGCCAAAAGTTACACCCCTGCTCTGTTAGATACACTTCATTGGCAAGTTTTGTCAGGCCGTTTAAAGTTTTACTCTTTTCTGCAGCAAACAGAGCCCACTATGTGTGTAATTTTAAGTATTAGAGCAATTGCTAAGCTTCAAAACCAACTACCCAGGACGCAGTAGGTCATCAAAGAGAACTGGAACTAGGAAAAGCAAACCTTGGAGAGTTACGGACAAAAGTCATTTATTTATACTACATATAATAGTGTCAGTAAAACTCAGCTGCTTATATAATGCTGCTCTCCTATAGGTCTCGAGGGGGCTGTACAGAGATGGTAAGCGTCCTTATTCCCACGGGCGGAGAAAGTGAGGCACGCAAAGGTTAAGTGAGTTGCCCCCAGTCTTGCACCAGCTCCACCTCAGGAAAGTAAAGGCAGAATCCAGACCTCCAGCCACTTCCTGCTCATTTCCTCACATATCACATGGCCTTTCAGACAAACACGGGTGTGTCCTGAACTCTAGCCCTGATTAGAATTGCAGAAAGATAACCAGTGTGCAGAAGGAAAGGTGTCTGCTCTTTTGGGTGCCCATCTGCCCCTACTAGCAACCATGGAGGCTTGCCACCAAGCTGCAGCAGGAGCACAATAGGAGCTTTTCCCCCATAAATTTGTAATCAGATCCACCTTAGAAGACTAGAGAGCCCAGGTGGAGCCCAGTGTATCCTCCACAAAGTTACTGATTGCCTCGACTGTTTATTCTTTTGAGGTCTGTTCCTAAAGCCAAAAAAACTCCTGGAAAGTTCAACCCAGATGCATACTTTCTTCCTTAGTAGTAAGGGGAAGAATGGGAATCTGAATATGATCCTTTCTTAAACAAAACTATAGGAAAAGATTCTTGGAAGTGGTGGGCATTTGCACAGAAGTCTTCAGAAAGAGCTTCATAAGGGAATATGCCTGCCTTGCTATTTCTTCAGCTTTTGATAATCTTGGCATAACTACCTCATTTTACAAGTCTGACTATCCCTGGTATGACTACCTATGATGAATATAAACTTTCATTTTCTCGACACATACATTTCAAAGTGCACGATAGCTTTTCTTTGAAAATGATATTTTTAGCCTTAGATGAAGAAATTAGGATGCATCTATTTAGCTGTTTCACAGCCTTATGTCTTTTTACAGGAAGAATATACTTAGAGCATATACAATTAAAAGATACCCTCTAAAGGGATTTAGGAAGCACTGCATTACGGTATTTTTCCTCCATTGTGCTATTCAAGAACTGATCCTTCTGTGCCTATACAAGTAATTTCTCTAATGTCAAGCAGTTGTCTGATTTGCCTTACCACTTTATATTTTCATCATTTTAATTAATCCGTGAAGCATAAAACATCATTCAGTACTGGCTGTGAAGATATCTCCATGTCTTGATGAGAAGTTTAAAGCCACACTCTCACTATATAACATTTTTTTCCAATAAGGTACTTTTGGATAAGGTACTCCAAGGGTCTCATTCCAGATCTGCAGAGCCAGGTGAACTGCATGAAATCAGTAGGTATACAAATCAGACAGGACTACTTTTTATTCATCAATGAATACTCCTTCATATCCACCTGCCACATTGCATTCCTTCTTTGTGGAAAGAGGTATGAAAGGTGATCTCTTTTTAGATGATTCTGTATTAAATCTTACAAAAGCTATTTTAGAAGGTGATTTCTTACACATACTCAAGGACCAGATCAGTGAAAAATTCTGTACATTCTCTGAGGCATTTATTCCCACCTGTGTTGTAGTTTGCAGGTTCTGTAGAAAAATCCAAATAGTAACTGCAGATTTCACATTGGGAAAAGATAAATACATTTCACTCATTTAAAAAAATTGTCACAGTAGGAAAATAGCCAGTAAACAATAGACTCAGAGAGGTTTAATCTTGGCCCCAGTGAGATCAATGGGAGTTCTGCCAAGGATTTCAAAAAAGCCAAAATTTCACCCAGAATGATATACAATTCTTTAGCTGACAACAATCATAAACATCCTGCCGCTCCATTGTATAAGTTAAATATTAATAAGCATCTGTAAACATTCTGAAATTCATCTGATATAAAAAATACTATAATAAAAACAATGCAGCATCTCAAGCACTGTATAGTTTTAAGTTTTTTTGGCTCTACACACAAGTTGGCATCATGATGTTGGGCAAAACCAGGGTATGTATATACAGATATATGTACAGATGTGCTCGCACATACACCCTACAAACTAGACACTACGTATCTACACACATCCATGCACAAATACTGGCAAGAGAACAACATTCATAGGTATGGCATTTAAAAGTCTAGCGATGATCAATCTGATGATCACTTTTATGAGAGGACCAATTTCCCCCAACCCAAATCATCTGTAGGCTTACATGTAAGTGCTAAAACTGAAATACGTGAACAGTCTCCAAAGAGAACTAAAGTACTGTTTAAGGACAAGCACATGCCAAAGTCCCAGCAGATCTATATGTTTGCAAAGATGATGAATTTTCTTGTGGAGTGAACAGGAACAAGGGGAAACAAAGGGCAGAAACTACTGAGTGCACACCAATTTTTAACTAAACCAGTACAAATTACGTTATATATGTCATTTTCTATTGAATATGGTTTTGAATTGGTTGGAAATCACATGTTCCAGCTTTTTGCTACTAACTCTATTCAGACCCAAATATATGATTTATGCAGAAAATTAGACAGCATCACATCCTGCAATGCTTCCATGTGCACTCGATGCATCCACTCATGCATGTTGAGTGGATGTTATTACAGAATTAACTAACAGTCATATTTGACTGGAATACCAGTTTAAGTTACAAGCTTGGCTAATGACACAAAACACTCATGTTGGGCTGGAATCCTCTCAGAACTTGTAAAATACCTTTAGATGAAATCTACCCTTTTAAAATGCCAGAACATAACTAAAAATACATTCATGCAATTCCATAGTGCTCAACATTTAAAGACACCTGTTCTAGACATACAGATGTGACAGTGAGAAGTTTTGTTAGTGCTGATATGTTTGCCATCACTGTGAATTAAGACAAGTAGCTGCTAGTATTAGATGGCATGAAATCATTTGTGTGTGGTGACAGCAGAGGTGAGGTGCAGAGATCAGGCCCTCTTCACCTTCCAGAAGCACTCCAAGAGCTTGTACTCTTCATATACAAATCCCATCTCTTGCATATCTCGTCTGCCAATGTGAACATTACCTTGCCCTTTGATGATCCCCTCAACATACAAGCATATTAAATTACTAAGGTAGCTGGCAGCTCTCGGGAGGTTCCATGTTTCAGTTCTTTTAGGATTCAAAGGATAAAGTGTAAAAGGGTGGTGAATGAAACAAATTATTTCAGGACAGGTTCCCAAGCTGTGCTCCTTCAGAGGAAAAATGGTAATTTTTGTCATATATGGACAACTGCATTTTTCAAGGTGTACAGTTTAAGAAGACAGAAAACCAGGACAGAAAGTGTGGACGTGACAAGTGACAGATGCCTGTAGAAAATCCTCTGGAATAGTACAGTCCCAGTGCCGATTTTAATATACAGAGATGGCATCTTGTGAGAGGACAGTGCTACTAGGAACCTTCACAGTGAGTATCTACATGCCTGTGTGGTGCTTGCAAACCTTCCTAAGCTGTCCAAGTAGTGTGTCCTTAAAATTCTCATTAAGAACCCCTAGACCTTACTTGTCAGCACACGTGTTCTCCCTCCCTGAAAATCAAGACCGAGCAGCCTCGAATGGCTTTCCTCAGTCTTCCCATTCACAAAATAATTGACTGTGACTGCAAAAGAATTAGTCCCAAAGAGAGCTTACTTCAACCAACACCAGGAAAAAAACACAGTTTTATATCTGTAACTCTCTCCCTGTTAATGACATTGTCAGATTATCAATTAAACTATTTTTAATCCAAATAATGCTTTAGTTTAATAAAATTAAGATTTAAAATGCCAATTAATTTTAAATAGTCATAATAGGGATTTGGGGCACTGTGAAGATTTTATTTTTAGCTTTTCACACAGTTTCCATAATGAAAACAAATGATCCAATTTTACTTTTAGTTAATTTCTTCCTGTTTTCACCTTCCAGTTCACATGCTCTTGTGTAGCTGGATCAAACACAGCTTCCTAAAATAGTTGCTTCCAATGAATTCGGGAAAAAAATAATACCAAATCACTTTAAACTTTGTACCATATTGCTTTTACCTTCAGTAGCTTTTCAATCCTAACACTAGTCTTTGAATCATACTATAGATACATTTTTCCAAAGTATTTGTTCCATAAAATAAACTATTGATTCGTCACTTGGATACTTGTCCTACTAATAGCTACCATAATTTTCATTATTTTCAATAGCCTTACACAGCTGGTAGAGTTAGCCAAAACAACTTCTCTTTCCAAGGGCATTTCAGTAGTTATTGTTAATCATTAGATAGAGCTTCCAGCAGGGATTGCAAGAGTAGAACTTAAAGCGGTTTAGTCCACCATGGCTATGCTAGGCTTTGGTGCCTGAAGCCTTGGTCAGTCTCGATCTCCTGGAGCTCTGACAATTTTTCCTAGCCTGCCTGCCCAGCTGTTCTGAGCAGAAACAGTAGGAAGATATGCAAAGGTCTCATCTTGCCAAGAAGCTGGGATGTCATCCCAGAAGCTGGGAAGCAGCCTCAGAACATTAGTAAAGACATGATCAACGTTAAACAGAAATTGTGCACCAGCTTCTTCTGCCCTCACTAATATTAGCAATAGGTTATATGAACTCAAAATCCCATCAAAGACCTTATCAAGTTTTTGTCAACTGGGAGATAAGTTCTTAAATTATTTAAAATAGAGGTTTGTAATTCTACCATGTACAAGTATGAATTTTGTGTTGACTGCTCTGAAGGTGGTAGGTCTTTAACCACTACAGCTAAATTGATTACAATTTGTCCAGGAATGCTCTTGGGTCTGTATTCACCAATATTTTGCTAGTTTGCAAAGGTGTCAACATATTATTTATGTATGATGAGGGGATGGCATTTTAAGTTTAATTCTATGGACTGAAAAATACACAAACCTTTCAAAATAATTTTTTTTCCAGTTAAAATATTAAGGGCAATCACTACTAAGCCTACAGAAGTTACTATGAATGGTGGTATTAGCTCCAACTGGCTATAGAAATAGCCTTCTTAAAGTGTCCAGATGGCTTCCAAATGGATTATAATTTCTGAGAAAGAGACTGGGCTTCTGTATGGCAGATATGAGCATTTTAAGTACATAAGCTAACACTTAACAAAGCTATTAAGCCTAATGAAACAGTAGTAGAAAACAACTAGAATTTTTTTTTCTTTTTGTAAAAAAGATCAAGATCCACACTGTATTCTGTATATAAATAGAGGAATTTATACAACCAGTAAAGATGTTCTATTGATAACTGCCAAATGATGCTTTATTGATCCTGCTGATGCTACCATTCATCTCTGAAGAGGCAGCAGAAATATTTTAAGTCCTATCCAAACTCTTCAGCTTCCTCAAGTCATCAAAAACTCATTCCTTTACTTAAGACAGCAATACAGTCATGTATGGTTCCTGCAAACATCAAATCTTTGCAGTTGGAATAAGCAGCATCGAACTTTGATGATATGGAAATCATACCACCTAACATAAAATCCATGAAAACAGAATAAAAAATATGGGAGAGCCTGTGTTATAAACATAACACTCAGGATGCTGCAGTTGAGAGGTGCATATGTTATTGGGGTGAAAAAATATATTTAGAATTACTCATATAATTTTATGTGGCTCTCACTTACTCATATGAGTGACAAAATGATTTCCTGGTTGTAAGCTAAATAAATTGCTCCAGTTTGGTTACATTCAACAATTTATATCACTTGTGACTTTACCTTTCACAAAGATCTTTTGCACTGCTAATTATTAGCGACCAGAACTGCTGAACTTATGAGCAAGAACTTAATATTTAGGGGCACAGAGAGAGCACTCCAGAAACAGTAGTAAACATTAGTAATGCAATCATTATTAGGAAGCATCAAGCAAAAAGGAATCACTGTGGGGTTTTTTGCCTTAAATGTCCATTATGGAATTATAGCTATGGATAACATCTAGTTTTACAACTGTTTTTAAAGTAGGGCTATGGAACATCCTCCTCCTTAGGATTGCTGAGTTCAATTAAAAAGTAAAATTGACAGGTTATCTATTTCTCTACAAAAAGCATAGGAAAATACGAAATGGAGCTTTATGTAAAAAAAAAAAATTAAAAAATCAATTCCTCTAATTTCAATTACAGTTATAGAACATTGCAGTATGAATTTCTTTGGGCAGGCGTAAAGAGATAAAGATGATTTCTATTTATTATTTACCGGACTAAGCATGTTTACTCCAGTCCCAAAACAAGAAACACTGGACTGAAATAGTCTAGGAGGGGTTTTGATCATATACTTTACATTTTACTGCTCTTCCAAGATTAAAGTATTTTTCTTTGAAAGAAAGAGACATTCAGGAGAAAAACAAAAAAGAAAAGTGGTTAAGGGGAACTACATAAAAATGTATCAAAGAAAATTTGCACTTGCCATCATATAAAAAAAGTGTTTGAATTTTTTTCTTTAAAATATTGTAAAAAATCCCCAACACCTACAACCACGACTTTGCTTCATTTCATTCAGTTTCTAAGAAGGCATTAGGCATTACAAAGGCAAAACTTGCATGACCCAAGTCAGAAGTTGCAATGGCAATTGAATCCAGTGAACTGGGAAAATACTATTTGAAAATGACAAAACAGAAACATGCATTTAGCAACCTACTGCCATTTTAAAACATGCAATTCTCATTTTCCCCTCTCTGAGTTGTAGAGTTTTTCATCTATATGAATACGAGCCACTACAAAAAATAATCAGATTACTCTGTATTCCTTTCAGATTTTAATGTATGCTGACTGGCCACGGAAATCATGTGTATTCGAGTAGGGGAAAAAAATTCATCCAATAGATTTTGTATAGTGACAGTCTTGATGAATCTAGCATACTGAAACAGGCTTCACAAGATCTATTAAGATAACTCATTTTCTAAACAACTAACTGCTTGATGTGTTACCTTAGTTTTGTTGAAATATTGGGATGTATGCTTTGAAGCACTTTTAACAACAGGATTAAATTAGAAAGAATAGTGTTCATTAAAAAATGTGGCTAGTTATGTTCTTAGTTCTAGGAGCTGGAACCTTTACAGCAGTAAGGAAAAAAAACCCCAATACTTGGGAATTAGAATAATCATGAGGGAGTAACACTGTGTGGAAAAGTCTTTAGAAAAGCCACATCATTTAAACACAGTTAAAATCCATGATCTCGGCAGAGAACCCCCATTAAATATTTTGAGCAATCCCTGTCAGACACATTTGCATTTCATAGCCAACACAAATCTAAGGCATAGAGTTGCATAAAATTTCCTCTCCTGGGCATCTAATAAATACAGCACAAATGATGCTTACCGTTTTTTTTTCCTACTTGCACATTTAAAAAAACTGCTTAGGACAATCAAAGTTCAGTTCTTTGGTGGTCATTTAGAAAAATGAACTATACATAGATCATTGATCAGTTGTCCTATACTGAGGTAATTTGAGGAGTGCCATAAGAAAGTTGCGTTATAAACAACATTTGCCCGCTTTCCCTGCCTAAAAGCAGCTTCCATTTTTTAATATCCTCAGCATAGACTCCTACGGCGACCTGAAGAGATTCTGCTCCATAGCCTATCTTAATACACTGCACACTGCAAGGCTGAAAGTTATAGAGATTGTATCCTATAATCGGGAAAGCAAAGAAAGTTCTTCTATGTATTATGCCCTTGAATCTACCAGGAAGATTAAGTATGTAGTCTACTGTAACATCAATATGGTAGAATGCTGCCACATGTTAAAATATTGTGTAGCTCATGGAGAACCAAACAGAAAAGGAAACAAAACTCACGAAGACTCAACATATGTCACCTGAACATCATTAAAGGGGTGAATGTCAAGTACATTAAATAAAAAAAAAGTCAAACTTTCCATTGTTTGCCTAGCTTTCCATTTTTTGCATATGCTTTTCATACAACAGCATGAAAATCCTATCATTTGGCGGAGGTATTTTGGTTTGGTTTTTATGGAAAACCTAATAGAATATAGCCTTTTACTTTTGTTTGTTTACCAGACTAATCAATTATCTCCACAGAGAACCCAGAGTGGTGCCTGATGAACCTACAGCAGCAAGAGCACAAAAAACTACAACTGAACGTAAATGAAGCCTGTTTTGCTCCTTTTGAATTTTTTTTCAATTAAACAGTGAGGGGACTAGATTTACTTTCCAAGGGATGAGTCCCATCTACTTGCCAAGGAACAACTTATATCATATGCATGAGAAGTGGAGGGCAAAACCAGGATGCAGTACTTGACATTGGCCCCTTTACACAGAGAAAATAAGCTTTGGTAAAACCAAAAGAAACCTTACTCTTCTGCCTATGAGGAAAACATAAATAGATATTAGGATACTCTTTAATGTGCAAGAAACGTCAAAGCTACGTAGTAAAGTAAAAGTCAAGTGAGTTCCTTGGCGCTGCAATGACACATTGCCAGGAACAGAAAGGAGACAGCAATTCTGTGCAAGTTTTCTGTCAGGTGGTGCAATGTCATCTCACCTCAAGCATTTAAGCAGGATTTTTTTTTTTTTTTGTAGATATCTGAAAATTATTTTTCTACTAGATTAATACTCCTGTGAAAAATTAACCAGGAAATTCAATTATGAACCTATATTTAAGTAAATTGTAAATAACCTTACAAACTCTGGTCTAGCACAATTTCTAAACAGAGATGGTGTTCATTTTGTTAAGCTGTTGACACTTATGGATTACTGTCTTGCATGTGATTCACCTTAGCATGCGTAGTGTAAAGCCATAGAGTCTGGGTTTTCTTAATTTTTATGGTCTACTGATGTAGGAGTGCTGTCAAGAAACAAATGATGCCTTTTTAAAGAAATGCATACAGATGCATTTTTAAATTAATAGTTAATTAGTAATGAGTAAAAGCTTACCCCACAAAAATCAAATCAGCTGCTACATTTTAAGTCTCTTCTTACGTATGATAAATAAAATTAAATTTTCCTGTAAAAAAATTTTGTTAGTTTTTTAACCTGCTTTTTGAACAATAGAATAAATAAAACCATTAGTGCCTAAAAATTCAAATATGCTACAGATGTTTAAGATAACTGAATAACTACATTAAAATGCACCATGAGAAAATTCTTTATCATTTTCCATGCAGGAAGCCAATTGATATTTTTGTGAGGTACCGATCTTTCAAAAATTCTCATAAGTTAGTTACCTGATAAACCTTCTGTACATGATATATTTAAAAATCTAACTGTACAGTATTTCAATCATATATATAATCTGCTGAATATGGCACAAATGCTAAGTTTCCACACCCTTTGCCATAGAATACATTTTAGGCATAACACAACACTGAAGAATAGAAAAGTGCCTGAAACTAAAAAAAAAAAAAAAAAGACACTCAAGTAGTAATAAATTAAATCTCATTCAAACTGATATAAAAGTTGTTCAAGTGTTTAAAGTATCAGATGTGTCATGCAACAGAACAACAGACAATTCAGGCAGGCACACCATGCATTATAGTTTGCATTCATGGTATCACAAGGTATCTCTTCCCCCTTCTGTGTGGCCAGTGAGTGCTGGATACCCGTGGCACTGCCAGGCTCACGTGTTGAACCTTCAAAAGCTCTTGGTCTCCTGCACGGGAGGTTTTACGGAGCTATGCCTCGGAAGGGTAACTGGACAACCTCGTGCTGTACAGTGGCATCTTGCTGCAGCATAAAGAGAGGCATACTGAGCTGCATGTAAGCAAAGCAATCATTTCTTGATTATATTTTCCGGTCAGTGCAGTTCACCATCGACCAGTCAATTTACCAAACTGGGCTTATCCAAAATGGGCAATTTGCACACCAAGAAAATGTCTTCGCAGAACATACCACCTTTTCCTTTTTTTTTTCTTTTTTTTTTTTTTGGCACAAATCCTTTCGTACTTTTGCAGCAAGTTCTTCACCACACAGGAATGCAGAGATGCTAGCCTGTACAAGCACCAGTGCTTATTCTTCCACAGAGTAAACTACAAAGACAGCTAGGTGCCTGCAACAGCTCTGCTTCTCCAGCAACTTTCCCTTCTCCCTCTAAGGAAAGCACCAGCATAATTACACTTCAGACAAAGGGCTGTTCTTGCTGAGCTCTTTAATTCCCTGGAGAATTCGCTTCATATGACCCACCTTCGTTATCCCCAGGTCCTACAGAAATTTAAACAAACAAACAAACAAAATAAAAGAGAGAGAAAAAAAGTTTATTTACAAAAATTTTAAAAAAAACCCAACATTGATTATGATCTATATATGCAACAGATGTCTAGAAATGTGCTCGCTGCAACCAACATTAACCAGAGGGTGTTAGCAAGTGATGCCTAACAAAAAAACTGCTGAAAGCATATAATGAATCCCTCTCTGTCGCGCAGACTGAAAATAACTTACCTGCACTACCAACAACACAAGGCACTCCAATATATATCAAAAGCATCTCTGGCTTGACTTCTAAATACAAAAACCCTTCACAATTTCTGGCAAAAAAAAGAACAATCTCCCCCTCCTCTCTAATACAGCAATCAAATGCTTGGTAGGATGTGATGGATTAGAGTTTCTGTCCAGCAATGTCACTTGATCTGAGGCCCTTTCATGTCTGCTTTAATCATCAAACACATGTATCCCCAGTTTCTCAAGGGAAAGTGGATATAACTGCTACAGGTATGTAGGACAACTTCCCTTTAGAGAGCAACAGAAAAGGTAAGCATTTGCTTTTCATTCCAAAAAAGGTTACATCTGCTAACATGGATCTTTCTGATTAGAGAGCTGGAAGAAAAATTCTCAGACATAACAGTCACATCCCAAAGGAAGATGTAAAAATCACAAGAGTAAATCTCTTTGTAGCTACCACTGTCATTCACTTCAGTTGAAATGTTTCTGTTATTGGTTTCTGGGACCCATTTCTGTATGAGACAACAGACAGGAATTTTTTGCAGCGAACTTCAGTATTAGTAACAGCTTTAGCAGCATTCTTTTTCAATTTGACTGGTCCAATGGTCAGAGCAGCAGAATGGGATGCCCAACTGTGCTAATGATCCCCCACTGCACTAATGAATTCTCAGCTCAGTTTGGTGGAAATTTGCTTCCCTTATCTGTAAAACCCAGCTATGAAAAAGTCTTTAAAATCCTTGTGTCAATGATGTTGAGCAATTGGCAGAGTCAAACACATTTGTAGACTAAACCTTTTATAAATAGATAGTGATAAATAAATAAATAAATAAAAATCTTAGAAAAGTTTCACTATGTGTTTTTCTGAAATTTAAATCCTTTCATTTTAATAGGAAGATTTTTCCATTTCAAATACATTACAAAGAAAGGACTGTAATTAGGCAGCTTGAAAAAATTGTTCTCATACAGAGTGGAAAATGAAAGCATCAATATTTTCCTATACATACTCCACACAAAAACTGTATCTATCTTCTTACAGCCCCAGAAATCTCAGGAAATCTGTATTTTATATTACTTAAAATTAGCATGCAATTCATTTTGGAGGAAAGGGGTGGTAAGATGGGCATGAATTAATTACTTCATTATAAAGGTAGCACAGCCAAGATTAAGCAGATGGATAAATTTTCAGAGAGTCAAGACTTGATCCTGGTTATATTAGAGATGAAAAAGACTTGGTTGTTTCTTCAGCTGGAAACTATCAGCACTATAAATATGTGATCATCCTTTACAGTACTTTAGCACAAAGGTGGCAGCATTAAAGAATTCACAGTATGTTCACAAAAGTTCCCAAATCAAGTGGTGTTCATAAACCTATCTGAAAAAAACTCCTGATTTTCCACATCACACCAATTTATATTTTATTTTTGTTAATAGTCATCTCACTTATAAACATGATAGTAATTTTTAAGACAACTGGTTAGTAGACAAATTCATCCCAAAATGACAGTAATATTTATAATTTCAGATTTGTATAATATTGTCTTTTTATGCTGAACTTAATTTTCAAATGATTCAAAAATACACACGACTACTGAAATGAATGAAATAGCCTAGTTACTATGAGGAGGAAATTCTACATAAGCGAAAATCCATAAGGATACTTTCCAAACTACAGCAAGCCACACAAATTAAAGGTTACGAATTTACAAATTCTTCAGAACAAACATTTTTTTCATGAGCAGAACTTCTGTCGGATAAGCAACATAGTGAAATGCTGCCAGACTTCAAAGATCAGAGGAAAGAATCATATTAAGAAATTCCCAGAAAACTCAGCCACTTTTCCCACCAACCTTTATAAAGCATCCTCAACAATCCCTGTGTTTCAGAGGCAAGAAATTTTGGATTTATTTCTGTTCCAGTTGAAGTTATTGTAATGCACATCAGAACAGCAAGTCCCAAATTCTGCGGACCCCTTTGATAAATCCTGCTACACTGCTGGGGGAAAAAAAACCCCAATCAACAGCTCGGAATTTTTATGCTTGTGTAATAGTTTTTAATTTGGTGAAAACTAGAATTTATATATTCCTGACACTGGATGCTATCTAGTATTTGCAAGTTTACTGCTCATGCAGGCAAGTTTGCAGAAGTTCTCTCAGATTAAAAGGAATCTGCTGCATCAGCATATCATGCATCATTAAAAAAAAAAAAGAACCCAAATATCTCTGCATTTTTGTTCATGCATGGGTTTCATCATCCTCTTCATAATCTGTTAATATCTAATTGATATCTAATTAACAAAAATTCAATTTGAGTAAAATATGGCTTTAAAGACAAGACTCTAGACTGAACAAAAAAAAAAAAGCCTTTCTTTTTCCCCAGCTATGGCCTTAAAACTACAGTGTCACCTCACCTCCTGCCTTCCCTAACCACTGCCATTTCCAGGCCATTTTTTTGGCCAAATGTATCACCAGTGTAATACTAGCAAACAATTTATATTCTAGCAAACATTATTTTCTTAGAGTAAAAACCAAAATTATTTTATTAAACATATTATATTCTTGCTATTCTATAGCAAACAATTTATAATACTTCTTAATATCAACATCTCCCAAAGGAGAAATCTACCTTACTTGCATTCCCAGTGTAAGAAGCCACCTGGCATGTGTGAAGTCTAACAAATCCTACAAAACCTTTTCCGTGCAAGAACTTTCCCAGAACGCGCTGCTGTGAAACGCAGGGATGAAGTGCCGCAGCCCTCAGCACAGACTTTACCTTGACTGGCAATGCTCATCAAGGTGACATATGCCATGAAAACCCTTTCTCCAAGGAAACCGACATTGCTACGGAGCTCTCAGGAGACATCATCCTGTCGTGCTACCACATGTGTTGCAGTTCTGATTATGACTAAGTTTCACGCACAGGAACATGGTTATCAGTGCTAAGAATGCCAGTATTTATTTCAGAAAAATCAGTCTAATTTTCAGTCAGTTTGCTTGTAAAATAAGGTTTAAAAAAAAGTCACACCACGCTTTCTTTCTGCCACTTCAACAGCATGATTCACAATTCACTGCCCAGCCATTCCTCAAGCAAATGAAAATCACATGGGTGTAAAATTCTAAGATTCCCTTAAATAAAATCAGGCATAGAAGGCTGAAGAAAGGGTATTACTGCAGGGGCTGGGTGGAAGGAGGTATCTGGTTTCTCTTGGAGGTGTTCTCAATTTGCCAGTTGCCACACAGAGCTAACTGAGAATGAGATCCACAAGCTATGGAGAAATATAATTAGAAGTACCCAATTCTTCAGTTAACGTATCAATCTATTTCAGTGATGGGTGCAAAGGAAGAGAGTTTCATCAAATCCTTTTCCATGCTGCTTTTTAGCTCCACTCTTGACCACAGAAAGAAAGGTGGGCCCGGAGGATTCAGTTAAAACAGGCAACAATTGTTCCTGTTGCAGACATGAGAGGCAATAGAGGTAAATCTATTGCACATGACTTCGGAGCTTGTGGATCAAGGGCGATCCTGTTCTGCTTGTCAGGAAGCACAAGCCTTGCAGTGCAGGAGAGGCTGTAGAAAGATTATAACTTGCAAGAGCACTGGAGACTCATCTGCACACCTCGCCTGCCAAAGGGACGCAAGATTCAGGGCAGCTTGTGTCATGCTCCTCGGTCCCAGAGTGCCACATTAAACATCATGACAGCAATTCAGGTCACAGGCGGGAAACTGAGGCTGCCTGAGCCATCTTTAATTGGCTCCCCGCAGAGATCATGCCCCATATGCAACCACCTCTGCTATTTAAATTCAGTGCTGTTACACAGAGCGCAAGCCATGCTTGGCCAAAAGCCTGGCCTGGCTTATAAACAACGCCGATTTGGAAGCTCTCGGCATCTGCGAACGAGCACATGGGGCAATTGTGGAGCAAGAGTTTGGTCAGCACACGACACACCCTTGGCAACTTGTGTAGAGCAACTCCTTGTCCTATGTGTCTCCAGGCAGCACTAGATAGAGGGGACAGTAGGTCTCTGTAGGGCCCTCTAAGACAAGCTTCTAGCTCTTTCACGGCATGGACCTTTGGGATGGGGCTTTATTTACCCTGAATTGAAACCGCCTGAATCTTAATAACAGGGATGATTACCCTGCTGCAGATATTTACTTGGTTGAAATGCGAGTCTTCTGGGCATGCACTCATGGTGCCTATGAGAAACAAAACATGGCCACATGCCATGCCTAGTTTAGCACTGGTCTTCCCACCATTATTTATTCCAACAAGCTGGACTTTCTTCTTTTTTCTTTTTTTCCCCCAAGATTTCCTAACATTTTAGCAAACATATGCATTGTGTGATACTGAGTTTTAAGTCTGTTCAGCACTCATTCAGAACAGGGACTTGCCACATCCATCACTGGAACACTGCAGTAGATTGCTTGGGCAGTTTTCTGTTTCTGAATTTTTGCAGGAAGGGACTGTCCTGAAACTGTCCCTGCATGTTAGGAACTATCCTGAGAAAAAGAAAGGAATTTAACTTCCATGGAAAGAGGCTTAGGCAATTATTTTACCAAAGGGTAAAATAATACACAAGAGCCAGAGAGATTATCTCATGCACAGCTATCTTCAGCAACTGCCTCCTACTGCCAACAGGATGCACACAATGCAAGCACCACCCTCACCAGGACTTCATGCTATACAAAAAACTTTACATAAGTGTGAACTTTACATTTGTGTGAAAATATTATCTCTACCTGCAGACTACTGCACTGTGGCTAGAGCAATGACTTGCACTCTAAATGTAAATGTTTGCAATTTATACAATATCCTATTTCCTCTCTTATGTGCTAAAAGCAGTTGCAAAACACATTACCAAGAACTCGTTACTACTGAGTTCCCGGAAAAAGTAATGTAATGAATCCCCAAAGATACAGCCTCTATTACATATAATGGATGCACTTAAGTCATTCTTGAAAAGAACCAGCAAGCTCAAATAACAGCCTCAGACTGCTGGGTAACATTTCTCCTGGCAAAACTTATCAATCTGACCTCAGAGAAAGAAAGTTTTACAATTTTGGAGTCAAAAGAAAGTGCTCTTTTTTAAATCTATATAGCCAAAATCCAGCAGGGGTGAGAAAATCTATTTTGACACACAAACACCAACACCATATGAGTCCAATGGCGCAATTTATTAAGCTGCTTATCCATCTCACACCCACAATATCCAATATATATACAATAAATCGCCTGAAGCAGATCAGTCCTTGCAGTAGATGGATTCAAAATTATTATCACCACCTTCCACTGATCCATACTGAGCATGTTAAATGGAAACAATGAACTCTTGAAGATAACATTATATTACACTGATGTCAGTAACATATCAAATGTGCTTCTCCTATGCCTTCTGACATAAACTCCAATGCTGTCATTCTACATAAAGTGCAGGGGAAAAAGGGAAATTTCAGATAATACAGATATTCTTAGCTGTGAGTTCAAGTCAGCACTTCAGAAAGTCAGGCCCAAGGACAGCGCATATTAGTTTATTGCATATTTGCACAGTGTAAGCCAAGCTACAAGCAATGACAAGTGCAAGGAAAGAAGAAAAGTTGGTTGTTGTTTGTCAAAGAAAATGGTCAATAGCAGAAAAGTAGCACAAAGGAAATACCTTAAGATCTCGCCTTTCCAGATGTAAAAGCTCAGAGCCTCGGATGTCATGGCTGATGAAGATTTCTTTGTACTCTCCCAAACTGAGCAGATCCAGCCAAGCAGCAACTTCATCTGTGCCCCATTTTTGAACTACCAAAGTTAAGAGCAAAACCCCCTTAATTTCTACATGCTCAAATGCATCACAAGCAAGGTTAGGCCAAAGAGAGTGGAAAACAGAGTAGAATTGCCGTGCTAGCAAAGGGAAAGGTTAGAGGTGTCATTTCCACAAAAACTGACAATTTCTTTTTTACATGCAGGTTACAGGTTAGCAGTTAACATGAGAAAGTATCTAAACAAAGTTGGGGTTCTTTGCTTTGCAGCCATGCTTTCAGCTTTACTCCAGTTTCTTCAGTAAAGCCTTTAAAACCTCATGTCCCAACAAATTCACATTAAACCAGCTTAGGACCAGTGACGCAAAGTCTAATGTTGTTCTGCTTTATGCCATTAATTTATTAGTAGTCATCCAGGGAGAGGAGAAGCCTTCAAAAACTAATTAACATGTAAAATTAAAATAGCAACAATACCTCAAATATAGCAATGGCAGCAAGCAAGTCCAGGTTTAATTAACAGATTCTAGTACTCTTAATTAACACAAGTACTCTTTAAGCTACTGTGTTACACAGGCCATTAAGAAGCTCTCTGTAAAACATTGTTCTCTAAGGTTAGTTGCCCACATTAGTCCTAGTAAGACCACATTTATTAAAAAAAATAGTTATGCTACTTATTGCTGTGATTTTGCAACTTCATTCAATGCTGATCACTTTATAATGAAGTGAAATCTAAAACCTAATCTGAAAACTAAAGTTTGATCAACAACTGTAAGATTTTGCAGATTATGACCAATTCATTAAAAAGGTAATGATGCAGAAACAGTTTTGGGACCACCTGATCACTGATTACCTCCTGGACATAATGTTAAGGAAGTAAGTTCATGGATAAGAATGGGAAGAGAGGAGAGTGGAGTTTGTTCAACGTGTAATTATAAAATCAGTATTGACTATCATGTGTCATTTGCTTAACTTATAATGCATCTGAAATTTAAGAATAACTGATTAATTAAATCAGTGTGATAAAAGCTATTGCACACCTTCTTGAACTAACCTGAAAAACCTGAATTGGAGCTTCACGGGGAAACAACGCGTTTACCCATGGTTTGTATGGCTATGAGTTAATCAAATGTAACCACCAGCAAAGACACAGGTCCTGTTGCGTGATAAAACTGTCTAAGTATTTTCACAGTACTTCTTTGGTTCGCTTGGAAGTATTGGGCTCCTACTGTATGCTTTCTAAATTCACTGAAAGAAATCTTGATCCTGATGAAGATGCCAGACTTTACTCTTAGGCAGAATGCATCATAGAATCATAGAATTCTAGATCACATTACTTTTTACAAAAAAACCCCAAACCAAACCAAAAAAAACCGCAAAAGCAAAACAAACAAACAAAAAAAAACCACACAAAAAACCCCACCATGAAATCACATTTTCCACAAATGCTACTATTTTTCCTGTAATTTCAAAACACATACCAGGCTGAGAGCTGGTCTTATGCTTCTGAACTTTCTCTTTTTTAAACTTTGGCACTATACGAAACACTGTACTTCTGTTGTTTCTTTTAGCAAAATCCAGAGGGGGATCCTGAATGAAAGAAGGGGCATAGTTACCTTCAAATAACAGAAAACAACAGCTAAATTACATGCTTGTAATGATAATTCATAGTTAATCTCAAAAACAAAGACCCAATTTTACCTCTGTAAAGAATAATGTCAGGATTTAACTCTCTATGTGTTTCATTTATTAAATAACTATTCAAAACCTTTACATTCACAGAAGGGAACAGAAGACCAAAAAAAGCCCTAAGCTTAGAAGCTTGTTCACAGCAGGCAAGAAATCATCCAGCATCACTACTCAAATTGCCTCTCCAGATCATGAAAGATTCTCACTTATTCTTCCCTGTCAAAAGAGAATTAAGTTCAGTTAAAATCAGGAAGTGTTAATCAAACTTACCTCATCATCATTTGGTTGAAAAACATAATAAAGCCAAGGAATCTCAGCAAGTTTTCTCAACTCTATTTCCACACTGTGCAAAGCATCAGACAACAGTTCTTCATGGGGAGCTTCTAACTGCTGTTTATAAACAAGCCAGAAAAATAGCATTTTTAGTTTCACTGAGATTTAGCATTTAAATCTAGGTAAGTTGTTACCACACACAAACTCATGGTGAATGTAAAACAAACAGAGAAAACAAATAATCTTCCAAAATGACGCCTTTCTTCAGAGATGCATCAGACCACCTTGACACTACCTTTACCATGGTCCCAGCCACAAAAGGATGACTGAGACAGCTGAGACTTTTGGTGCAGACCAGCTGGACCTTGCTGTCCATCACTGTCATCATTCACTGCACTCCTGAGTCTTCATAGAGCAAGAGTTATCTGATAACACCACTATAAGGACACACTAGAAATGGAAACTACCAGCACAAGGGAGAGAAAGCCTGACCAGAAGACCAAGCGTCTGGAAAAATCTTTGCGTGGAAAGTGGCGTAAAAAAATTGAGTAGATGGTAGTAAGCCTGAGTTATTTTTTGCAAATGTCTTCAGATGGTAGATCACTCTGTCATGGTCAAGTAAGAGGAAATGGATCTTGCTGAAGATGCTTCATGCCTAAAGGTCTTCCAGTACTGATAGGATACCTACACTATCCCTTTAAATAGGTGAGACATGGAGCAATAGGCACTGCTGCTGGCTGAGGGTGGGAAGAACTCCTTGACAGGAGACAAAAATGTCAAGGACATCAGCGAAGGCCAAAGAGTAAAAGGAAGTGATGACAGTGTAAAAAGCTTGGGACTTGCTGGCCTGTGCAATTTGTCTATAGAACCCCATGGAGGTACCTGTTTTCTTTAAAACTCCAGTCTGAAAACTGTTCTGCAGCTGTTGTGTGGGTAAACCCATGTGGAAGAGGTAAGGCAGGCAGCTGATCCCTGGAAAAGCCTTTTTGAGGTGACCCCTGGAAAAGCTTTTTTTTGCTGAAATATCATTTTGAGGTAAAGAATTGAATCCTAGAACAAGTTGCTTGAAATCACTAATAAAACAGTCTGAACATCTATTTCTCTCTTTAAAGTAAAAATAGTCCCAAAGCAGCACAGAATATTCTTTTGAAAGGATCTAATTACATTACATCCAAGTGAATGCATTTTTTAAACGAGTTCTAAGAGAATCTTTGATCTGTAGTGCTGGAAAAAGATTTTGACATTGTTGGGGTTTGGTGATAAATTGCAGGCCCCCATTAATTTATCATACCTAACAAAAACTTCTTTCCTTTGCCTCAATAGTTTGCATATGTTACCATCTTTCAAAGGAGGGACCATCTTTGGTAAGAGCTTGTTGTATTCTATAGTAATACTGGAAATAAAAGCTCCCTTTGCTATCGTATTATTTTCTCTTGTAAAGCTCTAAGAATTCAGGGTCCATAAAGACACTTGGATGTTTCTTTTGTCTTACCTTTTTTTCAATGCGAATAGTTCAATTAAAAAAGAGCACAGTAGAAGAGCTACTTGTCTATGAAGAAGTTACAACTTTTCTTCTGTTTTCATTTTTGAGAAATTATTCAAGTCATCTATTTTCTATAAGTGAATGAAGCAAAGAATTCTGTCTTTCTCAACAAGCACTTATCTAATTGCTTGATTCTCAAAGGAAAGCATTTTGCTTGGGGACAAAACAACTGCTTGTGTGATGGTTCTCCTGAAATAAACCCAAAATAATAGTGCAGTTCTGGCACAGGAAGAATCAGAAATTTACTGTAAATTCTCCTCCTACAACATCTTGGAAAATCTTATTTCCAAGATAAAAATTAACACTATGAATGAAATAATGGAAATAAAGAGCTTTTTCAATTCCTTCCCAATTCTGTTTTTTAATATGAAAATATTTTATTTCAGTGAGCTCAGATCATTTCATTCAGTTGAAATGAAAAATTCTTAATAAAGGGAATTAATTTTCCCTTAATGCATTTAAAAACTGTGCTCTGTTCCAGACTGGAAATGCTTTTTAAAAATAAAAAATGGAAACAGTGGCTTTGGAAAACATCTAGAAAAAAAACACAGTATTTTTAATTTTTTCCCAAACTTTATTCCAGTCATAATCATCTGGGAGATTCCACAGATCAGCTTCATTGTCCCATCTTGAAGGACATTGGTCTCATAGAATGCATCCCTGCCCATGGCAAGAGAGTGGGAACTGGACGATCTTTAAAGTCTCTTCCAATCCAAACCATTCTGTGATTCTATGACATTTCACTAAAAAATGTACCTATAGCTAATTCACCAATTGTCGTGACCTAATGCCTAATACTGTTGTATGAACTGCATTAGTCATAGTTCTTACAGGAGGTGGCAGGAATCATGGTCTTGTTTTACATGTATTTACATTTCTTTTGTCTTCTTCAGGAACTGTGAGGCTGAACAGGCAGTAAATGGCAACCAAGTATCCTAGTTTAGTTACTGACTGGGGTTAAACCATTACACCAAGTAGTATATGCAATAAACACATCACCTTACTGCTCTTAGGAGCTTTGATCACAGAAAAGAGGGGTGAGGGAAAATTGAAGAGGCAAAAATAAAAAAAAATAAAAAAAAGAGAAAGAGGAAGATATCAGAGAAAGAATTTCTGTCTTTGTCAGAGGAGAGAGACAATTTGGACAACAGTGTATGCGGGGAGTGGCTGATGCATCAAGCAACACCTTACACCTCATCATTTTAACAGAATGAGGGACCAACATACATAGATAGATGCAACTTCAACATTTATAAAATACATGGCAATAAGGTTAACAAGGGTGCCTTGTTATTGTGGCTGTGAAATACTGTTCTAAAGAAGCTTGACGTCAAATGAGTGTCATGGACAACTCTGGAATATTATCTCAGTATCTTCCAAACAGTCTTTTTATTAAAAAAATGGGCTTGATGTAGACTCATGAAAACATTTGTACAGACCATAATGAGAAGCAGAAGAACAACATGTAAAAATTCAGAAATGGAAAAATGAATCAAATTAAGCTTTGAAGCCTGAACAAGGGACCTACTCAACAACACAATGAGATCACAACCAGCTGCAGAAAAGGTAATGTTTCAAGAGGAAGGTTTCCATAATAACATTAATTCCAGACTGTCTTGACAAACTTCACCAGTCCTCATATGACATCTCCAACTTAAACATTTTCTTCTAATTCCTCTCCTAAACTATTTTAAAATTTAAAAAAACCCAAAATCTCTATTTTAATTCCCCATTAAATCTGAAATATGGGGGATTAATAATAGCAATTTGAAAAAAACAGCAGATATTTTTCCCTTTTCTTGGACCAAAACATCTAATGAATAACTTTGCCTTTGAAAACATCATAAAACAAAACATATGGACCTAATTTTTGACTGTTTCTAGAACTTAAATGGCCTTTAGACCATATTCACTTTTGGTTACTCTAAAATAGATTCATACCATTTATCACTAGTGTAAAAAGTTATGTGAACCTGCATCAGAAAATTTCATACTCTAATTCAGGTAAATGAAAATATTCCAATTAATATCTGTTTTTAATTACAACACTTAAATAAGCCATAAGTTAGTAATAAATCTGCTTTTGAATATAAAGAAAATGTAACTGCTCTTAATGAACATCTACTTAATGTAAAACTGGACCAGCATAGAAAACCTGACATTTTTCTTCTTTTCACAGTGTCACTTATAGAAATCTTCTAATAATTTCCAGTTAAATACTATAAAATAACTCCAGACAGGTATTAGAACAATTTATCTGCCCAGATTAGATCTGTAGAAGTTGAATGTATGAGTCTAAACAGCTCTCACCCCGGGTTCTCCTTAAACTCTGAAGATGGTCATGTAATTGTACTCTAGAAGTTCTCTTAAATGCTATTACCTCCAGACAATAATTTATCTTTTTCTAAGATAAGCCTCAAAGACAGCTGTGAATCAACCTCAAGAGGAACCCTTACTTCCCTCCACTGCCTCTTAAAAAGAAGACCTAGCTAGCTGAAGTGAGGCAAGGTGGATGCCAGTCTAGGACAAGAATTCATAACTCCTTCTGAGCGAACCACAATTGCAGTGTAACATCCTCCTATCGACCTTGCAGAGCTTCTTTCAGCATATCACAAATTCTGCATAGGTTTTAAAAAATCAGCAAAGAACAAATCACAGGTAATCTGAAGGAAGGAATAAAACCATGTGTCTTGGAATCTTACCAAAGGAACTCTTCCTACTAGCAGAGATTCTGTTTCATTATGCAAGGCCTTCACATTGACAGCTATCTCCATGGCAGTGTTTCTGGTAAGGCTCTGGGGAATAAGAAGCATAAACACTTGAGGTGATGTAAGTCAAACTGAGAAGTTCTTTGAGCTTATAGCACAGATCTTAAATGCCTTCTCCTATGAGAAATATGTCAGTTTAGTTCTAAACTGACAACTTCTTCAGCACTGAGAATAGAAACAAAAAAATATACTATCTATTTACTATCTTTTGCTCAATTTCATTTAGTATGACCTTAATACAATCCTGAAGGTCACCAAGTGACCAGCCACCTGTGAGATGAATCCACAATTTTTACATATGACAGAGGCCAGCAGAAAAGCTGTGAGTGTCATTTAAGAGTAACTGCTGATCTCAATTTTTCACCTGATCCTTAGCAGAAGTAAGGTACTAGCCATACTTAAAGAAGCAAAGGGCAACTAATATATGTATCATGCCTAAATTTAGGTTAGATACAGTCTCTCCCTAATTATCTTTTCTGGGTCCAGAAACACCCAGATTGTCTAGTGTGAAGAGAGAAACCAGGAAACGCATTTCCGCTCAGCCCCTTTGCATTCTCTACATAGCACTTGATTAGCAATTAAGCAGGAAAATTTCTCTGAAAGCATCCACAGAAAACTGACCTTTATGTAGTAACAGAACTAGTTCAGCCCTTGTCATGCCTTCACTCGCTGTCTGGGGACATGCCGGCAGTTGTCTGCAGGCATATGTGAGCTTACTTTGCCTATTGTTTTTGGTGTCTGCACCACCTCACTTGATTAAATAAGCACTGCTGCATCCTCTGGCTGTGGACCACCATTGCAGATGGAGCTTATTACTGACTGCTTCCAAAAGGCAACAGTCATACTCTTACCATGCCCCTAAATCTCTTGTTTGACTACTCGCTCCTCCCTGCAACAACAGCCAGAAGATCTGCATTTGAAGTATCATTAATGCCCCTTTCCAATGTCCAGTGTTCACAGAAGGCTATCAGCTGGGAAGGACATTGATGAATGCAGAAACTTCATCTTCTGCCTTCTCATCCAACTTGTTTTAATATGGGGACAGTGAGTACAATATAGCAACTGTGCCACAAGCTTTTGCACCCAGATATTGTAACTTATTTACTTATACATAAATCTCTGTTCTTCCTTTACCTCAGGAAACCTTGGGTTGGCTTTATTTAATGCATGTGAACATGCATTAACAGCATGAGCAAGCTCCTGCTCCAAGAGGCCATGTATTTTTGCTGCTTCACAGATCCTACAAAAGTATTAAAAAGGAATACTTCTTACTATCTTTAAAGAATAATTTTTAAGTACAGAACATTATCAGATGAGAAAACAAGACATTTCACAAAACATTTTTAAATAAATACAAGTGAAATGCAAGTATCTCTTCAAGCAATACAGCAACTCATATAAATAATATCCATCACACTGATTATTTATGCTGCTACAAAATACAGAGACACATTTATATCTCTTAAAACAAACGTTATGCAAAAAAAAACTGTACCAAAAATGTTGAGGCTATTAATTCAAATAACTATAGAGGAAAATTCTAGCATATTAAAATAACTTACTTGAAACTATCTTTAAAACAATTACACTTATTTCAAAAGGCATAGTCTTCAGATGTGACATGAAAATTGGCTGCAATCATTTGAGACTATGGGAGGTCCAGCTGTAATTACAAGCTCTGGACTGTATCTAGAACAGTAAAGCTTTTAAGCTGTCTTGGCTAAACTTCACTTCAGGTAATTGATACACTAAATTATTCTTCTATGTCTACTTAAGTCACCAGTACAGTATGTAGCTCTATGTAGCTCTTCAACTCCTTTCTTATATTATCAGTGATTTTGATGGTAAAGATAATTTGTTACATGATGAATTGAATATCAGATTTATAAAATGTTCTGATTTTTTAAAAAAATATTTTATTAAAAAAATAGAGTGTTTTTTGTTATTTTTCTTTGAAAACGGAAGTGTCTTCTTTTTTAAACTACTTGTATCTCAGGAAGAAAGCATCTCAAAATAAGCAAGGCTGTGGGATCAGTTTTATACCCTCAGCTCATTATCATCTCAACCCATACAAATAACTGAAGTGCTCATCCTGCTGACTTCTAAAGGGTTTTTTTTCTAATAATTATATTTCTGCTTTTGCATAAACTGAGAAGGTCCAACCTCTATAAAGAAGCTTTCCAGTTTTCTATTTCTATTGCTACTTCAGAAAGTTGGTTTTCACAAGAAAAAACCCCAACAGAAACACATGAAAAATACGTAAGAAAAAGCACACATGAAGGAGTTGAGCCTTAAAAAAGAAATTAAAATTGGATTAAAATAACTGATATAGTGGCAAGGAAACATTACTCAAAAAACAGGGAAATACACACTTCTGTGTATGCATTTGCATTAATAATTCAGTCTTGGTGTCTAGGTTGCAAATCCAACTTGCTACTTCTAGTGTACCTGGTAATAAGTTCTTCCGCAGCTTGGGAGCACAGCTGGATTTGTGCAACTTCTTCTTCTGTAGCCAACTCAACAGCTTGCTGAGGGCACAGGGGAGATCGAATGACAGGTTTACAGGAATCATACTTCTGTTTGTCTTCCCAAGACTTCAGGGTGTTTTCAAAGGCCTAATCAAAATGAATTACACACTCAGTTCACAGCACTTGGAATATTCTTACTCATTAAAAATTTTTATTTTACATTTTATATAAATTTACATTATGCAATATTTTAGTTAAGATTAATTTAACAAATAACTTATTGATTTATGTTTATATAACTAATACAACCTGTATAAATAGTAATTTTACATTTCATTTTTTAAAACTTAGTATAGAGAGTAAGCCACTTCTGAAGGCTCTTTCTTTATCTCCTCCCTGTTATCCTCAAAATGTGTCTTCCAAAACAGTAAGAACAAAGACAGTGATACTGGTTGGACTCGATGAACTTAGAGGTCTTTTCCAACCTAAATGATTCTACGATTCTGTGATTCTCTAATGCAAGCACATTTTGTACAGGTAGCAAGACTGAAATCTGAAACTAATACAAGATTCAAACATTACAAACAGTGGGGAAAAGTAAAAAAATTAGTAAAACAGAGTTCAAATTCCATTAACTCCACCCCAAATTCAAGATCCAGTTAGTGGGCAGTTACACCTTCCACCCAATAATCCTAGACAAGTGTGAACTCTCCAGTGGCTTTGTGACAATGTTCTACTTGGGTCTCTTCTGCCTGAGACTGGGTCATGGGGCAGAGGGAGGACTAGTAGGACAGAGAGAGACAGGAGAGAAATCTACAGAAAGCTATTCTGGAAAACGGACGTTATGGAACTTTGCTATTTATGCAACAGTGCTAAAACTTCCAGTATGTGATTGGTAGAATATAATTAGAGAAAAAGGAAGAAGTAGTAGAAGAAGGGAAGGGAGGGAGGATGGAAGGAAAGATGGAATAGATAAAATGTTGACCATTCTTATTATATATTAATAAGTGTACAGGAATAGAACTAATAAAATGAATAGAAGTTCATAAAGGAATATTCACATAAAGGATTATTCACAAAGGAATAATCCTCTATCCATCTTATAGAAATTATATAACTGAAAGTAACTGTATGAGTTATATAAATAGCTATAAAACATTTTTGTAAGCACTGTTTTGTTCCTTTTATAACTGAACCAAATTATTACAGAAACCAGCATTAGCAAGGGTATCTCTTTCTGAAACATACTCTGTCTCGTGTTAGCATCTGAGCTCTGTTTTTATGTACGATCTTAATAACTCCCGGGGGCTGGATCCATGCCTCTCCATCGACTTGCACTGGCACCCCTTCGTCACCAAGTATGGTGATCTTTACTGATCGACACTGGAAAAGAATAAACACATCATTTTACAGAGCAATAAATACTAATGAAACTGACAAGTCACCTGAAATCTGTTGATTGCTAAGAGCTGTGCCTTCCCTCCAGGACTGTCTCAAGAATGAAGAACTTTTATACTTCATTCATCATTGAAGACAATTTGTTACCCATTAAAAACAAAACAACGTCAGTGCTTTATGAATGTATAGCATGGTGGTCATCAAGAGTAGCACTATCTGCCAGCATCCCAAACTGCTGCTAACCATATTGTGTGCTTGCAGTAAGAAACAGACCTGAGCTATCCTGTGGTGCTGCAGTTTGATGACTCTTGAAACTGCCATCTGCATGCTTCCAAATACTGCAACAACTTCTAAGATTTTATCATCGAATGATGGAGCCCCAAATATCTGCAAAGAAATTTTGATGGTAAATCCATGCTTAGACTGCACATTTAGTGAATCACAGATTCATTTACAGATTCGTTTTCAACATTTAAATGCTCTAACTTATTTACTGTAGAATAACTACGCTGTCTCTAAAGTCATAGGAGTAAGACACTATAGACAATAGGCAAATATTATTGTAAAATTGCAATGTTAATAGCATTTCAAATATGTGAATGAAAAGGCATATCCTTATATAGAAAGGATGGCATGTTTCAGCATGCAGATTAAGAAACGTTTTCCAAGGCAAGATGAAAGGCCAGTTCAAATCTCTGCTTCATTAATGTACTTAATATCTAAGAGGTTCTTGAAGGTAAGAGAAGCAGTGCTGTCTTTTTCTTCTCAGAAGTGCTTATCTGTTTATATTCCAAATTCTCTGGAAACCAACATCTGAGTCCACGTTCTGCTTTGTTTAACACAGCTTTGACACTGAAGAGGATCTTGTTTGTGCTGTATATAATTATCCACTGTAAATACAAAACTGCTTCTGTATGGAACAAATGTCTTCCTATCCACAAGCTCACATGAAGCACAGGAAGACTCGCCACCTGGTGTCCTGCTGGGGAGTTCAGCCACAGGACAAGTCTTAGGCTGGAGTTCTTCTGGGTCTGGCAGGTGATACCATACTAAAGTCACTTGAGGCTTGGCCATTTCATCTTGATATGCAATAGGGAGCAACGAAGGAGAAAAATCAGCAGGAGAAATCACTCCAGTTAGAGTGTAATGGCTTGAGAGATCACCTCCCTGAGGAGCACTTGGACTACCTCATTTGGCACCTTGGGCAGAGTAAGCTGCATCAGAGACACCTGAGACCAGAATGAAGAAAATCCCTTAAAGAAGTTCAAAGGCACAATTAGTAAGGTCCTGTCCCCTGACAAAAGATTTCCTGAAGGTGAAGAATAAGAGGGTGCACATCCAGGACTCTGGAATCCAGACAGTGTCTGCAGCCATCACTCAGGTAGGGAGAGGATGGAGAACAGGGTAAGGGAGCTCAGTCCCTGCTGCCCACCAAGCCAGTGAGAGCCTTTATCCCAGTGCAGGGAGCAGTAGCTTTGGCCAGGAGGCTGAAGAGGGCATCTCAGGGAAAGGGCTGCACAGCACATTTGCCATAGTTTGTGCCACATCCAGGTGGCACATCCCATCAGAGCATTCCAGGATTGCACAGATGGATCAGATCTTGAGCAGGTAAGTGTCAAAGAACAAAAGTGCAACTTTATTGGGTGTAGAATGTTTTGAAGCAAAAGTTTTCTCTGTCTGATTTTTTTTTTTTGGTAGCTTCCATGGAAATTTTTCCATTTTTCACATGAGCATGTGAACATCTTGACAAGAACAAAGACAGTGATTCTCTTGTTCCAAGGTAAAAAGTGTTGAGAGTTCTTGATCCAGCAACTGACATCTACAGGGCTAGTTCTTGCATGGGTTAAGAAGAAGTAGTTGTAAAATTTCATTTATGTTGTGTTTCCATTTTAGCAAAAGGACAGGAAAACCACAACCCAGTCTTCTGCTCTGTCTCTCCACCAGTAATATCTGTACTGAAAACCAACCTTTTCTTCTTTTTTTTTTTTTTNTGATTCCAACCTTTTTTTTTTTTTTTTTTTTTTTTTTTTTTTTTTTTTGTTAATGGCAATCCAATCACTATGGATTAATATTCAAGTTGACTCCTTTCCTGTTGCAGGTCATGTTTCCAGCTGATCTTCTGGACACCAAAACAGCCCATGTGTTAACAAGCCCTGCCGAGTCAGCCAGGATGCAGCTGCCGTGCTTGGCTCACTGCTAATGTTTCAGCAACAGTCACAGCTGCCAAAGCAGCATCTTTCATTTGTCCAGATAAGCAGAACCAGCAGCACTTCAGACCACCACCACAACCACCTCTTGATGATCAGTCACTCAAGACTGCACTAAAGAAGTGAATCATGCTCCTAACTCCGTCCAGAACAAACATGTCACGCTGCTGGCACATCTACTCACCAGAATAATGAGAATACTGATAATATCAGTAAAACTGCTCCAGGACACATACAGTTGATGTATAACAGTAGGAAAGCTAGGACAGATCTTCTGCCTCACTGAGGCAGTCCAGGGAGAAAAAATAAACTCCTGAACAGGGCTGAGCAGATGTTAGAGCAGCTTTCAAGTTATGAATAGGAACCTGGAGTATATAAAAACTTTAGATATTCATCATCAAATGTAAACAGAACTGCCATCCTCTGACATATACCAAAAATAAGTAAAGGACATTGAAACATATTTCAATTTCTTTTTTTACTTTTATACATGTGTGCGTGTGTGTGTATATATATATACACACATATATATAGAATATATACATTTATGAAAATATATATGTATTATAGAATACATAAAATGTGATAATAATATACAATATATATTCATATATGATCTATTATAAAAATATATAACTGTGTATTATATATATACATAAAAAAGGAAAGGATAACATCTCACAAGAAACCCAAAACATTTTGGCAAAAAAATCCTGGATTGTGTATATTAAAATCACTAGCCAGTTTGCAACTACAGTTTTAGGTGATTTGGACCTCACACACTCTAAATCAGGGCATGCAGAACTAGAATATTCTCCTGGTAATGACAGTTGTTGCACTGTTCATGAAGTGGACAGCAGCAGTGACACTGCTCCAAGTTGTAAGACATTTAGGTATCCATGTAGTGTAATGTTTCTTAGGAGATGAGAGGAAGAAGACAAAAAAAAGCACCTTAAAATATTTTAGAATCTCATTGAAAATAATACTTAAAAAACAATTTACTACTCCCACTAAATTATCAGTCACCAAATGCATCAGTCCTCATTTGCTGAATCACCGTCCCTTAGAGCAAAGCTGTTTGAAGAACAGGAGGAAAATTCAGGTATCAACTGTGAGTGATTATCCTGTCCACCTTGCTTGTTGTTAGAATATAGTAAACAGAGGAATCTGTGCTTTGAGAAACCTTATTTATAGGAGTCTGTAAGACCATATAGAGAGAAATTATTTGTGTCTCTATCTATAAAATCAGTTTCTAAAAATACTCATAGAGCCACTAAAAAAATAAAATCATTACACTTTATTATGAGCATTTTGCTGGAATGGATGGTGAAAAATCGTGGGATATATTTTTAATAAAAAAATGAACAAGACAATACAGTTCGAACTGAAACAGCCTCCTCAAATAAGAGTTGTTATCTAAACTATATGCTACTACTATTGAAATCAATTGAGAAGAGCAGGTCATAATATTTATTGCTGGTTTCACCCAGAAGATTGCTTCTCTTCAGTGTTACTTACATCGTCTTCTTTGGTTCCACCCCAGAAATTAGTCCCACCAGCATAGCTGGGAATGTTTAGCACTGCTATGCCCTGCAGGCTTGGAAGGGGGATGTACTGTCCATCACACTGTAGTGAATAAAAGCTCATTCAGTATACAAATAATATGATAAAAGTAATCAGCCATTTTTAACACATGAAGCTTCAACAGAGCTGGCAGGGGAGGACAGAGTCATTAACAGGTCTGACACAAAACTATTCCCTCCATGCAGTGAAGCCCCTCGAATAAAAACCTCCCCAGTCTTAGCATCAATTTTTGCAGAGCTGAAAAACATGCAGATCTACGTGCTGTAGTAAGTACAGAAGCGGTATTCCATGACTCTTCAAAGAAACATTTTCACATTCCTTACAGAAAGAAAACATTCCTTATTGTGAAATTCCTCATGCACTTAGACCATGGTCTGTCTACCAAGGATTAAAAATCTTTTTGAAGGAAAAAAAACAATCTCCCTGAGTGCACACAGTAAGATCGCCATGAACATTACAAAAAGATTCAGTCACCCATTCAGTAACTAGTCTTGCATCCTGTATCAGCATTCCCAAAATTGCAACAGACTTGTGATTTTGGTAAATCCATTAAGCTGGGGGTGAGGGGGTGGGGTGTGTGTCAAAAATATCCAAGAATATTTCTGGCATAGTCACAAACATGACTAATTGTCAGGGTTAGCATGTATTGTTGACTTCCTGTAAAACTAACTCCACTCTCTTCCCAAAAGTGCAAAGACAAATCTAGGACTGACCCTACAGTTGTTATCCTGGCTGTGACTAAGAGTTGTTGATTTTGCAGGTAAGAAGTCACCCCAGTATCCAACTATCAGTTCTTTCTTACTGCTTTATCTGCCAAAACCCATAAGCAGCTCCAAGTCCTACTCAACACGATCATGAGATGACGTAGGTCAATCTCATCTTATTTTTGGCCAAGAGTAAATTTACAGGCATCAGTGAAATCACTCTTGACTTCCAGCAGTACCACAGGCACGGATTTGAAGCAAGTTAGAAATAAAAGGTTGTAAATACTGGACCCAGGTGTCACTTTGGGGACCATGAAGTTGCAGATCTTTAAAGAAGGTCACAATATTACTGCATATTTCTGGTCCCACAGACAGATTTTAAAATTATGCAAATGAAATAGGAATTCTCAAGAAATAAGGACAAAATCTGTAGCAACTTTATCAGGAGGAGCAAGACATGCAAAATTACTTCCAGAATGTGCTTAGTGCTCTCTTTTTATGATTTCATCTCAGTAACATGACAGAATTTAACATTTTAATCTAGATGCGACAGTATCCAGAATGTGGTGTGATATTAATAGATGCTGCACAGTCATTTGTATTTCAGTTCAGATTCCTGAATAAGGTTAACATTTTGCAAGGCAACACAAAATATGAAATTTCTACTTGCCAGCTTAATTCCAGAAATATTAAAAAATAATTATGGAAAAGTCAGCAGTGAATGTATTATCGAATTTTGTTTGAATCTGATTCAAAAGATCCTTAAATTAGGATTCTATCTGCAGTATACATAGCGTTCTTTCCTGTCATTGTATTTGCTAACTACTGCATAATTCCTTGATAATTACTCAATCCTTAGCTAACAGCAATCTGCTGCTACCCGACAAAATCCTCCTGAATCTCAGAGAAGTGAGAAAGAGTTCCAGTAACCTAAAATTATTCTTTCCACTTAAAAATTTACCCTCATATATACCATGAACTTCCATATGAGATACTTAGCATGAAATAAAAAGAGAAATTTTATATGTTCTCTGTCAAAATCCAGTTTAGATACTCTTTAGGTAAAAATAACAGTAATCATCCTGTAGCTTTTTTCTGCATTTGGTAATTCTTTATATCTCCTTTAAGTTCTGACTATCATGAGGAAAACTTTGATGTGATGTTAGAGCTTAAAAGACAAAAAATAGCTGTTTAGACACTGCATTTGTTGTTGCTGTGATAATATCTTGCTTCTTTTGTGTTACTACTAGAGAAGGTCTCTACTGGTGTAGCTGGGCTTCTTATTCAGAATCTTCTCTCTTTTGTCAGGAACTTTTGAATATTTGTGTGCTCTCCCTATATGTGTAATCAAGCTTTCAGATAGTTTAAAATGAACCTGAATGATTAAGACTTCTTATCTCTTTCCTTTTGTTTATTTTATGGCCACTTCTGTTGTTGCCCTTAAAACCTGGTCTTCCTTTTGACCCAGTGAACATTAAGAAATATATCCTACCTATGTAATTCCTTATTTTTTTTAACCCAGTAATTACAAGAAAAATTATACTGGCCATTTTCTGACCTTTATGTACTGACATTTTATTCAAAAACTCCACTTGGAGAGCCAGCTTTTACATAGCACATCTTTACACAGTGCCTTTGAGGGCAGCTTGGGTTGATACAAGAACTCTAAAAGGTTTCAAAAAGAAGCCCAAATTCTTTGCTACACATTGTGGAAGCAAAAATACTGATTATATCCATAAATAAAATTTACCTCAAGTTGAACTTTTTGTTCTAAGTTCTTGTAAGTTCTCTGCAGTAGCTCTTTTGTGCCAAGAACTCCATACCACATCATGTTTTTCGTCCGACTTCTGAAAGCAGGCAAAACAAGGCTCACATATTGAAATGTACACATTATTGTGTCTTGTATTTGTAGAAGAGAAAAATTTAAGAAATTCAAATAAAGAGATAAGGAAAAGAATGGAAACATCTTGGCTCTGTTACTGACAATTATCTTACCTGCACTTTTCAGGGTGCTCTTCTCGCTTGTTATTAAACTCTAATGAAATTTTTGCATCTAACCCAATTCCAAAGTAGTTGTTCATGACACATTTTTCTGAATAACCCTCCCTGTTAGAGGAAAAGAGATAATTAGGTGCACATTTGTACAGAACCTGGACACACAGACATTAACCAAGACTGTGGTTGGTCTCAGAACAGAAGGGACTTCAAGATACCACAGCCCACAACCCATATACCACCCATAAGTCTCTGCCAATGTACACCCAGTTCTGAGAAGCAGAGACAGCTTAAGACACAAAATCTCCACCTCAATGCACCAGTCCTAAGGGGATCACTCGTCCTCCTCCTCCCAGTGAGCAAGGGCTAAGTGAGCAAATGCCTCCTGTTATTTCTGCTGCTGCAAAACAGTTCTGCACTACTCATAACTAAAATGGCACAACCCAGCTTGTTTTCAGACATTGAGGTCTGCTGCCAAATGACAACAAACAAGAACTTCATAATGAAAAAACAAAAAGACTGTAAAAATGTAAAAAAAAAAAAAAAGCCCTTAAGAAAAGCAAATAAAGCAAACATTGTACATTTGGAAAAAAATATTTCTTACAGTGAATCTGGATCCGGGTCAATAAATGGCGTAGCACCAAATGGATCGATGTTTGCTAGCAACATTTTGCTAATAATTGAACTTCCTGCAATGGAAGCAGCTAGACCAGCCCTCAAACCTGGTTAAAAAAGAAAACAAAACCAGAAAGAAAATAATAAAAAACCAATTTGTATTTGATAAACAGACAAAACATATAAGCCACATACTGGGAAACAGAATTCATTAAATCTGTACAGGGAATGATTGTGATACTATCTCATTTTTTATCTATACTGGTTATCTTTTAGGTCTCTAGCTCCCTTAAGCAGAAAGGCAGCTATGCTGCAAGTGAGGTGGTGGACTCTTCATGTACTACCACTGAAAAAGAAAAAAACAAAGAAAATTCAGGACTTCGGGCCAACACTCACTGGCTGGTATAGTAACCGAATGAGGGGTGTAACATCCAAAACCACTGCTAGAGCTTTTTATTTAGTCTTCATTTTCTACTTGTCCATGATTTTTCTTTGGTCCTATCCTTTGGAAATGTTGCTAAGGAATATCCTTACCATTTTTACAACTGGTAGAACCATAGTTTAACTTAATTTGAGGAATTAATACGACAAAGTACAACAAGCGTACTTTGACTGATATAAATGCCATTTTACAAAATACCATGTAGTGCACATAAACAAATAAAAATCCTTTCTTAAAGCTTTCACTTAAATTTGCCAAAAGAAAAAAATGTAAGCTCAGTTCCATTATGTTTTAACTATACCAATAAAGTTAATTAACCCAGTGCTTTACTAGTGCTCTCTGGTGTTAATTGAATTTGGAGAAGCAGAGATTTTTTTTATCTGTTAATTGCATTTAGGTAAGAACAGCGGGTTTTTTCATCTCTTTTAACTACAGAGCAGCTTTGTGTAGCTTCAGTCATGCACTTCCAGAGAGGTATCAGAAGAGAGGTCTTACTCAGGGGGCTGAACATGGCTTTGACCCTCAGCCTCTTCATCCTAATCAATAGCTTCCATTGATTAGGATACATGATAGAAGGATTTGGGGGTACTGGTGGACAAAAAACTGGATGTGAACTGGCAATGAGCACTTGCAGCCCAGAAAGCCAACCGTATCCTGGGCTGCATCGGAAGTGTGGCCAGCAGGTCAAGGGAGGAGATTGTGCCTCTTTGCTCCACTCTCCTGATACCCCACCTGGAGTGCAGTGTCCAGCTCTGGGACCCCCAACATAAGAAGGACAGGAACCTGCTGGAGTGAGCCCAGAATAGGGCCACAAAGATCATCAGGAGCCTGGAGCACCTCTCCTGTGAAGACGGGGTGAGAGAGGTGGGGTTGTTCAGCCCAGTTCAGCTCAGGAAAAGAGAAGGCTCCAGGGAGATCTTACTGTGCTCTTTCAAAATATAGAGGGGGTTTATAAAAAAGACTGAGAGACTTTTCACCAGGGCCTGCCCGTAGTGACAGGACAAAGGGCAATGGTTTTAAACTGAAAGAGGGTAGGCTTAGATTGGATAAAAGGAAGAAAATTTTTATGATGAGGGTGGTGAGACATGGGAACAGGCTGCCCAGACAAGTTGTGAATGTTCCAACAGTGGAAGTGTCCAAGGTCAGGTTGAATGGGGTTTTGAGCAACCTGATCTAGTGAAAGATGTCACTGCCCATGACAGAAGGCTGGACTAGATGATCTTTAGAGGTCCCTTCCAACCCAAACCACTCTGTGATTCTAAGATACTGAATTTTACTTTTCACCTTCCGGAATCAAATGCAACACTTCTGCTACTTCTGGTGTTGTGCCAAATGATCAGAAATCTTCTATATTATTATGCATTTCCTCCTATATGATACAACACAAAGATGTGTATCTCAGTTCAAACAAATTCAGGGCATGAAGTAGAAGTTGTTATTTGACAGCAAGCAGGGGACTGGAAGGCAATATTAAAGTAGGCTAAAAAACAGCAGATTTCAAAATCATAATTACCTGGGCAGATAATCCTCGTGTTAAGTACTGGGAGGTTTTCCTTGCTTGCAGCCAAAGCTGGAGCAGAGAAGGAACCTGTCTGAGAATGGATACCTCGGCTTGTACGTCGATCGGGAGACCTTGGTGCAGTTTTAGCTGTGCAGAAGAAGCAAAAATAAGAAAACTAATTAAACGTATTTTGACATTACCAACTACATAGTTTTTACAGCCCTGAAAATGTTTCAAAAGCATTAATTTAGTCTGTTACTATTCCATGACAAATGTCCTTTCCCCTCGCACCAGAGGTTTTCTTCTAAATAAAGACAACTCAGAAATGGATCAAATGACAAATACAAATTAAAATGCGTAAGTGTGCCTGGCACTCAACATGAGGAGTTCCCAACTATATTCAAGCTACCAGCAAGAAAAAGTATTATATGAATTAAATGTAAATCTGTTCATAAAAATGTATTAGATCCATCTTAAAATGCTATAGTATTTAATTCTGCAGTAAGCTTCTGATAAACACATTACTGAAACAAAACAAACAAATAAATAAAACTTAAATTCAATCTATGTTTACTTATATAGATATATATTATTATTATTTATAACAATTTTAATATAGATAGCTATTCTCACACATAGGCCATGAAAATATCTCATCAACACACACAGTATTTTCTTCAGGTAGCTAAAATGGGCCCCCTGCCTGCATCAGGTTTCTGAAAACATCAGACAAAACTCTGACATCTTTATTTACAGCCAAACTGAAAACTGCAGGGGAAGAAAAAAAGTCATGTTCGTACTTGCCATCTGCAGTTACAGAGGTTGTGGGGGACATAAGTTTTCCATCATCTTTTTTTCACAAAAACCAAACAAACCAAGAATTTCTAAAATAATTAACTTATTTGCTAGAATTCTCCAGAAGATGGACAAATAAAACTTTGAGAGACAGCAAGATTTGGTAGTCAAAGGCTCAGGAAAAAGAAAGGGAAAAAAGTCAAGTGGAAAGAGAAGATATTCACAGAGTAACTGGTAGCTCAGAGAGGCCAGTTATCCCCTGGGCTGCCTCTGGAGGTGATGGAGCATAAGCTTTGTGGAGGGCTGACCTCAGGTGCTGTAATTTGCTGTCCTGTCAGATTTTGTTTCATGCAGCCTGAGAGAGTATGCCAGTGCCTGCTTTAGCCTGCTTTTAGGGGATGTTAATCTTTGTGAAATTCAGCCGCATCAGACAGAGCCAGAAATTGGTGCCCCAAGGAAGAAAGTTTGGGTATTACCAAATGCTTTGTTACAGCATTTCCATGTGCATGTAAAAAGCTTTCGCACAACAGATGGTCACAGACAGACACTTCTTGGCTACCTCTGCTCCAAATTATCTCACGTTAAAACTATTTCAGCTTCGGACAACTTCAACCTTGACCATCTGAAGAAGCTCAGAACAAAAAAAAAAAAGAAATTATTTCAAGATGATCTGATTTATTCCTCTCAAAACATGAAAACTAATTCAGCAAAAATAGAGCTAGCAGGACTAGCACCAAGACAACAGCAGGAAAACAGCACCAGGAATATGGTGGGAAGGACAAAATATATTCTTTTTAGTGGCAGGAGTAGGACAGATCAGCTCATGTCAATCATAACTCAGCCTGAGAGTAACGTGGGTGTACTGTATGAAGACACAAATGGAAAAAAAAAGTGCTGAGTGGGAAAATCTAGAGACAGAAGTAATAACTAGAACAAGGGTTTAGACATTGTATTCAAATTAATTCAGGCCAGGATTTGTGCAGTCACTTTTTTTTTTTTTTTGAAGTGATGATAATCTAGCATAGAACAGTCAATGGTATGGCAAATTCTTCAACTTTTTGGATCCCAGGAGTAAGTTTACACACCTTTCTGGATAAGATGCTTAAGTCAAACAGAAATTGTTAAAAACAGGACAGAGAAAAGTGGGTGAATTTTTCTGGATTGCTTTATTTGACATGTCTGACCAAGTGGACTAACAGCTCCTCCTGACTTTAATATCTGTATGTAACAGCCACAGCAGTTATCACAAAATGCTGTAGCATTGCATGATAGCAATACAACACAATGATTTGTGTCTCTGCATGGCAAAACACTGTAATAATGTCAACAAAAAGAGAAGTAATAAAAATGGCAAGGGATAGCTAACGAGAGTTATTAAATATTTAGAAGAAGATATTAACATATGGAAAAACATTATCTTCATCAAATGACCAGGAATATCCTCAGAGGGTAAGAGATAACACTCAGAACAAAATTAACATTCATTTTTCATAATACTACTGAAAAATTCACAATGCTATTCACACAGTCTGTTCTCTCTGTACTTGCGAGCAAGGCAGTTACATTAAATAGGAAAAATCAACAGAGCAGCTGCTCTTTATTTGACAGATGAGACTCATGGGAATAACCACAATAAAGATAAACTTTTGCTGTGAATGCTCTGATAAAAACAATGGAGCTTTAATGAGTAAAACCGATGTTTCAGTGCAGATAATTGAATTCATGTTTTGTGCTTTGTCCCTAAACATCTATCGTCCACTGACAGCATTAATTTGCACTCTATTTCACACATCTCACATATATGAAGCGTAATACAGATTCCCATTAAATGCAGAGATTATACCACCAAGAAACAAGGAGTTCAATATATTTCTATACATACGTATATTTTTCTTTTATTACATAGTTATGGTGATAGAATTGGGTCATCTGTATAGCCAGCATCCTCTATAAGCTGCTGTTGAAAAGGGACAACCAATACGCAGTAATTCCTTTAACCAAGGGAAAAGAAATGGGACCAATCACTGGAGAAAGCCTGGCATCCATTTCTGGAGAAAATGTGAGCTCCTGCATCAAAAGGAGCCTAATGTCTTATTTCTAAGGTAGGAACTACCAATACAGGCACTAGATTCAGAGCAGAGCCTCATAAGGACAACAACTTTTGAGGATGTTAATGTGGGTTAGGAGATGCAAATCCCAAACAACTTTTCTCATTTGGCCACAAGAAGTTGCTCACCAATTATCTAGAGGATGGGCTTTGCTGTCCACCAGCTACCACTGTTTCTCCATGACTCACAGATCATCTTGCGACCTCATCTACAATGCATCATGTCCACTTCGATAATATGGCAAAGACTGGTATTTCCTCTTACACTAAGAAGCAGCTTTCCTAAAAATACTATGTAGCTTGAGACTCAAGACATCTATGACTGAGACATGCTATTGCCACCATTACCTGGGCTCTGGTTCCTGCTCAGGTTCATGTGGAAAGGTGAGTGCAAACACCAGGTTAAATTTGGCACTTTCCTCCCCAACAAGAACCTTCTCAGCTTTGCAAGTACTTCTAAAGACTGTTCATCTAATCTGCCTCATTTTTCCCTTAACTTTTATTTATCTAAATCTATTAAAATTTATGAATAACTTCCAGTGAGACAGGCTGCTAGTATTTTTAATTATGGAGCCAATTATGCTGCAAATGCAACTGTAAGGAGACTACATATTTCTATTTCATTTCTAATTTGCTCACTTGATGGAGACTCAAGTTCCTTTGTATCTTCATCTTTTTCTTCTTCTTTGGATTCATCCAATTCTTTGCTGTATTCTACTGGAGACTGGTTCACTTGTTCTTCACTATGAGCATTCTGCTCATCCACAACTGCTCATTAAAAGAAAAGACAGAAAGTTTCAAGATTTTTGAAGAAATACTGCATACATGAAAAACAGTGTGCTTTTTTTGTAGCTTTACAGATCTATTGCCAACTCAGTGAAAGAGTCTATCAGTTCTTTGCAGTTGATAAAGATTTGCGGTCAGAATTTTTGTGGAGGACAACAGTTTAAAACAAATACAAACTTTTATATGTGTACACATATGCATACATAAGGACTCACACCTGCAGACAGTCATCAACATTCGAACAAGCTGCCCTTTTTTCCTTGAAGCTTCTAATATGCACATAATTTTATCTATGTAAGAATGTAGAAATTAAATTTTATAATGAAAACTTATTCTAGTTTAAAAAAAACCCAACACAAACATCATGATTCTATAACAGTCTACCAGCAAGGATCAAAATGTTGCTGACGTGCACCTTTTTCTGCTTGCTCAATGATCTGCCTCACAGCCTTCTTCAAGCTGTTTGCTCGGAGCATTAACTGTTCCCTTGGTTTGAAGAGTTTCTGGGTGGAGGACTTTGAGACACACTCTGTTAATTGCTCTTTACTTTCAGAAAAGGATTCTTCACTTGAGAACTCCTCTGCTTCTTCTTCCACAATGGGGGGAGCGATGCCTGGGAGAATGGGAGCAGCCTGGGCTTCTGTGTGAAGAGCCTGGAGCAATAGGTCTAGCTTCTCATTTAACTCTGAGCACTAAAATAAAGTAGAAAAGAATACACACACACATAGAGAAAAAATTAACAGTGAATATGTGAATATTTTCAAGAGATAAGGTACCAGGTTATATTTGAAACTGTAGGTGTCCTTAGTGTCTTTGCAATTTCTTACATAAAATCCAAACGGAGGTTCAACATTTTGAAATGACAGATTATGAGTAGGTCTGCATGGTTTTTTTGCAGACATACTCTGTGACACCCAACCAGATTAGAGCAATTATAACAGAAAAACCCTGTACTCAGATTAAAATAACACACCATGCTAAACTCAGCCTGACACATAACTAGGGTACGGATCTGTCCTAGTCCTCTCTCAATGGCTTGCAACACAGAAAACCACCAGAGTTGCCCATACCATGCATTATGGGTGCTCAGTACCCCAATTTGGAGAGATAATCCATGGAGATATGCCCAGCTGTTAGACTAAGACACATGGGGCTGTTTTTGCAACAGAGCTGTACATTTAAGCAAGTTAGTTGCCACATAGCAAAGAGCAGGAATCAGACACTGTCAAACACCTCTACCCAACAGAAAGTAGTTGCTTTCTCTAGGTGTACTGGAAAAGAAGTGATTTTCTGTGCTTAAGAGAAAGAAAACCAACACTGTCTGGCCTTGGAATAGTAAAAAAGAAAAACTCATTTTCTAAAATAGGTAGCAGATAGAAATGTGAACCACAAATTGCCACTTAGCAAGTACATTTTCTGACTCTGGGATTGCCAGGGATTTTGTTTTCTTCTTTTTTTTTTTTTTTAAGCTCATGTAAATTTTGTGTCTCATACCAAATCCCTCTGTTGTTTTTTCCCCAATGTTTTTGCAACATGATGTTTGGGTTTTGTAGCTTAAACAACTATTTTTAACATTGTAGTCTCTCTCCCATTCATTCTCACAGCATACTCTCTTCGTTATCCATTGTTTTTCTGTAGCTAACTTAATCCCTCTAACTCTTAAAAAGAAAATCCTTTTATCTCTATGTACTCTACCATGAACTTTATCCTTTAAGAAGGAAGAAAGTGTAAACAGTTTATAAAAATCGCAGAGCTTAAAGACAGTTTGGAAATAATTGTTCTATGCAGTAAGAAGAGAAGAATTTTAACGTCACTGGTTGAAATGAAAGCAAAGCTGGGCATTCTGGAGCAATATGAAAATTAAACATACATGAGATATAAACTTTAAAAACCCGACAACTTCAAACCTCAACATAGTCATAGTCTTACTTTAATGGCCATGGCATCAGCTTCCTCTGCATTTTCCACTGGTTTTTCGTAAGTCTTCCCTATTTTGGCAACAAAGTCCTTTACAGTTTCACATAATATTCTTCAGATAAAAAAAGGAGAGGGGAGAAATCAAATGAAATAAAATAAATATGCTTTGAATGTTAAATTCTTATGACTATCTATATGCACACGGCTAGAAATCCTTCTTATTGGAAACTGAACTCTGTGATCATACTTGCAAATCATATGATGCTCTTTTCTATAGCTTATAAAATGGAAGTGATGAGCTTTAAAACAAAAACTCTTCCTCTCTTTTACTTAAGCCTTTGCACACATTGCATCTCAGTCTCTTATCTGCAATAAACACAACTGATTTTATCCATTCCCTTTCCTACCAGAGGACTTAGCAAACTTGATAACTTCAAACACAAGTCATGCCAACTCCCATGCAAAACAGAGCTTAGAAATCGTGGAGAAAATCTACTGACTTCAATGGAGCACTTGGATGAAAGCACATGGCCACACACACCCCAGTGCACAGCTCATGCTTTCAAGCCATCGCTGACCCTGAAGCGTATCTATGCAAATTACAGTGGCTGCAATGAATTTTCACTGTGTAAATCAGGAAGACTTGGTTCACTGAAGACAGACAGTAAACTCACTAATGAGGTGTGATAATTGCTTAGTACTGTTCATTTGGTTAACATTTATTTGACAGAAATTAAACAGATTTAACAAGATACAGACCCAGTTTAGAAATGGGAGTTGTAGTAATATCCTGCAGCCTTATTTTTTACATGTGCTACATATACTTTAAAAATGAAATTTTGTTAACTTGCTTTTAGAAAAAGTAAAAAAAAAAAGTAGTGACATTTAGATGTATTTTTGAAGATTCTATGACTGATATTTTGCATATTGCAAAATGTAAGATTTGTTTTTTTCACTGAGAAGGTATATACAGAATAGTTCTGATTTCAGATGATGTCCATGATTTGCCACTTCTCTCTCATTTTAAAGTGTTTCAGTTTGGGGAAAAAAACCCCATTACTATCTGAGACCACTATTGATTGAACTGATACAGACAGAGCTACAAGAAAGCTACCTAAGCTGAAGTTCTGCTTCACACTGGTGAAGCTGTTTGTGTGCTTACACCTATGAATGAATGAAATTAATTATGAATTAAAAAAAATGTATGAATTAAAAAAAAAAAGGCAATAAGAAATGCTACATGGAGTAGATTACTCCATGATATTTTCATTAGTAACAGTGAGTTTCATATTTAAGCCACACAGTGATTTGGAGTGATTTAAAAGCACTTTCTATTAATATTGTGTGATTTTCTTTTTTTAGTTTAGTATTAAGTCATCCATTACAACTGTACCATATAAAAATTTTGCAGAAAAAAAAAATCTACTCTAAAAGATATAAATCAAGTTATAGTAAACCAAGCCAGTTGGGCCAGCCATAAGAAAATCAGGCTTAGACAGAAGGCTATTATGGTGATGATGTTACACAGGGAATTTAGCCCACACATTGTACATGATCGACTCACTTGGCAGATGATATGACAACTGAGTGCTGATCAGAATTGAGAATTTTTGCAAGATGAGCAGCAACTGAGTCCTCATAAGCAGATATCTGAAAATAGAGAGGAGGGACTTCAATTTCCACACATTTCAGCAGTTTAACACCAAGTAGTGAGTTTAAACATCTCAAAACCCAGCAGGATTTCAATTTGAAATCTAATACAAGGACAAGTGGCTGGCAATGCACATTCTACCATTCTACCTGCATACTGTATTTTATGTACCAGATTTTGAATATTCAAAGTAACACTGCATCTGAGAACTTAATCCACAGCTCTTTTCTTCTGTAGAGGAAACAGTAGGATATTTCTAGGCTAAAAATACTCCATGAGGCAGAAAAAAAATTACCATCTTCTCAGATTTATAACAACCTAAAGTATTATAATCTTACATCTTTGATTTCTAAAATTAGCAAAGTTTTCCTCAAAAAAATTACTCAACTAAGAACAAATCAAAAGTTTGCTGTTATAATCTGGAATTTTCTTTTTACTGTCACATGGGCTCTTATTCCTCAAGTACCACAACTCACAAAGGCTGCTAAACTGGTGCAATGTTGTCAAAACCAATCCTCAAAGGGAAAACCATTTAGGGCTTAGTCTTCACAAGAACATTAAGAACTACAAATTCTGAAATACTCAGGAAAAGATTTGGAATGGATCAGAAATGCATCCTCACACACCATATTCTATCTCAAAATAGCTATGGATCCAGACCTCAATTTTTAAAGAAAACTGTAAGCAAATTCCAAATCTAAAGCTAAAAATAAAAAATAAATGCAGTTCTGAAATATTCTGATGGCTTCTCTTAAAACATCTTAGCTTGTTTTTGTCCTTGATTTTGAGCAGGTACATAGATACCACTTTGTTTTTTTCTCCTAAACCCCAGTCTTCATTATACAACTCTGACAAGCGAATCAGTTTTCATTTCTAGGGAAAAAACAAGACGTAAACATCTGGTCTGTAAGAATAAACTACTGTTTTTCAAACACCAGTATAAGATTTCTGGAAATCAAGTGAAATTAGTCTCCTGAAACTACTGGAGGAAGAACCAAATATGTACTTCCATTTGGTTTTCAAACCGTTATTTAATACAATACCTACTGTAAGGTCAATTATTTTTCCAAAACATCATAACTCAGTAAACAATGCAAAAAACCCATTAAAATAGAGACTGAGCAAGGTACTAAAAATAAATGGTTTTGTCCAACTCAAGCAATAACAGGTAATACAGCCTTCAGAATACATTTGCCAAAAAAAGAGGTTTTCTATGAGCAGTTCCTTCCATTTTCAGAAGGGGCTAAAAAAATTTCAAAGCCAGAAATAACTAGAACAAAATGATGATGAAGACACTTGAAAATCTTAACTGTCTTGAAAAATTAAAGATAAAGGCTTGATCTTCTTTGCTGACACCAGCAGCAGAGCTGTGTGCAAAGGAACCCTGTTAAAATCCCAGCCTTTTTGTATCTCTATATCCAGCAATCTGTCAAAGGTTATAACCTCCTTGCCAATTAAAAGAGTCTGAATTATTAAATTATTCAAGAGCCTGCTGATTAATTATTGCTTCTCAAGCATTTTTGAGCCAAAGTTGATATGCATTAACTTTCTTCAGAATATATTATTTCCTCATTTTAGTCAGACTTTTCATGCCAATTAATTTGATTAAAACATCTCCCTCTCTCTTAAAATTGGAACCTCATCAGATAGTACAAGCAAAAATCTAGTCTGGAAGACAGACTAAGCTTTTCTTTGATGATGCTTGTGATTTCAAGCTCTCTGAAGAACAAAGGCAAAGTTGGGTCATATCACCTGATCAAACTCAAGCTGCAAAAAGCTTCTCTCTTTCTTAGGAATATAGCCCTTGCCTCCAAAATGCTGGGGGTTTTTTCAGTGCTTATTCCAAACTCAAGATAGCAGACATTTTAGTTTTATATATAAAATAATGTCTTTAAAATATTTATATATATTATAGTATATATATTAGACAGTAACATAACACCAAATTATACTATAATACACAAAATTATATAGGATATGCATTCTTGTATATAATAATTCTATAAAATATATAGCATTATTATATTACATAACGATACAACATTAGATTACATTTTTGGACAGCAAATTATATAGTATAATTTCTAATACATAACAAAATATACATATATATTCAGGAAGATATTTTTCTGACTGCTTTGCTAAAGACTCCTTACCTTCATTCCTTCTTGGCAAATAATACAGAACTGGGAACACTAATTACTTGAGATACACAGGATGAACAGACATTACTTCAGTTCAGTTAGCAGATCACAAAACATCTATTTCTATTTTTCACACAAATGCTTCAATTACAAGTATTGTCATCCCAGAAGCTCCAAGTTAAGTACATGAAACAACAGAACAAAAATAAAAGTCCACCTGGCATTCCTCAGACTCTTCTGCAGTCACTGGAAGAATAGAAGGCTTTGCTGGTAATTTCAGTTCATATGACATTATACTCCACCTGAAAGAAACATAACAGCTTTCAAGTTTCCAGATCATTAGCTTTATCTTCTCTCCAACATATTAACAAAAAGAAAATTCATTGTCACACCACAGAATACCTTGTTTAAAAAAAAAAAAAAAAAGGGGCAGCTTAATTTTTAATTGCAAATTGTATGGGTGAAATAATTGAGATTAACATTAATAACTTGTTTTTTTGCTCAGATTACTTGTTAGTGATTTGATTATTAGTCTCGTTTGTGAAAAAAAACATGGGACATTCAATTCAGGCAATAAAGATTTTCCAGAAAAAAAAAACATTCACATTATAAAACAAATCAGTGCAAACTAACTGCAGAAGTCAAAGGAAAAGAGATGTTTTCCTAGAGAAAAACCTCTAAGGTGACATTATTTTTTCATCTCAACTATATGAGACAGGGATGAAAACAAAGCAAACGGTGAAATATCTTCACTGACATATATATATATATTTTTCCCCTGGTAAAGGACAGTACTCAACAGCATAGATAGTACAAAACCACTAAGAGCAAAAACATCCTTCAAAGCCTGCTGAAAAGGACATGTAATCACTGCAGATGTCCTTGGGAGCAAGTCTACTGAAATTAGACCAAAAAATGAAACAGCTTTTTTCCAGTACAGAAAAAAAGGAACCATCATTTAATCTACAAATCTTTCAGAATCTGAAGATCAGCAACAAGCATTTCTCTGCATACTTTGCTTTAAATCATCAAGTAGTCTGCAGAAAAACTTAAAAAAGGACTTGTTTCTCTATTTCATAAAAATGATCTTAAGTAAAATCCCTTTTGATGACATTCAAGTGTTTGTAACTAGAGCAAGAAAAGAAACACTCATGAGAGAAAGGAACAGAGTAAGAAATACTCCTCTCAAAAGCAGTGCTAGACCATCACCGGAATATGACCATCACCTTCTCTGATGGTCAACCTGGGGATTGCTGCTTTCCTATAGATGCTGCTATGGATGGAAATGACATAAAACAAGGATTGGGAAGATCTCATTTTTGACTAAAAAAATTAGCCCAGCATGGAGTCCATAAAACCGTTCAAAACACCATTTCTTAATGCTTACAACTTCTTGTAACAAGCAGTTATGCAGCTTCATCTGTTATACAATAAACTGTCTCCTTTTGAAAGTCTTTGGACAACACACTTCCTTAGTTCCATCAACCACTCGTCCCTCTGACTCTTTAGTTTAAAAAGCATGCTAAAGAGCTGTCCTTGTTACTACCTCAGCTTCCCTCGTGATTATGACCTGCACTCAAAACCCAAACCCACTGAACACCAAGTCTCTAAGATGGATTTTAGGCCATCAGAAACCCAAACAAAGACAATTTGAATCTCACGGTAAATCACATATATGCACATTTAGGTTTACCTGTCTAACATTTTCGTGCTGGCTCGTTCTAGTTTTTCCAAAATCTGAGGAAGTTGCGTATCATCATCACAGGATCCTCCCCAACCAAGGACACGAGCAAGGTCATTTCCAGTACCAAGGGGTAATACTCCTAACTGACACTGAAACACAACACAGGAACAAATCTACCACTGAAAACTAGAAAGAACAAGTGATTACAAACGCTAATTATTTCAATCAACCAATGTTAGTTATATAGCTGATGTCTAAAGCATGTAAGTCAAGTCGTGCCATTCCGATACAACTTGTTCTTTTTATACCAGTAAAACCCTTCATTTAACAGTAACTATTGAGCTTGGCCCATACAGAGAGATACGACAAAGAACCAAGTCAAGGGAAAGGTCAGCACACAAAATTAATTTTAGTCAGTATAGGCAAGGAAATTAAGTATGCACACTTGCCTGCTTGTGCAAGCTGAGCTTATCAATTTCCGACAAGACCCAACCCACACTTCCATCGCCACCACACACAAGGATCCTGAAGTTGTCAAACTTCTGAAATAACCGCAAACTGCAGAGAAAACGCAGCCTGTTAGAGCCAGTTACATCCACAAGCAAGACAACAGTTACATTCATTAGCAACTGGTACAAGAAAACACAGTGCACAGCACCTTTATGGTCCTTCTTTTACTGTTCTGGGGTATGTGGATACAACCATCTACTTAATTAACCTATCTGCAGTCCACCTATTGCTGTATATTCCACTTATATTGACATTTCTGATAAATAACATGCCAAGCTTTTCTTTAAAAAATTCTCTTGATATTGTTTTCAGGATTTTATGTCTCATTATTTTTATTAATGTAAAAAAAAAAAAAATAGGTGCTAAAATTTCAACTCCTCCATGCTTCTCACTTCAGCCAGAAGCATAAGGCACCACTGGGAATTTTTCATGAGAAGAGGTTAAGACACAATGACAGGATGTGCTCCACAATACAGGTGGGCTTTTGTCAACGCATGGCTAACTAAGTGTAAGGACCATTGGAGGCAATTATTAAACATAAGGTGATCACAACAATATAGGATAAATAATACAAGTATTTCATATTAGATCCTTAAAGCCATATTCTGCTTTCATTTCCTATGGCTCTTCCTCCTGTTCTCTGACTTTTAACACCTCCAGGATACAACACTTGGACAGTACAGAAAAGGAGGACAAGAGAGACAGTACAAGCAGAAAGGTGAGACACAGAGGAAATGGGAATGAGATGTGAAGAAACAGCCAAGGGTAAAAACAAGAGGGATTTAAACAAAAACAACAACAACAAAATAAAATAATTGGACAGTATAAACTCTTAAAATATTAACAATAAAGATGCTTATTTTTAATGCATGTTATTTTCCAGAATATGTATAATCTTTGAATCATTTCTACAAGTCAAAGATCACAAATGATTGAAGCGTTTATATTTTTTCTTAAGAAAATAATTTCACTTGCAGACACCTATTAAGAACAGAAGAGGCTGATATTTAAGGGGAAAAAACAATACCAGAACAATTTCTCCTACCCTGAGAAAAGGGAGAAAGCCCCTAGAAATACACTGTCTCATACAATGCAATTCTGCTTTTTAGAAAAACTAGGGGAAAAAAAAATAAAGATGACATTAACACAACCTGATAGAATAACTGCTAAGGTCCTGTCTTTGGAAACCCTTTGGGAAAAGTATTGACCTACAATTACTGTGCAAAAGCAAAATGAGCCTCCTCCGCCACGGTACAACTTTATAAAGGAAGAGAACTTGCAAACATATATCTCACACTGCCCTCTCTCAAAGATTGCCTCTCCAATTAAGATGAATTTTATATGTCATTATAATTACATGTACAAAATACTAGCTAAACGCCTCTTAGATTCAGCTCAGATTATCAAGGTAATAATGAAAAGAACATTACACCTTAAAGAGTCAATATAACATGTCCATAACACAGTACTAATTTTAAAAATCCACAGCTGTATTCCATTATATGTGTATTATTTGCCCACTGTTTTAACTGAATTTTTGTGCATTTGTTTCATCCATGTTTTTATCATGAAGCATAATTCTGCATCTTTAAGAGTACAAAAATTAGTGCTTCTAGTTGCTATAACTGATATTGATATGACATTTAACCACAATACCATATCTGAGTGGAATTAAGCTAGGATATGAATTTAATCTTTATGAATGTGCAAACATGCTTGAGTTGTGGCCACCACTATGCAAATTTCATCCCTGTCTCTCAAGCAATCAACCCTTAGAAATGCCCGGTGATTTTAATTATGTTCTTGCTCCAAATTCTATGAGATGATAATTTTCTTGACCATTTGCATATGTTGCCTAAACCACATTTTGGATGTACTTTTCAGATGACAAAGATTTTCATGTACTTGTCCATCATCCACTGCAGACTCCCCTGCTGACATTTGTGTTCAAAATTCAAAAACATACAGAGCACATTTAGACAATAATTTTATTCCATGGCTATTCACAACAAAGTCACAGGAATACCTGAATTACACATATGAAATGGAGGAAAAGCACCGAGGCAACTGTGCATGAGGGCCCTGATTCAGGAAAACATCTAAACATTTGTAATAGTTTTGAGCCTTACCAGTTAAGAGAAGTCGAAGCTAGTCAACACTAACCAAGAGGTTTTGGCTTTGAATTTATGAGCTTTTCTAAAAAGAAAATATTATCCTACAATCCCTTCACCCACCAGAATTTATCCTGAAATTCTGTTATGTCTTAGATTTTAAATAGGAAGTCATAGTAGATAGGGGTGATAGAACTATAGCAATGAGGGCATATCATGCTATATAACAAGGGAAACACAACACTATATTTTGCACTGAATTCCCCTGTGGAAAGGATTGCTCCAGATTTCCAAGGTCATTACCCTAAGTGAGGTCCTCCATTCATTAAATCGAACACCTGAGCTGGATTTAACGACTGTTTGAATCGACGAAGAAACTTTACTCCCTGATTGTCTCCACTCTTTGAGTTAACAAAAACTAAAAGAGGACTGGCACAGGATGGCGGGCATGTGGCTTTCCAGAAACCTGTGAACATAGTTAGAAAGAATGAAATAAATAAGGTTTTCTAATATGAACAACACAAAAAGAAATCATGGGAAAGAGGAAGAAAGGGATGAAGGACAAAAGGAGTACATTTTATCATGCATAATGTAAATGCTAAACTGAGTATTAGCCTTACAAGAAAAACATAATTGCACAAAATTTACCAGTGAATTTTTTTTATTTCTGATATTTTCAGTGCCTAGATTTCGTAAAATCCTGAAGACAATAGTTTTATTGTTTTTCAACAGTGAAAGTTTACTAACCTTTTAGAATACTTCTCAAATCTCATCTTCACAGATTATCACATAATTAAATACATGTTTCAGTTACAAGTGTTTGGGTTCTGAATCTTATTTTGCTTTAACTTTACTGGGATGAACTGGGTCATCCCTGTCTGTATGAGCCTGCTAAGAGTACTCACAGATTTTAAAAGTGACTTGTACTCAGCTGCTCCCAGGTGAGACTTTGCACAAGAACTTTCTTTTCAGACTGAAATTATACTATTAAATATAATAGAATCACTGAACAACAGACCTTCAGCGCTGACTCAAACCTTATTAAAGTCAGTGCAGGCCTTAACTAATTAAAGCAGGCTTTCTACAAAGTCCTTAATAAGTACTACTAATGGACACTCTTGTCACTAACGTGACCAGCCCATGAAGTACTGGTTTCTCAGCAACACTTCAAAATCAGACACTACAAGTATAGGCTTTGACATTTGTCTCTGGCGATATTAAAATGACTGAGTTGTTTGTATTACTAAAAAAAATACTAAAGCTACAAATAAAAAATTGGCATTAAAGGATGCTAATTTAATTCCACATTATCATAATGTCTAATTTAAAATAAGGGTTGAGTAATTTATTTAAATGCCAAGAAAAATAATTTCACATATGGAACAATCTTCCTAGCATGAATAATAAATAGCAGAATGATGTCTAAGTCACCACACAGCAAGTAAATAGAGTGAATATATTAAACACCAACAATAACTTTTACTAACTCTATATAACAAAATTCATTGAACTGTGTTAAAGTTCTTGGTTTCCAATTACCATCAACAAAAACTATAAGATTAAAGCAGTTAAGATTTCATGATACTCCTTATTCAAATCCACCCTCTGCCCTGACATGCTGTCTCCCACTGCTCATGTGTCTTTATCCTGAGCCACCACAGAGCACCTCTGAGTTTTGAACATTTGCTGTGTTTTTATCTGTGTGTTGCAGGATTCTTGCACTGCTTATATGTAAAAAAATTAGAGAAGGTAAGGAAGTGATTCCTCTCTAAAGCCTGACAGAGTAGTTGTTGGATCTGAGCTGCTCAGCTAGCTTACCTCTGCATAATGCAAAGTTACCCAAAATTTGAGAACTTACAAGAAGGACTGGTGCATGCCACGCTGGCATCAGCTCATTTCATGTGAGGACTATCATCATTCACTTGAAAAGTGTCTAGGGGTCATACATAAAATGGGACAAAATTTCTACTGGGGAAGCTTTAAGAAATATTTTTAAAAACATGATGGTTAAATAATTCCCTAAAAACCTACCCAGAAAACTATACTCTCTAAATTTGAAGACTGCATTCACCTGCTCAGCAGAAGGATTTTAGTCTTGTTTATTTATACAGATCTCAATAGGCACTGCAGGTCCAGAGCTACCAGTGAGCACACTACAGTACTACGTACCATCGGAGTCTATACTGTTTAGTGCTGTTGGAGGTATGATCGATACCTTACATTGGCCAAGTGGACATTTACGAGGATACAGATCTTTACAGGCAGTGTGAACCTACAAAATAAACAAAAATTTATCTTCCGCCAGTGGAATTCCGAGGTGAAAATATAACTGATACAGTAGCTATGTAACAAGAATGGACTCATACATAACATTTAGTTGTAGAGGGAAGAGGAGCTAGACTATAAAAAAAAACCATCAATGTTCAACCACCAAGACTTGTTACTCATTCAACAAAACACAGTTTTGGAGAACTTCATCTTCAGCTATGCCTATAGCAGATCTGAATTGCCCTTTCAAAGCAATCACTTGTCCCCATCCCTGAGAAAGGGAGAACCAAGTTCCCAACAGCCAACACCAAGGCTGGTGGCAGCAGCCACTCTCTGCACATGTGAAACAATAGCTCTGTGTCTGCCTGGTCCACCAGGTTGTTCTGGAAGATGTATCTGCATTCAGTCTAGCACCCCTACCAAGCCAGACCAACCAGCCAAAGGTGGGTCCCGTGAGTTCCATGTTGCAGAGGTCTCTTCCACAGATATTGGAAGGAGAGGCACATGCAGAGGTTGCTGCACTTCACCTAAATTTCACATCACCTCTGAAGATGCTAATCATTTCCTACTGCTTACACACAGAGCCTCCAACATTTAAATGCCAGAAACTTCAACAATAAATAAACTGCTGACTTGCATAAAGAAACCCATCAGTTTAGACATTGATAAAATTAAGAGAAAACTATACATTGGGGAAAAAGCAGTAGTGTATCATAGAACTTCAATCAGCAACCTAGAGATTGCACTGAAGAAGAGAAAGTCAGGATTTTGCACTACTAAAAATATTACTACACTAATATTAATAAATATTAATATAACAGTACAAATACAATAAAGTAACATGACTATTAGGCATAAGGAACAGGCATCTGAACATGCAGTTATCAGCTAGGAGAAGGCAGAGAAAACACACTGGATGGCAACACCTATTAAAGAAAAGCTGCATCTGTGGGAGTATTAAAAATTAACTGAAGCAAGTAGGACAGTCATCAGAAATTCGGAACACTAGAGAGACCTGAGTCTGCAGATGCTGCCTGCTCCTACTTAATCCAAAAGCACAGTTATGAAAAGACAAAATAAAAATAATGGTGAACAATGAAGCTGGCAAAATCCTAGATGCTTGGACATGGTTCACTGCACCTACCATAGCTTTACACCAAAGGCACTTCCAATCTTGCAGGCGTAAAACACTGCCACAAGTCTTGTCGCAGACTGCACATTTGGCACTGACAGGCAGATTACCCTCTAACCATTGGTGAGGCATAGCTATCTGTGGAGAAGTAGTCATCAAAGTTAAATACTCAGATATAGAAATTAGACACTTTTGTCTCTCAAAAATAGATGGGTTTAGACTCTTTCTCACAGCTGTACCCTTTCATCAAAGAAGCAGCCAGGATAAGTGATACTGATGCTCACAAGGCAACAGCAATGAATGTGGACAGCTGTGGTGTTTCATGTGCTGGGCAGAAAAAATGACACCTGAAGAAGGGATACACATCTCATTCATGCTACTATGGTAGCAACTAACCATAAAACAACAGGGCAGTTCAGTTCAGAGACTCCAAAATAGAAAAAAGTTCTCATTCAGATGTTGATTACATGGCATAAATCCCATTAAAAATAACTAAAATTCAGTAGAATAAGCAAGATAGCAGAATGCCTCCATGGCTTTACTTGCTGGCTCACCATGGTTGGTAAGTCACAACTTTATAAAGCAGTCCCTAAATGCAGTGCAAAGCTATACTCAGTGCACTCTTTGTCCCTTTAATACCACGGGCAACTCAGGACACTGAGGTGTGCAATGTAGCACCAACCTTCTATGAAGAAGTTTCACACCAGTGGCTCATACTCGGTTGTGTTTGTAAAAATAGCCCATCTATCACAATAAACCTCTCAAAAGCTTTTGTTCTTTTCTCCTGCTAATTTTAAAATTCCTGCTTTCATCGGCAAAAAAAAATGCCCTGCAATTCAGTGAATTCCAAACAGGCCTCCTGGGGAACAGCTATAGGTAGGAGGACACAAAATAGATTGCCAAAACAGCATGGTAACAGTGCAAAATGCCACCTTTGCTTAAGAGCAGTAGGCACTTCTGGGAACAATTCTCCAGCTTCAGAGTTTCTCTGCATGTGGCCTTTAAAAGCTTGCAATACAGCTGCAATCCAGTGCCCACAGTTTCTAACTTGTCTTGTGAGATAGGAATATAACTTTTGTTCTAAATACTGTGTTAATCTTTGAAAGGTGTTCAGGAAAATAGCCACCTGTAACTAACTTCAATGGGTCACATGGCTGTATTCCTATGCTTAGCCCTTTTTTGTTCCCCTAAAGAAGAAACAGCTTTGGGAAATTCTGTAAATCTTAACAGTACTTACACCATCTTCATCTTCAATGATGTCTTTTCCAATTGAGGCTAACGTAGTCCATTTGCAGTTATTTGTTGCTCGGACAGCACATCTTTTATGTGCTTTAAACTTACACACTGGAAGACACACACATATATATTTTGTGTTATTTGCTGTATTTCGGCGATACATACCTTGTAAAAAATTCAACACAGATATTCCATAAAACAGTCAAATACATGCCACTTAGTGTTGCACACAATACAACCCAACTAAGTGAAAATTCAGTTCATAATCACTCCAGCTTTAACTCTCTGCAACTGGGTTTAACTACTTAGCTGTAACCCATGCGAATTGTGTCCTCAAACCCACATCAGTCCCCATTTTTTCAGGTGCAAGGCACAAATATATCTTTAACCGTGGTTTTGACTCTTCTATTCCTCCAGTGACATAATGCAGATAACTGGTTTAAATTTGCAAGTGACAAGAGTGTTTTACAGAAGTATTTTGGGTCAGTAGCTCTCTTTCTTCACTCAAAGGATGCCTGTGGGGCACCATACTGGGCCTGTTTTATGAGAAGATGAGAAAGTGAGAGGTTAGGCGGTGATATTTTTATTCAGGATCCTGGATGTTTTAAGATTTTTCAAGAGCTTATATTAAATGAGGAAGAGCCCGACTTCTTACTGGTTTATTTACTAAAAGTCTACGAATTGGAATACCCATCACAAGTGTGTGGTAAGGCAGATATTTTGACAACCTAATAACTATCTGAATTTTGTTCAACTCAATCAATGTGTTAATGAGAGCATATTAGACCAAACAGACTGATGCACCCAACTGTGGGTATTTCTTTTACTGGAAGTGCATGACATCATTCTATTTAGAGTGCATTATATAAATTATTTTGGCAAATACCATTAAAGGTTTATGAGAACTAGCCAGCAGATCAGAAGTAGTAGTCTCTTTTCAAACAAATATTTGACAGGAAATTGTCAAAAGCTTTGGCCCATCGCTTATCTACCATTACAAAACATTAAGCCATGGTACAAAAGGTCTTGTGAATAATAAATTTCCCATTTTAATTCCACTGATCCACTGCCAGATCAATTTAAAAAGCGAACTGAGACTATGTAAGCAACATCTGAGTTTGAGAGCAATCCTCACTGTTCTGGGAGATGTGTGAAAGAAAGTGCTCAGCTCTCACTTTCTTGCTTTCTAGAAAGAAAGAGAAGGAAACAAACAAAACAAAACAAAACCCCATAACACAAACAAAAAAAGCAGCTTCATTGATTTTACAGTAACTCCCCATGTCATTTCACATTTCAAAAAGCAGCAGTCATATAATCAAAGAATTATTTGGGTTGGAAGGGACATTTAAAGATCATTTAGTTCCAGCCCTCCAACTATGGCCTGGGACACCTTTCACTAGACCAGGCTGCTCAAAGTCCCATTTAACCTGGCCTTGAACACTTTCAGGAATGAGGCATCTACAGCTTCTCGGGGCAACCTGTTCCAGTGCCTCACCACCTTCTCAGGAAGGAATTTCTTCATAGTATCGTATCTAAACCTACTCTCTTTCAGTTTCAAGTCATTCCCCCTTGTCCTGTTCTTGTAAAAAGCCTCTCTCCATCTATCTTGTAGGCTCCCTTAAGATACTGGAAGGCCACAATTACATCACCCCAAAGCCTTTTCATTTCCAGGTTGAACAATCCCAGTTCCCTTAGCCTTCCTTCATGGAGGAGAGGAGCTCCAGCCCTCTGATCATCTTCATGGCCCTTCTCTGGACCCACTCCAACAAATCCATGGCCCCGAACATAAGAAGGACATGGACCTGTTGCAGCAAGACTAACATAAACCCAAAATGTTCAAATACCAACTAACATGGTGGGCTCACATTTTCTAAACACCTCAGCATCATACTGTGTGTTTGCCAACCTAAGCTGGTTCTAAACATCTAAAGAAGTCAGCTCTCATAAAAGCACAGAAATAAAGGCTGCATTTTCAAGTGATGGACTTCCAGCAGTTTCACAATTCAAGTATTTTGGAGAAGATTTGCCACTGAATTCAGCTCCTTACTCATAAATTATATGCATTCGCTTTGCCACACACGCTTTGAAAGATCAAAAAGCAACAAATCGGAGATGAGCGGAAATAGAAAATTAGAGATTTTCAAAGGGATAACAAAGTAATGGAACTTTCAAAATCTATTGAGTTATAATTCAACTAGATATTAAGAACCCTGTATCCAACCCCTCCTCTCTCAACAAGGCAAGGACAAATTCAATCCCAGGGTCTGAAGAGCTGCAGCAAGCCACACCATAGAAGGCAAGTGACAGCTCATATTTGCTTTGTAAGTACAGTAAATAACCCACCTACCAAATCTCAGATCAGACTCTGTGGGTCACCCCCCTGCAACCTCAATATCATCAAACAACATTTTATATTACTCTGAGCATTAAACATTACCAAAAATAATCACCTTAAGACACAGATATAACTTTCAAGCAAGAAAAGGAAAATTTTAAATGAAATCTCAATCTTAGTTACTATGCCCTAATTTATTTTGTCTCAAATTACACTGAATCCCATTCACGAATCAGTCTGATATCTGAAATCTTTTGGAAAACATGCAGATATATGGCTAGACATCAACTGCCATTACTTTGCAAATGAAAGTTAAAAGATGAGAAAAGGAAAAATTTAGCCAAACCAAATCAAGAATATTCATAGAGTGGTATTTAAAACTTTAATTTCCTGTGTAAACGCTTCTAACTGAAATATGAAGTAGGTAACTCAGGAAGTCAACCAAGACAACCACTTATAAGCAAACAGTTGTCACAGTGGGACCAACACCTCCTGTGAGACACAGTGAATAAATCTAGAGTTACTCCTATCTTAATGAAGAAAAGTCAACATTACTGAATAGGATCTCTTGTGAAAATCTACACCTTTGTTATAGAACACTTCTCAAAAACCTGTCAATCTAACAATCCATCAACTAATTCAACTACATTAGGAGGGCACTCAATTTTGTTTTTCCCCCTGCCCAACTTACCACTCTACCACCTATTTTATGAAGTTTTCTCTTCTCTTTCTTTCTCTTCAAATAAGAATGGGCTCAGACTGTTCTCATCCAACTTCGAAGGCCAAAGCAAAGATTTTGAAACCAATCTGAAGATCCCTGATCTGGTATCTATAGTTTACGTTGTTCAAGGTGGCAGAATTTGTCTTCACATATTCCAAGAAACCTGCTGTCTTGTTTCTAAGAATACTCTCACATGATGGATGAACGAGCCACAGTGAAAACAGACTGACTCATGTGAAAACAGCAACCTAACTTCACTCCAATTTGCAGCTTATGTCTATGTCATAAAGCAGAAAAAGCAGTTTCCTGGTAATTTTTACTGTTTTCAACCAAATTAATAACACTCCAGGCTGACTTAATATTACAGAGTGCTAAAAGAATACTCATATTACAAATTCAAGTACTATAAAATGTTAAAGTTACTCAAGAAACTGAAAATTGCAACATAGCTTCTGAGTGCAGGTGTCAAGTCTTTGTTTATATTATGATACACGTTTGAAGAACAGGACCCTCAGTCACTGTATGTCATGGATGGTAGAGAAGTATGGAGTTGTGCCATACTCTGGTTCATAAGAATTTTCAACAGGTGTTTGCCTTACTTACCAAAAGCTAATCAAATAGTGCTTTTTAGACACCCATATTAAATTCTTCCTGGCATTTTAAAATTAATCTTTTTATTTTTATTGTGATTATTATTATTACGCTCAGTACTACTACTGCAATTAAGACTTTTTTTCAATCCTGTATATCTTCTTTTTGCAGTTATAGAAAACTCAGCATTTCTGTGAGACAGGTTTCAGTTTATAAACAATACACAACTACTGATTTGATAAAAAAATCTTATTTAAATAATATCCCCAGCATTACAGAGGGGCACAGTGGAACATAAAGTCACAGAACAGTTTTCTATTAGTCCTTCATTCTTTACAATGAACATCCCTTCTCTTCCTGACTGCTTCACTCTCTAGTCTGTGCAGAAAATGTGGCAAAAATATCACAGACAATGACTGTACAAGTAATGCCTGTACAATTCCCTGGGCAATAGATAAGAAGAAGAAGAGTGTTTTATGGGCAAAATCCAACAATCATAATGAAAAAAGACCAAGTGCACAAAGTGCATTTGCAGAGGTAATTTAATCCCAGTATTTTCTTATTGATTGATTTCACAATCCTAAAGCGAGCTTTCAATATTGTTTGTTTGTGCAACTCATTGCAGGAGAAAGTCTCTCCTTTAAACTGCAATCTCCCACTTATTAGCTATATTTGATATTCAACAATCAAAATTTGGTCTTGATAATGAAAATGCTACGTGAAGAAATAAATTTTTGAGAATAATCATAAAGGCAGTGTTCCCCTGGTAATGACTGGAATAAAAATGTAGTATTAATACAAATTATCCCTGTGTTTATCTGACAACTGCTTAGGCTTAGACTCCTCAGTATACAGCAAGCTTAACTCTGAGTAAGAGAAACACTTGAAGATCATGAAAACCAAAAGCCTTCCTTGATTCAGCTAGTTTGGAGTAATTTCAAAAGCCAAGGGAAAAAAAAAAAATTGTAATTTCTCTGTCCTAGTAGAGACTGTGGATGAACATTGCAGGTATGAGTCCTTTAGAACTAGCTAGAGCAACGCAACACAGGACCCAGACAACATTTGAAAAGCAGATCACCTTCTGAGATGACACAAAAGAAGGAACCCATGGGAGGAATAGCATTGCATCTCAAAGGAGCGTATGACTGAGTTTTATAAAAGTCGGTGGCTTTTTGAGCAGTAACAAGAATGAAGCCTGCTCTGATATAATTTACATCTTCAGGTTGACATACATATTGATTAGTTGACTTCTAAAAAGATTCAAGTTCAGACTAGTCTTTTACCTAACAAAGGTAAAAAACAAAGGTAGGTTTTGGAGAGGAGGAGGCTCAGGGGAGACCTTATTGCTCTCTAGAACTACCTGAAAGGAGGCTGTATCTGGGTGGGGGTTGGTCTCTTCTCCCGGGCAACCAGCAGTGGGACAAGAGGGCACAGTCTTAAGCTGCACCAGGGGAGGTTTAGGTTAGACATTAAGAAGTAGCTCTTTACAGAGAGAGTGACTGGGCATTGGAATGGCCTGCCCAGGGAGGTGGTGGGTTCACCATCCCTGAAGGTGTTTAAGAAGAGACTGGACATGGCACTCTGCCCTGGTCTAGTAGGTGAGGTTGTGTTGGGTCATAGCTGGACTCAATGATCTCAGAGGTCTTTTCTACCTAGCTGATTCTGTGATCTTTTTCTACACTGGCTTCCACAAAACTTAGAGGAGTATCTTCAGGCTGGTCTGCAATTAATTTGATCAACCTTTGCCAAAGGCTGCTGGGAGGAAAGATGCCCTGAGGAAAGAAGTCACCCATCTTATCTCCAAAAGAAATGAGGCTTGTTGTGTGGTCAGACTAAAAAAAACCAGTTGTGCAGTGTTGCTGGAAACCAGCAAGTCTAAAGAGAACAAAATATTACTGGACTGATCTTCTGAAGTATCAAAAGCTGCAAGATACCAATGGGATCTATTTTTACCTATAGATAACAGTCAAGACTCAGACCACAAAGAGTACAAAGACTCTAAGCTACTTTCAAGACAACTTGGTGTGCCAGTAACCCAAACCACTGAGAGGAGAAAGAGCTCAAATATTTCTTGAGAAGGAACCTCTCATGCTTCTCAATACGAGGCATAGTAGAGTAGCCTGGGATCAATGATCACACAAATAATTGAATTTAGTATAGATATAAATGGATTCCCAGCGTAGAGCAGTGCTGAAGGTTTTAGATGCCAGGCATGAATATTTAAACAAGTTTTTTTAATTATGTAATGGGAAAAGTAGCACAGAAAAAGTCTGGGGAATCATAAGACTCCATACTTCCTACATTGTCTCCTCAAACCACATGCACTACTAACACGGTAAGTTAAAAAAAAAATAGGTGGTGAAAAGCATTAGAGGTGCCCATGGCAGAAGCAAGTAAATATGATCTCAGTCACATAAGAATTTCAGAGAAACAAGTATCAAAAAAAGCAGAAATTAAGGATGGTTAGCATGGGTTCTGACAAGAATACAGAACTGGGGCCAGAGTAGGGAGTATTCCAGTAAAAGAGTTAACTGTTAATAAATTTAGATCAGATATATTACTAAAGTGCTTTTATTAAAACAAACAACAAAAAAATTGGGGAAAAAGAAAATAGGTATAAACTAGTAGATAAGAAGTAAGAGGAGGTAAAGTTATTAATGGACAAAAGATTATCATGCTATCTACATATAAAACCTTCCAGGTCATACACGATTATCAAACTGCAGAATAGTGAAGCAAATCCAAACCACCTTCACAAGCTATTTGCAAAAACTGCTGAAAGATTAACTGGCATCAGAAATGTGGATAAATGTAGCATTAGTTAGTAATAAGTTATGGAGAAAGGTGACAAACTCCAAATCTGGAAATTACAGAAACTTCCCTAATGTAAAGTCAATGCCAACACCTCATATATTAAAATCATACTTAGAAGCAAAATTAGACACTGAAAAAAATATAAACTGGTGACCTACAAACAGTAACATTGATAATCTTACAAGAATAATTCTTGCTAAACAGCCTTTTAAAATAGCTATAATATTAACTTATGAATGGACACATTCTTTATGACAGTCTCTCTTTTCCTTTGCCTGAGCAAACAGAACTGTATTTGTACACACAATACAAGGGCATTTCAGTTTAAGCACGATACATCCATCTGCCAATCAGAATACCATGATTGCCTTAAAACTGTCCAAAGGACTTATACACAGTGGAAAACATACACCACAGAAGCTGGAAGTAACTATGCTACTCCTAATTTCTACAAAATGGGTTTGTCCCCATTCCTTGGCAACTGCACCATCAACTACATTAAAAGCACGGACAACTCAGGACAGTGGGTTAATGTTTCCTTTTAAGATTTCCTTAATACACATTATTATGCTCAGACCTCAAGTATTGTAACTGCATCAATAACAGAAATGCATTTGCTGTAGGGTTACATGCATCCAAAAAACTCAAATTTATGAATCATGTAACTGTAACTCCTTTCTGGGCAGTCAGCTATATTAGTAATTACACATCTCAACATGTCATATATATCATAAGGTCACAAGGATACTTTATTTTCTGCAGGATTGTAACACAAGCAGACTTGTTACCACTTTTCCGCGGAACTTGCAGGAAAAAATAAATAAGATGTTTCAGGATTATTGTAATTATTTGTTGGTGAGTTATCATTTCTCCCAATAAGTTTAATGCTGAAGTCTTTAGGCACCCCTCATTTTCCTTTGTGCTGGATTTCACCTGTTGAACCACTAAAATGCAGTCATCTACATCTCTACCCCTTCACTGCATGAGAGAATTTTTAAAGCAATAAATCTGCCTTCTTCTGCCCCACATGTACTGCAGAATCCAGGAGCAGCAACAGAGCGAACAAGAATTCGAGAGAACAAGGTAACAACACTGGACAAAGTGTTGAGAACTTTTATAGATTTTGGGCAGAAACTACCACCATGATTATTTTCCTGAGAAACGCTGATTCTGCAAACCAGTCAGACTATTTTGTTGCACACTTTTTATGTGCAATTCAAACAAATCCTATCTTTTTTTGCAAACCATCCAGCCAGTACACTCCAAAGTGGTTGCTGCAACAGGAGGAAACTGTTATTCAAAAAGGCACCTGGGAGCACGAAGGTGAGCCAGATCATTAGCAGTCTCTCTGCCCAGAGGAAGGTCACTCTAGTGAACAGATTCCTCCCTTTAGGCTTTTTTCTTACTCCCTATTTTCAGAGTCATTACTCATATTGAACTTGCAGCCATCTGTCCACACACGAGGCATTATAAACGGGGGAGAAGAAAGCGTTTGTTTTACCTTCACAAGACAGGCCGTGAGAAGTGACTCCAGAGAGGCTCTCTCTACACACGTTACAGAAGGTAGGGCGGGCATGGGAGCAGGCGTACCAGTTATGCATCCCTGAGAAATGTTCCACATTAAACTGTGCGGTCTAGTAAAGGAGAAGTTAAGACAAATTTGCAAGTACAGAACACAGCTACCGTGACTGAAATTACGTACGGTTCCACATTACAGGGGACGACAGTGCAATGTTCACCAAAAGTATTTTCCAGAGGGTATTTAGCCTGCTCTCCCTCCAAAATTCTAAACAAAAGTGAGATAATAAGCTCTCATTTTGCTAGTGAAGTTCTTATTGTGAAGCTTCACTCTGACATTAGACACACTTCTCACATCAAGGAGGGTGAATACTCCAGTCCTGTGTCCTGTAAGCGTGATCTGTTGAGCTAGAGCAGGTTGCACTGAGAGGGATGGCAGCTTACCTCATAGTGTTCTCTGGACTGAACAGACTTCAGAGAGCTTATCCAGTCCTCCATTTCTTTTCTATTCTCAGCACACAATATTAGCCTCCTAAACGGAGTGATTATCTGAAAAAGATAACACATCCTGATTAATCCAGACAGTAAAAATCGTGATAGACCACAATATTTAATGGACTCTTTCCTGTGAGATGATGCAAAAGGATGACACACCCTACATCACAAGATATTAAATGTTTAAAAATATTTTCTTTAATGCACCACCACCAACAAAAAACTTTGCTTTTTCTTCTTCAGTTCCTGACATTTGAATCAGATCATGGAATACGTCTCTAGAATCTAACATTCCTCATTCCCCCCTTCTCGGCTCTTTGTCTATGCACTGAGATTTAAATACTGAAATGGCAGGCACTGAAACTGCTAAAACAACCATTCTGGAAATTACTAATTGACAAAGACTGCAATGCTATTTCTTAACAGCATTATAGCAACTTCAAGGTCCATTCTAATTGCTAGAGACAAAACAATATCAAAATCAAATACAACAAAAGCTGTCATCATATTTCTCTATCTTTGTATAAAGATATTAAATTTACAGAAATTTATACATACAAAAATTTAAAGCAGAATTTTCTATATCAAACCCAGTATAATAACATATGCAAATCTGTATAAAAAGACACAGAGAACAGAAGCAAACAGCTGAAATCATATCCTACTAGGATGGTTGAATGAATTCCTGGAACAAGTTGATGCTGGGGATTTTTCAGTGGTCTGGAATTGAATTCTAGAAATCTGAAAATACTGTATCAAGGAAGTTCGGAGTATAAGCTGCTCTCCTCTCTCCCTAAACAGTAGAAAAATAATCAAAATAACAGGAAGGCACAAGAAACTATCAGCTAACTCCCACTGAAATTATTTTGAGCACTGCACTAAAATAGACAAAGCAGTTACTTACATAGCAAAGAATTTAAAACAAAGTAAGTATAAGAAATTTAAGGAAAGTTATTTGTTTAGTTGCAGGAAGCCTGAAAATCAGAATTAAATCTTATCAATCTTATGCATAAATCTGTTGCATAGTATGTACCACCAACACTCAAAAATTACTTAAGCAAAGAAAGTACCACAAAAATGATAGCTCTGAGTATTCTTTTAAATGTTACAGGGTAGACATTGCAACATTTGCACAATATTACTAAAGACTTCTCTACAGCTGCATTTACTTACCCAATCTCTGCTGTAAATAGTCTCTAGCCTTGATTTGTCCTATCCACTTCTTCATTAAACTGAGCTGCACTTTAACATATCTCAGAGGCGACGTAACTGAAGTGCAGCAAGCTGCAAGTCACATGGAGGGGAGGCAAAAGCCCTGTGAGCTTGCCTTTGTTTTTATCTTTTTCTTTTTTTTTCCCTCTCTTCTTCCTTTTTGATGTACTCACTTTGCATGGAACGGAATAGTTTTCTGTTTTATGTTTCCTTCAATCTTGCTTAAGCTTTTTAATAAGGTTTATTAGTAGCTCTTTGTGGCTCTTCCTAAAGAACAGTTTACGCAAAGAGCAACGCTTTTCTTATTAGTTTGGAGCCAAACAGACGCTTTATTACTTCAAAATGTTTTTCTAGGCCAGGTCATCAAATGAAGCCCAGAAAAGTCATTAAATCATAATATAACCCTGGCTCCAACAACAATCTGCATTCTGCTGGAATTTCCAGGTTTCAGTGGATTCAGAAATCTTATTTGGGCAAATACACACCAGAGCTTATTTCCTATTATATAGCATTACATTATAATATGGTAAGTCCACCCAAGCCAGGACACTTTGCAGCCACCATGGTCATTATTGATTCTAAGCAGTTACCTGATGTGAAATGCCATTAAGCAACAACAGCTGTATTTATTGCTGAAAATTCCTGGCTACTTTGATCCTTTTAAATAATATTTATTTATATTGCCCATGTCTTCAATACTACTGGTCACAGAAACACACTGTGCATCCCTCCACACTCCCCTCCCAAAATTAAGGCCCTAGTTCAGTTGTTCACACCAAGTTACCTAGTGCCAATGGAGACATCCTCTGGTAGTTTCAGCAGGGAAGAGGTACATATGACAGAGGATCAGAATAGTAGCTCTAAATAAGCCAGGTGGGACACCAAACCCCATCTCACACCACCCAACACTGCTAACCAATGCACGTAAACATACCAGAATTTCCTATATTCCAGCTCCTTATTAAATTCAGAGCACAATAAACTTAACAAAGTTCACAGCATTTCAACAGTCTAAAAGTTCAATTGTATCCTGTCAATCACATGAACGTAGGAGTAATTATTATTTGTGCTACAAAGATAGAGTGGCAAGTTGGAAGAGATACTTATTTGAAAATATGCCATGTGTAATATGATTAAACTACACATTCTCTTTGATTTACATATTTGTAACAAGAAATATCAAGAAGGTACCTGATAACATGAAAGAAGAGAAAACGCATTATATGCAAGAAGTATCAACAATGCTTGGAATTTCTCTTATAAAATAGAAACTAAGAAGTCCATCTAGGTTCTCATCTATTTCAGTCCACAAAATCATGGAGAGGATGTACTCTCATTATTTTTTAGGTATTTCATGTAACATAAGAAGTCAGGGAACCAAGGAAATTATTAGATAACAACAAGAATGCTTTTTTCCTAAAGGCAAAGCATTATTTAGACTTGAAAAGAATTATTGAAGGATGCTGAGGAGACCAGAAGTGCCCAAAAAGGTATTTGACAAATTCATCACACATAGATGCACCATATACTATAACAGACAATATCTGAAAGCTTCAGCTTATCAGGTCCTCAAAATCCAACAATGAGTCAATGTTGGGAAGTTACTCAAGAGGAAGAATCACTGTATATGCTGCGCTGTTTCTACTTCTTTCTTGAGTACCTGCTACTGATATTTTGATTCAATATGGTTTTAGGAGCTTTACGCTAACTTCGTATAGCTCTTCTTGTCCTAAACAGAATGACTTCCTAAACCTCCTTATTTGCATTCATACAGAAGGCACGCTTTCTTCTGAATGCTTACACAATGCTATGATCAACTAACTTGTGTGATGTTTCAAGTGCATTCATTGAAAACAGTTGAAACTACATCCAGACATAATCAAAATTAAATGGATGCAATTATCCTTAAAACTATTTTCCTGCCATGCAAATTTGGATTTTAGTAGCAATCTTATGTCATTGCATGCATTCATATTTAAAGTCCGGTATATTCTCTTCTACAAACCCAAGTCAGTATCTTTTCTTCAACTACATATTACCTTTTTTAATATTCTCTGGTCCAAATATTATTATTTATATATCACACTGAACATGCTAAACTCTGAACAGACAAGAAGAAACTGTATAATACACTGCAAAGAAAGTGTTACAGAAACCACTGGAAGACCACTGAGGTGACATAAGAATAGGAAAACTAAATCTTGAAGGAACTCAGGTGACACGCTGACAAAGCAGGAGAAAAATCAAGAAGGATGAAGACAGTCAAAAGGCTTTAAAAAGAAATAAATAAAGCAGATTTAATTTAGATGATTAAGTTACTTTGAAAATTTTCACCATTGTCAAGTCGCCAAGAAGTCACTGTAGATTTTGGAAAAGAGAGTTACCAAAGTCAAGTATTGCAGTACATTGGAAAGTAATGAAATAGAGGTAGTGGGAATAAAAACCACTTTTAATGCAGTAGATATTGGGAAAGAATGATCATACACAGTCTTAAAAGCTGAAGGCAAACAACACAAGTCCTAAAACGTATGAGGGAGTAAAGAAATGTCTGAATAGGAAGGAAAACGTCCCATTACTGCAATAATATTCCTGTTCTGTTCAGAAAATTAGGCAGCTTTTTTTGAGTGGGGAATGAAGAAGTCATTGTTCAGTCTGTCACCACATAGGTCTTGCCATAAATTGGAATTTTCACATACACTACAATAATTTGGCTTCTAAAAATAAACACATACTCATATTTATACGTACATACACATCTTAGAATTATTTCAATAAAATTTACACAGTCAAGTTTTGGGCCACTACTGCATTTTTTCCTTCAGACAACACATACTAGGAACAAGTTTAACTTAGTTAATCTTGAAAGGAAATAAAATTGTCATCAAATTCAGTGTAAATTTGAAAACACTTTCTGTTTACAATGGGGATAACTTTACCAAGGACATTCTATATGCTTGCAGCCCAATGGGTGTATACTTACAATCTGTAAAATAAAACCATAGAGGCTTTGATTAAAGCCTATTGCCCAAATTTTAATATATTTTGTACTCTCAGCAACATGTAAGAAAATACAGTTCCCAAAGCTTGCTGACTTCATTTCTTGTTTCTTTTACCAATTCAAAAATACAGACACTGTATTTGCTAATCAAGAAAACAACGATCTACATCTAAGCAGCAACAAAGCAGCTATTGTAAAGCACTCTGCTTCCTGCAACATGATATTTGCATTAAGGCACCTTAAGCCACTCTGAACTATTATCAGGCATTACACTAAGAGCACTTTGTATGGCTGCTCCTGAATTAAATTAGTAATGTAGAAACATCACTTACAATCTGAAAGGGGTGGGGAAACATTTCCTGTTCTTTGGATGGATACTTTAAAAATATCTTTCTGGAAATAATGAAGAGAGGGTGATACAGAAAGAGCATCCTAACTCTCTTCTTGGGGATCACATTCAATGCCTGGGGCAGGAACACAACAGATTAAATGCTTTGTAACTTCTCTGTGCTTATAGACATTGGTGAGTCAGTAGTGGCAAATACTAGGATAACATGCTATGCCTCCCTTGCTTTCTGTCTGCCTCTCCATTCCCCTGTCCTCCTGCAGATGGGTCCATATGAATGTGATGAGTGAATGTACCTCCATCACAATGGTGAGAAGGGACTACTGGGGTCACTGATGCTCCCGTACCTACCAGAACTTGTCTGCAAAAATCACAGTGCTAACAGTTGGACAGTTTTCTACAGTACTTATCATTTCTTGGATTCTGGATACTACATAAATTATAGCAGTACCGTCACTGTCAAAAGTGTAGTTAGTTGGTGCTTTATGGTGAATCGTCAAGTTTATTTTTCAAGATGAGTCAAGCCAGGCAAAAGTATAAATTACAAAGAGAGCGGAGAATTTAAAAGCAAGGCAAATAATAAATGGCTATTATATTTGCCTGACTACAATACAGAATTTATAATCAGAACAATTAGCTCTGTCTACTCCACTAAAACGTTGCTTCCCTCTTTTTTCTGGCCTTCTCCTATTTCACTGTTGCCAAGCTCACAAATACTGAAGTAATGTGTGGTTTTGGCCTCCACAGTAAAAACTCTTAGGAGGGGAAGAAAAGTGTTAGTCCCACACAGCACTTCCCCCACCAGTATACTAGAACAAGTGGGCTTAGCTAAGGGACAAGGACAAAAATGGTTACACCCCTGAAGAAGGTAAAAGGTCTGCTGTGACTTAATTCTGCAGTAGAATCCAGCCTGGGTAATTTAGCTGGCCTTGTCTTATACCACATCTAGCAAAAATGAAGGAGCATCTTCCAGAATAAAACCAGGCACATGGACAAGAAAGTAATTTGGAGTAGGAAGCATGGATTCATTCACCCAAGGGAAGTCATGCTTGACCAACTTGATAACCTGTGATGATGGCCTGGTAGATGAAAAGACACAGGTGGATGTTGTCCACCTTGTCTTCAGCAAGCCTTTCAGCACTATCCCTTAATATTCTCCTAATAGACTGATGAAGAATAGGTGGGATGAGCAGACTGTGAGATGGGTTTAAAACTGCTTGAATGGCTGGGCCCAGAGGGTGGTGATCAGGGCACAAAATCTAGTTGGAAGCCAGTGACTAGCAGCGTACCCTAAAGGTCATTACTGACTCCAGTCCTGTTTAACATCTTCATTAATGGCCTGGATGGTGTGGCAGAGTGTGCCCGCCACACATTTACTGATGACAGAGAACTGGGGTGAAGTAGCTGATACACCAAAGGGTCTCGCTGCCTTCCACAGAATCTTCAACAGGCTGGCGAAACAAGCTGACAGAAAACTCATTAAAAGTTCAACAGGGAGAAGTCTAAAGTCCTGCACCTCGGAAGGAACAACCCCAGGCATCAGTGTATCCTGGTGGGCACGCAGCTGAAAAGCAACTTGGCAGCAAAGGACCTGGGGTCCTGATGCACAACAAACTGAACGTAAACCAGCTACGTGCCCCCTTGCAGCAAAATGGACCAGCGGCATCCTGAGCTGTGGATCCAGGGAGGTGAACCTGCCCTTTTACTCAGCCCTGGTGAGGCCTCACCTGGAGTGCTGTGCCCAGTTATGGGCTCCTCAGCATATGAGATACATGGACATACTGTAGACAGTCCAGAGAAGGGCCATGAGGATGATAAAGGGACTGGAGTATTTGACATGTGAGGAGAGCCTAAGAGAGCAAAGGACTGTTTAGCCTAAGGAAGAGAAGAGGCAGGGGGATCTTACATATATAAATCCCTGAAGGGAGGGTGCAAAGGAGACAGCCAGGCTCTTTCCAGTGGTGCCCAGCGAAAAGTTGAGGCAATGGGCACAAACTGAAACACAGGAGGTTCTCTGTGAACACAATGAAGGTGACAGCACTGGCACAGGTTGCTCATGGCAGTTGTGAAGTTTCCTTCCTTGGTGATACTGAAAAGCCATCTGGACATGATCCTGGGCAGTCTGGTCTAGGTAGCCCTGCTGTAGCAGATGGAGTGGATGAGATGACCTTCAGAAATTCCATCCAACCCCCAAATTTCTGTGAAAACAGAATCCAGGTGAATCAAATAATCCAGTTACATGCCCAGCCTTGAATTGCAAAAGTATCCAACAAAGGTCCATTTGTCAGAAATCCAGTTCCCCAGATCGATCTTCATATATTCAACGTCAACCAACTGCTCACAGAAAAAGATTATTCCTACAGGAGCATAACTTTATAAAGAGACAGTTACAAGAAGCAGGGTAGGAAAGTTCCATGAATTTGGACTGAAGAATTAGTAATTTATTTTAAATCATCATTTAAATATAGAAAAAACAATAAACCATTCTTGTAAATGTAAACTGGAAACTGCTATATATAGTTTAAGGCCTGCATGTTTCTTTAAAGTTCTTACATAAAGATTTGTTAAGCACACACTAGGCACTGCTGCACCCTTAGCTCTGGCTTCACCAGCTCATTACAGGTCTATCAGATGGGGTGGCTTCTGTGCTTTAAGGAAAATACTTAAGTTATACATTTAATGGCATTAGGTGCCCATTTATACAAAATAAACCAGCAAGTGACTATTTTTTTCATCTGTAATAACAGATGCCTGTTTAAACATGATCCAGCTGCCTGAAGCCAGGGATCCTTGTTCACTAGAAACAGGAAATTTATTCAAAGTTTACACCAGTGGCTTTATTTATAAAATTATTTGGTATACAGGAACTGCAGTGAAGGATACTTTCTAAGGTTTCTCCAGGTATTTTAATCACTTTTAAAGCAAGAAGAGAAAGAAACATCAGAGAATCTGTTAAGTATAAAACTGCAGAAAGAATGAAATCTGGCAATCCTCTGTGTTTATTATCCACACATCCCAACTGCTTCGGAAATGAAAAAGAGAAATTTTCTGCAAGTTATATTCAAAAAATTTCTGCTAAGCATGAAATCTGTGGAAAACAAGCTCCAGGCACATGTAACTAGAATAAAAATATACAATATAGTCCAGAACTGTCACATTTTTAAGCATCCCCTTGTCTTCCTCTTCTGAAAAGTGTTCAGCTTTCTTGTAAGAGATCAATCTCAAGTGATTTATCTATGGATTTTACCCTCACAGCTGAAATGCCTTATTGCTTTTTCATAATGAAACTTAAAGGTTCAACATCTCCAGACACTCTAGGGAAGGGCAATCAGTGCATCAAGTCAGAGATAAGGAGCTTAAAAGTCACACCCAAAGATACCCAAAGAGCTCTCAGCTTCATTATATTGTTTTGTCACTGTCAGAGGGTGGGGGGGAAAATGAGCAAGTGCTAAATGGAGGAAAAAACCCTAAGTGCATCACAAGCGCATGCTAATTGCTTTTCTCTAATTTTTCTTTTCCTCAGCATATTAATTTGCTCTTTCAGTTTTTGTTTTGTTTCTAAGGTGCCTAAATAGTGGGAAAAAAAACCCCAGCAAACCCAACCCCGAGTGGAAAATTGAACAAAATGGAATACAAAGCACTTCCCCTCTCTTTCTGAGGTTTGAGTATGGCTCGGGCTGGGAGCATCAAAAAAGCCTTCCTCACTTAGAGGCTAATCACCATCTGTATGAAACAGCGGAGAGTTCACAACTAGGGAAAAACGAAATCCATTCCAAGAGTTAGCTACCCGCGCAAAGCTGAGTCATGCTGATGAAGCCAGCACAGGAACTCGAGCCACTTCCAGCCATATTCTACCTCCCAGAGATAACACGAGGCCCCGGGGTCTTCAGAGATGTCACTGCAGGACCTCTGTCAGCCTGCACTAGACTGCAAGCAGGGCATGGGGAATGTCTGGATATGCCATTCCCCCCTCTTGAAACAGTGCCACGCACTGACCCTTCTGATAATCTAGGGGCAACATTTAAAGCACAATGCCTCTGAGAGTGGTATTCAGCTCACAGAGGAAGGCGGTTAAAGTAAAGACATCTACAAATGTGTCTGAACTCCCACCATCATCGGTATATATTGTTACCAATGTCAGCAACTGGAATGTAAAGGAAATTTCAAAGCACACCCAAACCCAGGAGATTATTGCACATAGAGAACAGAAACATGTTTCCGAACACAAATCCATTCCTTTCGTGTCCCTGTGGTTTATTAAAGGGAAAAGTCAAGCAAGAGTATCTCCCTTCAAGGGAACATCAACAGAGTCTATATATAGACATTTACTCAGAATAGATTTTTACAAAGAAAAAGAATTGCAGATAGCTGTGCTCCAGAGTATTCCTACAGAGCAAACCAGAAAGGTTAATCTATCCAGGCTACAAAAAAGGCACTGAAAAAACGTTTGCTTAGCAATTAGTGAAACAAGGGGAATCTGCCTCAAGTATGAAACAAACCAAAGCTTTGAAGGTGGCTACTGACCCCATGATCTTAGGGCACTCCCAACACAGGAGTAACACAATGATTTCACCAAACTAAAGAAATAACACAGTGAAAGAAAAGCAGCAGAAAGACCAGGAAAGGTCTGGGCAATCCTCAGGTGAGTGGCCCTGAAGAAAAAAAACAAACCAGACTGAGGTAGAACAGCATCTGAAAGAGCTTTGAGGCTACCAGTAAAGAAACCATCTCCTGATGTCCACTGAGACGAACTGCAATAAACTGGATTTTGGAAACATGCAAGACAGCAGCAGAGAAACACCTCCACTGGCATCCATAACCTTTCTGCACTTAAATAAAGCTCAAAACACTAAACTTTGGGCCAATCAAGAGTCACTTATAAAACTGGACTGCTGTTAGATTATTTAAAAAAGGAAAAAAAACCCCGAGTTTTAGGATCATTATTCCCTACTTTACGACTATCTGTCTTTGTCTCTGATATCTGAAAAGACAGAAGACTGGAGTGTCCAAACCCAAAGATGAAAGGTTTTAAACTCCTTTGGGAAAAGGCTCTTCTCATTTCCTCATGATGCGGCTTGGGGGAGGTTAAGCAGTTCTCACATTCCCTGAAGTTCTTGTAGTCCCTAAAGAAAAGTCTCAAACAACTCTGAAAAAATCTGAGTGGCAAGAAAGCAAGCAAAATATATTCAAGTCCAGAGAAATTAACACTATGTCTGAAACATACTGCAAAAGCCTGGCAACACATTCTGTTTTCCAAGCCCAGAGTGAATATTAGAAGTTAATCCTCTAAAATCGATTAGAAGCAGCTAATCTCAATGATGAGCAGAGAGCCAACTGATGTCGGAAGCAACAGAACAGAAATAAACTGGTAGAAAGTAATATGCCTTTTAGGACCACTGGAATATTCAACTTGAAATTCTGATGAATCACAAGAATTGAGTTTCCAGTACAACTGGGCAAGCTCCCATTAAAAACAGCAGCTGCACGGGAGGATTCAAAGATGAAAAGAACTAGTTTATCCTTTAAGCTGGTTCCACATAAATGATATGCCAATAAACTTGACATCCCCAGTCAAGACACAGAATATGCTACATTGAGAAATATGGATAGGAAATAAGGTAATCAGAGGTCTGGAAAAAAACAATATAAACTTGAAGGAAACAATATAAATTTTAACGACATTTGAAGCACAGTTACTTCAATAGATTAATTGGCCTTGCTAACCTATAACAAACCCCTAACTATCTCAAAATAATAGCTTGAAGGAAAATCAGCAAATATGGATGTTTAGTTTTTTCAAAATGTATTCAAACTTACAGAATATCAAGAAAACCACAGATAAATGCATACAGATTTTTTTTGTTTGTTTATTTAAAAACATATTAAATAGAATCCTCTGTTTTTAGGTCAAAGTGAACTGGTAAGTCTGACCGAAAAATTGAAAATCAGAACAAAACCCAACTTCAATGTTTTGTAAAAAAAATTACATTCAGGGACTAAGTTTAGTAAAATGATGTTCATGTTTTGTTTGGGTCTTTTTTAATATAATATGAAAAAATACTTAAAAAAAATTAAATCACAGAGGGATTAATTAATTAAAAGGATCAATTTGAACTAAATTAAGTACTTCTGTTCGAAAAAGTTAAAACATCAGTCTGATTTGTAACCGTGTTTAGTTCAGTTACTGAACTGAAAAGTTTGATTATTTTTATTCCAAATCATGCAATGACATGAAAAGTTAAGGGATGTAAAAAAAGTAAGAAGGAATAACAGAAATTTTTAATATGAGAAAATGTTAATAGATAATAAGCGTCTTACTATTGTCTGATGAAATTTTGTGGTGTAATTCTTAAACTGTAAGAGGAGTGTAAAGTACCAATACAGTGATAAATATTCATTTACAGACAGCACAAAATTTTGATTACTTAGTTCCTCCCTTGATCTCCAAAGCACTTCAAAGTGAGCCAAGTAAGGTATTAAGCAGACAGTACAGTGACTTGAAAAAGTTCAGTGTTAGTAAAAATAGAGAAATACATACCCCAGCAAAACAGCAGAAGCATAGATGAAGTATTTATTAATTACAGATAGCTCAAAATTCATAGAAAAAGAATCTTAGTATCAATATAGAGGGAACAAAAATGCATAATATGCTGCTGCTGCAGTAAACAGACAAAACACAGGATCCATAAGCAACGTAAATAAGCTTTAATTTATTACATAATCCCAAATGTCTGTGTCTTGTGCTTCCGTGTCAGTCACTTCACACACAAGATGATGCTGCAGAATAACAATTGTGAGAACAGCAAGAATAGCAAAATGTATAGAAAAATGTTTATAAATATTATTTACCTTGCAAAATAGTCAAATCAGAAGGGGGCAATAAAAATTATAAAATGCAGCAACCAAACGGTTTATAGGTTTCTGCTACCTTTGTATCATAACATTAGATGAGAATACTTTATTAAAGTGTAGCATATTAAGAGTTTTCTCCATGGAATTATTTTTCTATAGAATAAATAATTAGAACCCTGTGGTCTATATGGTCTATAGCATTGCTAAAACCAATACATTGGCAAAAATTTATGTTAGACATTTTTGCAAGCATATCCAGAATCCTAGTAATCAGTGCTATTAGCTGGAATATAAAGTCTCCTTTCCAGCCAATTTCTAATTACTAAGAATTGCAGTAGGTTTTCCAGGACAGCAAATCTGCCTACTGCAGCTTCCTCCCTCCCAAGACGACAACTTTCAGAAGACGCATATTCAACAAAAAGCACTTGATTCAGCACCTGATTCCAAAAACTGAAAGCAAGGGTCTACATTTTAGGTGCCCTGGATGACAAAGCTCCTATTGTAGCTCAGGGAGAGTTAGTACTGATCAGTGGAGCCTAAACTGAGTTGAGTAATTACAGAAATCTGCTTTAAAGAGCTATTAATCTTATCTTAGATACCTAAATTTAGGGGTCTATAAACCCATCGAGTTCCCACCCTGAAGCTAGGGCAAGATGAATCCCCATCCTGACTATCATACAGTGTGTTAATTCTCATATTCCTGAAGGAATGACAGTGAAATTATTTCCTCTGTTACTCTCAGATGCAATCAAATAACAGAATTATCTAGTCAGAATTTTCACTTTTCTGAATATATATACAGTAAGAGTGAGTGTCCGTGGCTTTATGTAATTCTTAGATGCACTAGAATTTGACATAACCCAAATCAAACATCTAAAGCCGGCTATATAGAGCAGTGCCTCAAAGCCAGCATTTCTACCATAAAATTATTATTTCCCATCACATTTGCCACCAAAAACCCCATAACTGAATTAAATGTATCAAACAAGTGTTCAAATAAATTAAATGCATATGCTGTCACATGATGCCTGTACATTTAACACGAGGACAGATTTATAATCCAAGGCATTTTATAGAATCACGTGTCTCAACAACTGAAAGGTAGAATGGTTAACACCTACAGATTTTTTTTTTCCTTGTTATTGTGCATAAGTTTTTCATCACAAAAAACAAGGCAGAGGTAGAAGTTTAAGCCAGAAGTTAACTTTCTCTCTTCCCATAGACTTGGGAGACTGGTACCTAACAAGGCAGTAGGAAGAATATGGCCTTGAGTGTCGTATATAAAGATTCTGAAGTCAAGGGACACCTTTTGTTCTATTTAATAACTGCTAGGTGAGGATGCTCAGAACTACAAAACACCTATAATCTCTTAAAAGGCTTGCATTAGAAGATAATTGCTAGAAGTGAGTTGATTGTTCAGTGAAAGATAATATCATCAGCAATAAAGAAAAAAAAAATTAAACAGATAAGCTGACTTAAGTTTACCAGTTTCTCATAGATATTTATCTCAACTTTCCCCTCAACCTCAAATTGTTTGCAGGAAAAAAAAAAAAGTAATTCTGGTGAATAAACACTGATATTTAGTTACATAAAATATCCTGCAAGCTTGTGCATTACAAATAAACTCAACCTTAAATCTGTGTGTTATGACTAATTTTAGAACTTGAGTTTTATCCAAAAAAAGAGCATGGAAAATCTTGACACATACACCTCTGCCTCCAAACAGACAAGCTAGAAAGGGCAAAAGAAGGCAAACAAGTAACTTCTACAAGCTGGGGGTGGGAAATTAAGGGGAGTGGCGGGACTTAAGTGGAATGACAAAGGATTTGTAAAAAAAGAAAAAAATAATAATTTTAACATAAATATTTAAAGGTGTATTTTCCTGGGAAAATGGCCATTTTGTATATATTCCATCTATGTCAGTTTGTGTTAAAAATATTCTCCATTGGAACAAAGAAACAAGAGAAGTACATGAACTAGAGAAGGCTAAATTTTTAATTTTTGCTTTTATAACAAAGACAATGCTAACAGAGCATCTAGAACATAAATTTAAAAAAAAACAAAAAACCTTCATAATCTTAAGAAAGGCAGGATTGCCTTTTTAATGTGGAAGAAAATTTAAAAAAAAAAAGCAAAAAGAAATGCTTTTTTTGATTTTATAAGAAGCATTGCTGGAAAGCTAACCACCCACTCCACCCCCAGTCCTGACTCCAGCCCAGCGCAGGCGAGGTCAGCGATGCCGTACTGCACGGAACTGTGTTGCTGGGAGACTGGGTTAGGCAAACACAAAGAAAGAAGCCAAAAGATTAAGCGAGATGACGACTATTACAATATTTCACGGTCAAATCAGATGACTCTTCGATACAGGAGAGCTTTAAATCCAAGTAATTTTTCAAAATGAATTTCTAGACTCCTTAGAGAAAACACTGTTTGCCCTAAATTACCCAGGTCATGAAAGTAAACAGTGGCTCCGAAGCTGTTAAAGCTGTAGCCCCTGAGAGTTCTTTTTTCACTGCTGTCTTCCCCACAAGTCTTGATACTAGAATCAAAACGTCCTTTTGATGCAGAATGAAATACTGAATGGGCTTAAAGAATCATGAAGGATACCAAAACACTGAACACTGTACAAGGGGAAAAAGAAAAAAAGGAAAAAAAAGCCCCCAAACACCAGACTTCGGAAGAAGCAGAGCTTCCAGACACCAGAAAGAACCTTTTCAAAATGCAAGCTGGTACCTTACACAGCCACCACTTGATCTGAGACCTTCTGTCAAAGTACTCTTTTTAATTGCATTTTTGGTCTGTAAAGAAGCTTAGATTGACACAACACACCAGACTGTCCAGGCCAACCAAGGCACATCTTTGAAGTGCTCTCAGCAGCTGCCTGGGAGGTACCACAGTAAGGAAGAACTATCAAGCTTTCATAAGGCTTGCATCTGACTGCCTAGGAGAAGAAAAAAACAAAACTGGTAATACAGACCACCTGTGGAATTAAAATCCTCAGAAAAAAGGAAAAATTAGCATTTTACTAGAGACTAATGGGATGTGTGGGTTAAGAAAAATTAGGCCATTGCAGTCAGTGGGACAACTCAAGACCTTCGGAAGGACCAGTTTACCCATGGTCTATCATCATAACTAGTTCTTGTTCAAAAAATTTACTTTTCCAGAGGTTGAGAATCAGCAGAACTGTGTCAGACAGTATCATTTAGTTCTAACACAGCAGATGCCAAGACTCGTATGCAAAACACACCTGTGAACTTACCGAAACAGGCATTTATGAACACTGTGTTTTCACACCAGTATCAGAATCAAGGTATGACTGTAAGGACAGCTTTTCCACATAACTTTGAAACATATAGGGGTATGATTGGCAATGAAACAAATACAATACACTTCAGGAAAATGTTACAACAAGAAATTAAAACAAAAACACAGTTATATTTAATTCAGTATGTCACCTCAAAGAGAAACTACATCACAAACCCAAGCTGTACTAATAAGTACTAAGAAAGTACTAATACTGATTCTTGCTGTATTTTTAATTCCTTATATCATCATCTTTTGAAGCAACTGCATCTTTTGACATTTCTGCTAAAAAAACCCCACTGAAATAAAAAGTTCTATAGCTGATGTGATACTATTCTCATATATTATACCATTTCCAAATAAAAGACATTTTATTTCCAAATGGAGGAAAATAAGCAATTGAGAGGATTGTTGATTTTCTTAGTAAGTCTACCCACAGCTTTCGAGAACAGTATTAAAATTGTTCCATACCGTGAAGCTGTTGTTGACATTTTTTGTGCTTGATTCAGCTACGCTGGCATCTGACAGGTCAACTTCATCAAATATTAGAGACTGTGAATGGAAAAGAACATAAAAGCATTAAATTAAGTCTGAGTGCACTTTTCAGGTATGTGATTTAATTTCATTGTGTCCATTCCAATTAGAAAATAAAAATAGAAAAAAAATAGTGAAAAAATTAGAACACACTGATGATGTCATAAAACTTCATAGCTGGCCCCTAAACACAGTCCTATTTGCAATCTAAGTGGTACACAAGAGCATAAAAAAACTGGTTCCAAAATTATAGTTCTTTAAAATCTCTTTTAAAAGAAGGGGGTTTTTTAATAGATGCAGCTTTAGGGTGTCTATTGTGTAGCATAAATGTGGTGTCAGAGGAAAGAGATTCACACTTAATAACATATAAATTAATTAATCAGTATTAGGATGGAACTCTAAATTCATGAAGGAATCTATGATACAGTATCCATACCAGAAAATGGAGCTCAAGGGCCTGAAGAGATCCCTTCCACTCCTTTGTTTGATGTTTCAACAAGAGAAATGTATGTCTAGTGTAAACACCCCAGCCTCTGGCAAAAGATTAATTAGGTTCTGTTATGCTCATGATGGATTTTAAAGCACAAAAGGAAACATGAACAGAAATGCCTCTTTTGAGGCTACTATATCCTTCTTCCATGCCATGGGAAGGAGAATCCATGCTGGGGGAGTTTCAGTATGTCTGGATTGTACCTTATAGAATATTTGCACAATTGCTTACTCGTAACACCTTCTTTTCTCATCTCTATTATAGAATTACAGAATGGTTTTGTTTGGAAGGGACTCATCTAGTTCCAAACCCTCTGCCATGGTTCAGGTTGCTCAAAGCCCCATCCAGCCTGGCTTTGAACACTTCCAGGGATAGGGCACCCACATCTTCTTTGAGCAACCTGTTTGAGGGTCTCGCCACTCTCACTTGTCAAGAATTTCTTCCTTATATCTAATATCCAAATCTCTTCTCTTTCAGTTAAAAGTCAATCCCCCTTGTCCTATCACTACATGCCCCTGTCAAAAGTCCCTCATCAGTTCCCTTTTAGTCCCTTTTAGGTTCTGCAAGGCTGCTACAAGGTCTACCCAGAGCACTCTTTTCTCCAGGCTAAACAACCCCAGCTGTTTCAGCCTGCCTTCATGTAAGAGGTGCTCCAGCCCTCTGATTGTCTTCATGGCCCTCCTCTGGACACACTCCAACAGTTCCATGGATTCCAAGATAAAAAGAACACAGACCTGTTGGAGTGGGACCAATATAGACCCAAAGAGTGCAAATAGCCCATATTCCTCATCCAGCAGGGTAGGCTCACATTTTCAAAACAGCTCAGCATCATATTGTGAGCTGACGTTGCCCTTCTCAAAGCTCGTATCTGCCATGTTTATTCTTTATATAAACTGCTTGTGGTAGCATCAGGTGCAGACAGGTGTGACAACAGAGGTAACTTCAGCGCTGGACTCCCTGGAATGATGCTTTTGTTGATTCATTACCGCCACACAACTGTGCACCATGCAATTACAGTCCTGTAGTCCTAGAAGGAGAGATCCCTGTGCCTTAGCAAGTGTTTCATTGAGAAGACCAGGATACAGAAGATGACGGAAACCTGAAGCATCTCATCCACAGCTCTCATGAGATGCTGCAACCCTACAGGGTAAGGGAAAGTAACACCCACTGCCATGGAACAGCACTGTCTGAGTCAGTCCAACATGTCAAAATGCTCCAGGCCCCAGCCTTGAGGGGGAGGGAGGAAGGAAATGCCTTTCAAAAACAAGACAAGTATTCCCCTCTGCCCACCCGCAATTTTCCCACTAAAAAAAAAATTCAGTTTATGGGAAACAGCTTTTTCTCTTATATATCAGTTTTGGCAGAAAATCATCCCATCTTGATTTCACGTAACGATTTCTACCCAGTAAACAGGCATCAGACTAGAAGAGTTTTAATGGAGTTCAGTTGGAGGGATAACTTCTGAGCATTATTCAGATTTTACTTTTTTTGACTGTATGAGAGCCATTCCCCAAGAAAATCCCCCAACTTCTTAAAATGAGTTTATTATTTGTCTGAATAGCCCAAAATGTTAAAATAACTGTGACAAACTTAATTTAAAAACCAAAAAACTCAAGAAAAATCACCAATCTTTCTTAGGCAAAGTTCATTTAACACACTACATCTTATATACAGAAGTTTTTAAATAAAGCAACCGTGAACAAATCATTATTATTATTGAACTTATAAACCTAAACAAAATTGTAGTTACATGTGTATGGCATTAGACACTAATAACACAGAATTACCTTTGAATCCTTAGCATAGTAAAGGGTACGACCTCGAAGTTTAAAATAACGCTTTTTCCACCTCTGAAAAGAGCTGGTTTGCTTCAGTAGTAATCCTTCTTTTATACTTGTCTGAAAAATATTAATATACAGAGGACAAGGTAAATACATATAGAAATAGCTACATATATAGATTAAAGTTACACTTTTTAAAATTTATATTACATCTCATATAATCTTGTGTTTATTCATATTAAATATGTATTTAAAAAGACAGACTAATTCTCTGGACAATCAGATTTTGCACTGCTGTTTTTTAAACAACAACAATGTTGGCAAAATGCTAATTTTACATGTAAACTGAAAAGGCAGTCAAGAGGCTTATAATTATTGTGAAGATAAAACCAAAATAATTCAATTGTCTGGATAGCTGCAAACCCACAAATATGAAAGTGAGCAACAACCGACGGTGTCACAACCCAGGAAAAAAAAAAAAAACTGAAACCATCTACACAAGGTAATTTCCAGTTCCGAATCTGATTATGTTGAGGAGAAAAAGAGTTTCCAAATAGTCAATAATTCAACAAGATACTTAAATGCGTGTCTGATTCAAGCACATGAATTCCACCTTTAAAAGAGAGGGAACGATCCAGTATGATGCAAGTCATGCACGACTTCGAGTGCATTGCTGAACTGCAGCCTTCAGCATGAAATCAGCTTACCATTAGGGGTAATTATTACACGGCAAGGGTGAGAACAGTGACAGCTAGGGATATTTTTACCACACAAAGATTTTTAGGCAAAAAATGATTTGCCGATCCTAACCTTTCCACTACAGACACAACCCTGCCTATATAAAGCCCATTTTTTGAAATGAGTAAGAGACAAATTAGCATACTTTAAATGTGTGTGCTGCTTTCACCAGCATGTGTGGGAGTCATCCAACCAATTACAGAAATTCTCCACTTAATCAGACGAAATGACATGACACAGCATACTAATTGCACAAGTCTCAAAATAAATTTTCTTCACTTTTGAAGCACACAAAAGGTATGAGAAAAAGCAAGCAAATTTGGATGTTATATTCCAATATTATTATTTCCAGAATATTTCCGGTTTGTAGTGTAATAACGTAATGAGATCCTCATGATACAATTTCTAGACAATGTGATATAAATATCATTTGAAGTTATTATAGATCTTTTCAAAACTTAAGACCTGACCTAAAGCTCATAAACATCTTCTTCTATTATCAAATGTCATATTCTCTGTGAATTTAATGCAAGTAATGAAAACACAGAAAAAGCAAAAAGCACTTTAATGTTCCTGCCATTTCCTTGAAATGAGAAATGTTGCTGTTATGTACACAGATTGCACCCTTCATTTAGATAGTCCTAATGTCACAAACTAAGAATATGGTCCAATGATCACAAAGCAATTGAATAAATGCTCTCAAAAAAGCAACCCCCTCAGATCAAACATCACAGCTAAAAGTTTGGATTTGTCACAGGGTGCTTCACCCGCCAGCAACCCGGACCAGGGCATTCAGTCAGCCCTCCTGCTCTGGCTAAGGGGTAGCAATTCCCAGCAGAAAGGGTCTGCTCACCACACATCATCTTAAGATACTTTGCAAATTTCTGACCAGACCCTAAGATAAGCCAGTTTTACACAATATCAATAGATGTAATCTGTTAGTGAATACAAGTGTTTATTCAAAGCTGCCTGTTACAGCCATGCAGCACCTGTGCTTCACATTGCCCTCTGAGATTTTGGAAGCTCATCACAGGGGATGGGAGTAGATGACTTGTGTGTTTATTAAAGGTCAGAAGATGTTAAGACCACAGAAATTCAGTTCTAAGGAAACAGTACTCTGCATTCATGGCAGGCACTGACTTACTGGAAAAATTTCCAAAGTGGAAGGAAATCCATGTTCCCTAAAACACACTATGTATACTAGGAGACACAGAACATATATTATGCTGACTCCTTTCAGGAATTTTAAACTCTGTTCAGAGAATATAAATCACCCTAAACCTTGCACTATTACTCACTAAAGAATTAGTTAACTCTTTCATGTCGTTTTTATGCCTACATAAACCCTTTTCTCTTATTTCTACTCACCCATTAAAGACTAATATCCCCAATATCAAACCAGTAACTTCAAAATCAAATCTGTTTTGCAAATTAGCCATTTGAAATTAACTTCCTAAAGCTGGCAGTAAATAACCATGCAGGCTCTACAAAATTTATTTTTGTATCAAAATTTTCAAAAAATATTAGACTGGTAAGCATTTACCTAAGAAGCACTTCAGGAAGTATACATCTGAAGTTTACATTTTACCACCAATAACTATATTGAGCTGAGGTGTCAGCATCTTAAATAGACAATTCCATAGCTGCAGGTATCAAAATTGAGCACAAAGCTTTAGCCCAATATCCTTAATTAACTCATTCAGACTTCAAAATTAAGTTGAAGATTTCATCTGCCAGTTATTAGGTAATCCGCTAATAATGCTTCCTCAAATCTGTACCCAGGTTGCAGCACTTCCAGTGATTTGGGATTGGAAGGGACCTCTCAGGTTCTTGAATTTGGGTCCACATTACTGCCTACAAACAGGTCATATTCAAAAACATCGATCAGGATATAACTGCACCTTAAGAAAGCAGTCAGTTTCTTTTCTTCCCCCAGTGGCAATTAAGACACTGCTCCAAGATCTCACTCTTCTGAGAAACCTTTTTATAATTAATCTCAGCTGGACATTAAATCTGAAGCATAAGCAATAATCACTCCAATTATATTAACTACTTTCCTACTGTAATTTAGGAGAAACAAGAAGTGCAGATCCCACAATCTCACTCTACTTCTCACTTTTACAGAATCACCTCTCATTAACTTGCCAAAATCTCTAAATTCCCTGTACTGCAGTTCATATCACCTAGTAATACAAGGTCCCTCCAGAAGTATGGGACTATAATTAGAAGAGAACAGAATAGAATAGCATCACTATTATAGAATTACTAAAAATCTTTGCTACCTTAGCCATTAATAAAGGAAAATGATTGACAATATTACAATCACAACATCACAGTGCTCCGCAGTGGCATATTTTCCTGAAAACCTCTAGCTATAAAAGTAATTTTTTCATAAAATTTAAAAGGTGTACATACATATGTGTTCAATTATCCTAGAATGTTGAATGCAACTCTACATCTCCAAAATCTACATGACAAAAAAAATGGATTTGTGGGCATTCTGCTCACTAAAATGGAGCAATATCATCTCAGCAGGTTTTAACACCTGAAAATTCAAAACTAACAGTTTTCAAAGGCAACCAACCACATTGCTTTACTTCTAATTCACTCAATTTGTAAAGTCCCACATTTCTGCAAAAGAGAAATTGTTTCCTTGTGCAGCTGCTGCTAGAAAGACCCAAAGAAAGGAGAAAATATTCTGAATTTAGAAAACTGTAAAGTGATTATGCACCCATTATTGGCAACAGCAAACTAAAACACTGAATCATTAAAGATAAAACTCTTTCCTCTGCCCCTTTTCATGTGTATAAGTGGATGTGCTGCTTAAAATGTGTCAGGAGAGTAAGTAAAACAACATGAGGAAATTTCTGAAAGTGAGGAGGATGAAAATGAGAACAGGAAAGGCCATAAATCAGGGCAGTCAAATGCAAACAGGAAATTAAGAGGGTGAAGAATTTTCAGATCACCTTACAACAGATGCTCATGCTGAGAATAAAATGTTCATAAATACTTTGAAAGATGAAAGACAGCTAGCAGGTTGGCAGGATCGTTTTCCAACAAGGGTACAAAAAGGGTACTCAAGGATCAGATCACAGCAAAGAAGCTCTTCAAATTCTTGGCATGTCTTTACCAATGAAGATGATGAGATGCTGTCTCACACAGCACGTTCTCTGTAACATCAGAATAGCTTCATCTACACGGAGGGCATATACAGGAAGCACTAGACCAGCCAAATCACTAAGTCATGTGGACCAGATGACATTGACCTGAGAAGTCCTGAATAACATCCGCTCTTGGTAAGACAGTAGAATCCATACAAAAGAATATTGCTGAGCCCATACATACCCAACAGGAAAAAAGACAACAGAGCTCTTGCAAAGGAAAATACTGTCGTGCTACCTGCCATCAGTTCGGGAGGTGTAGAGGAAAGCAGTGTGAATAAATGAAGATCCTGTAGACCTGGATTTTCATAAAGTCTTTGGCAAGACTTCCTGCCAAAGAGTACTGAAGAAATTTTGTTAGAATTAAATTGCGGAAAGGGGCATGTTATGAACTGAATATTGCTTCAAGGAAAAAATCTAAACCTCATTAACATTCTCACATCAACTCTGAGTGAAGAAGAGATCTGAGAGCCACAGTTCACAGCCCTCTGAGCTTAACCACAGCCAGAAATGCCAGAAAACTGTGGTTGTCACTAAGAAAAGCAACAAAACCAAGACAGAGAATACAATTTTGCTGCTATATAATGCTGTTGTACCAGACAGTTCTGCTCTTTCCAACTCAAGAAATGGGTTTAAGAGAAGGTACAGAGAAGGGCAACACAAATGATTCACAGAGTAGCAGCTGCCTTACAAGCGGCTAAAACCAGCTGGAACTCTTCAGTTTGAAGAGCAGAAGACCAAGGGGGTAATATGATCAATGTTTTAAAAAGCATTAAAGAAGAGTAAGGTGACTGCAGAATTGTGGCTCACCAAAGCTGACGATGTTACATTAAAGACGAATGTGATGAAACTATATTGAGATCAGCTTAACAAAGATAAAAAGCAGCACATCTTTACATAGTAGGTAGTGATTTTATGAAGCTTGCTGTCACAAGAAATTATAGAGGCAGACAGAATCAGCAAGTATTAAAAAAGGAACAGACAAATTCAAGAACACCATATCCGTATGTGGTCCCTTCAATTTGCATGGGGAAGTACCAGGGGAATGGACTGCTATCAGACTCCTGTGCTGCTCCTGAACAGCCTTTTCTATTTCCATTGTTGAATGTGGATCATTGTGTAACCCAGCAAAAAATTTCACAGGTTCAATTTTTCCTGCTATGTAGACAGCATCTCTTTTGCTTTCAAGTCTGATGTTTGTGTTTGTAAGTGGTCCTAGGTCCTCATTTACCAAAACAATTAGTATTTGGATTGTTGACAGACCAGGCCACTACAGGAAAAGAAGCAAAGAGAGAGGGCACAAGAGTGAGAGTAAATACTATAATACTATTTATTTGATATTGTTTAACTCCCTCCTGTGATACCTCCTATTCCCATAACTTTGAAAAGTTGAATACCAAAGTAAAATCAACCTCCTTCTTTTTAGAATTATTGACAGTTTGGTACATTTTCACCATCTGCACAGATATGGCTTTAAGCAGATAGTGTCTTCATTATGTTGTAAGTCTCACAGCTCATATTAATTCAGAGCTTCTTAAAATATTCCATGTGTTCAGTGGATCAAGAATTATTTTTATTATTAAAAATGTGACAATCAAACTCTTGATTTTGATTAAAATTACGACTCGGGAACTCCAAGCTTGTGATTTGCTTGACAATCTCTGTACAGCAGCTTCCATTACTGTCACTTGTGCTGACAGATTTTTCATTAGCTACGTCAAAATAAAAATAGATTTTTTTTATCTACCAAGACTAAAAGCTTCATCAGCTGCTCAATGCAAGGTTACATTTTTATCGAAGATTCTTGTTCATAATGAAAGGAGTCTAACATCTGAAAATTAAAAACAAACAAAGAACCTATGAATTTATACAGCTAAAATCATCAGCAAAGTTGAAAATCAATACGATCATATTGACTCTATAACATTGCTTTAATTTCATGGAAACTTTAATAAAAAGAAGTACCATCAAGAAATGGTAGCTCAGTGGAGCTGTATCGCGGGGCACCTAAAGCACCTTGCTTGCCTCAGCTGAGATGCCGCAGGCTGCTGCAGCTGACCCATCCTCCAGGTTACATTAGCGACAGAGAAATCACAAAACGTGGCAAGCTGTATGTGCTCAGTCTGTCATTGTTGATGACAATTATCCCTGCCCCATTAAAGGAAAAAAGTCAGACCAGCTAGCTTTGAGAAAACAGCTTTCCAAAATCTCAGAATGAAAGCCAGTCACACACCCCCCACTACCCACCACAACACTAACCTGGGACTAAGCCTAACCATTTATGTGTAATAATAAATAATAAGTGTTTCCAAAGCTATTTGTATATGCCATATTTTGGGGTAATTTATGTGGGTGGACTCTAGCTTAAGTGAAACTGTAATACAAACAAATGCAATTATACAGCTTATGCAGTGCACTTCTTCCTTAGCCTCGTTCTCCCTTCATGTTCCCTTCCAGCCTATGCTGAGGAAAACAGATTTTGCATTACTATTGGTAAAATAAATAACAAAGTAAAGCTTTCAGCTACCTGTAATTGGAATATATGGTAATGTAGTGAGACATGAAGTACATATGAAATTGCTGATAAATTGCCATAATAAAAATATCTTTGTAGCAAGGTCAAGTTCAATTAGTAGATTGATTTAAAAATAGAGTTTGTAGCACTTATCAAAAAATGAATAAGGTATTTCCATATTAGGATAAAACATTACACTAGGAAAAAAACAAACAAAGAAACAAAACTCCTATTTTAGATATAAAGTTGACACTAGACTGAGAATGGAGAATAAACTTTATCTGCAGTTCAAGTACTTAAACTCCTAACTTCCACTCATGTTGATCTTACTCTCTGTTCTCATTAATCAGGGCATAAAACAGCTGCAATACACTGAAAAACGATAAAACCCTTCATAGGACTGTGACTTGGTGCCAGAGATTTAAGAGTCTTGATGTTATTACACAACTCAGCTAACTTAGAGCACTGCTACCTCTTGGAGCTTCAATAATTGTTCCTTTTAAATTACTCTGCTCTGAGCAGAGAGAATTAAACCAATTAAGTCTGATATTGAGAGGAATAAAAACTGCAGAAAAATGAAACCCATATAAAGAGTCAAAGCACAAAGCTGGCATGATTTTTTTCCTTTGCCAAAATTATTTAGGACTTGGTCTCAACTAAAAAGGAGAGGTGCCCAACACACTTGCCAGTCTGTCAAATACATGCAGTATAGGTTCAAAAGAAACCATTTCGTCACCTCACACAGTAAGATGAAAAAAATCCCAATACATTTTCACAGGAAAAAGCAAACTCTTCCTCTAGTTCCATCTGGTGTTAATATGCAGATAACAGTTCATCAGTTACTTGAGAAAATTACAAAAGCATCACATAACAAAAAAACCCTAAGCAACCCAACAAACTTTTAAGCAATCTTTTCTTGAAAACAAACCGTAAGTTAAATGTGTCATAACAAACCTTCTGTGTTTTACTTCTTGCAGTTTTCATTCTTGTCATTTTGAGAATGTTTAAACAAATTCCAGTGATACTGTCAGACTTCCTAGAAGCTACACTCGGTAGCAAGGAGCCTACGCAGAGTCACTTAGAGCTTGTGGCTCTCCAGGGAAAGCTGGAAAACAACTCATTTCCTTCTTGCAGGCTTTTTCCACACCTCTATCTGACTTCCACTGAGCAAGTTAGGAATGAGAAAAAGCTTTTAGCAACAGAATTCACACAAGGCCAAGAAGAGCTGCAGAATAGAACTGATTAGAATAGAATAGAGCAGGAAGGGACCTACAAGCATCATCTAATCCAAAATGTACACACTATAAATACACAATTTCAGAAAATCTCAGTATCATGCAAAAGTGTTCTAAAAAAAAAGTTCTTTGAATCTTTGTATTTATCACTTTTTCGAAAGGATGAAAAATGCAAAAATACCATCCCATACATTCACTCCTTAACCTTTCCTAAACGACCAGTCCCTGTTAGACACTGGTTGGTCATTGCAGTTGGTATCTTAGCCAGCTGTCAGGTCTACAGAGACAAACTGATACCAGCTCTGTGAGCTGCAAAATTTGATATGTTTACAATTAGAAACAAAGAAGTTTATTAACAGAATACCCAAGCATTCCTGAATTTTTATAGTGTTTCTGATAGCCACAGTTACAGAGACTACATGCTTTAATCTAATTTAGTGGTTGCACTACATAGGAAGTCTATATTGGCCCTAATTTTGGTTCACTGTATGGCACATAGAATCTTGGATACATATTAATCCTGCTTTAAATTACATTTTCTAGTATTTGCCCCACTAACAGTCTTAGCCAAATACTCTTCTAGAAAAGTTAAGTCAATAAAATTTTTAATTCCACAGGAACTCAAATGTAAGGATCTCTCACTTACCTATATACATGGACAGACACTAAAGTATTTCCCACTATCAAAAAATTAATCTTTAAGTGAGAAGCTGGAAATCTAATTTGAGTAACGACAGTAAAATCATACTAGTGAAATATGTAACATGGGAAAAAAACATAATGTACAGCAACAAGCACTCAGAAGAGTTAATTGATTACACATAGTGAAAAATCCTTTTGATTAGCACCAAAAATATTTAGAGGAAGCAGAAATATAGAACAGTTACTCCAGAGACTGGAAACCTATTCCCAGCTTGACTGCAGATTCTATGCGTGACCTGAGGCAAATCAGTCACTGTGTGTTCTATGATCTCCATACTGAAAAAAATACCTTCTTTATTCTCCTCCACTAGTCTTGTTGTGATTTCTTACTGTTTTATTGAGCATCTCACTAGAGGTGGCATTTCATTTTAATCAAAAATGTTCATAAATGGCTTTTTGAAAGATGGGGACTTCAGAAGTAATCAAAATGGAACTAAAAAAAAATTCACAATCCCTATCCTTATAGATCAGAATTTGAGGAAAAAATGTTGAAAAGCACAGAACTGTAAACAAAGCTGCAGGATAAAAAAATCCACTTTTGAGACAAGGAATAACACAGAACTCTTTAAACAGTTGCATCTGTAACTAATACTGGTACTGCAGGTTCAGATTAAATATATTCACCATTAAGGAGCACAGTTGCTTCAAAATCACAGGACAGTCCATGCTGGAAGGGATCTCAGGAGATCCATCTAATCCAGCTCACAAAGCAGAGTCACCTAGTACAGTTCAGCCAAGGCTATCTATATCCAGCAGAAGACATTTGCTTTTTTTCAGCCCTCAAGATCCTCCCCCAGTGCCTTGGGAAGGTAATGGAGAATGGCATTGTAATGCCATCAAGCAGTTCCCTCAGCACTTGGAGATGTAGCCCATCAGGTCCACTGAACTCCATGCAGCTTAACTGTTCCCAAACTTGATCTTTCTTCCCCTTCCACCACTTTTGCTCTGGTTTTGGGAACCTAGGATTACAGAAGGCTGGTCTGAATGGTAAGGACCAAGACTGCATATCTTAGCTTTTCCTATGCCCTTGATTAATGAGGCCCCTGCCTCATTCAGCAGTTTGCCCCAGTCTTCCTTCTTCTGTTGATGTACCTGTAGGACACCTTGTTGGCCTTGACATCCCTAACTACATTCTACTCCAGGCGGCCTTTGGCTTTCCTAACCCCACCCTTGTATGACTGTTCTCTGAATTCCCTCTGGATCACTGTCACTGCTTCCACCTTTAGTACACTTCCTTGCTATGTAGGTTTTTCCAAAAGCACCTTGCTCACCCATGCAGCTCTTAAGACTGTAGGACCATCCCAGTCAGATTCTGACTCTCTGTCTTTCACTCTACCTTCTGTTAGTTCTAAAATTGAAAACCCTTGTAGCAAAACCACACCTTAGTTCTAAGATTGCTTTTCCTATAATTCCTTACAAGTATTACTGAGGTACCCCTTGCACATTTTTTCCCAGTGCAGATTTTCTTATATGAAAACCTAGCATTTCTAGACAACGTCAGGATCCCTAACTGGCATCAAAATCCCAGTTCCAGTTACTGCATTTTAATTCTTTTGAAGTTATTAAATTTAGTAAGCATTTTAGAGCTTGGTGCATTTTGGAGAAAATTAAAGTTTATGATATAATACTGTACCAAACAGGTCTGAAGTTTACTTCCAGGCCACTAACAGTCTTCTGTAACCACTGGTAGGTGACTTATTCATTGCATCTCTATTCTGAACAGACAGAAAAAGAATAATACTTCCTCATCTTGAAGAGACACTACGCTGATACATTCACTTCCTTATGCAGCTACATATAAACATTACGTGTGTACCTACTGAACCACTACAAATTTAGGAAGCAGCTTATTACCACAAGAGTGCTGATTTTCAGTATTTAAAGGGAGTTTATGAAAGAGGGCATGTAGTGACAGAAAAAGGGTCAGTGGCTTTGAACTGAAACAGAGGAGGTTTAGATTAGATACAAGGAAGACATTATTTACTGTGAGGGTGGTGAGTTGCTGGCACAGGTTTCACAAAGAAGCTGTGGATTCCCCATCCCTGCAAGTGTTCAAGGCCAGGTTGGGGTTTTGAGCAACGTGGTCCAGTGGAAAGTGTCCCTGCCCATGGCAGGGTCAGTGGAACTAGATGATCTTTAAAGTCCCTTCCTACCAAAACCACACTATAATCCTAGCAATTGCACAAAGCAGCAGGGTGCTTTTAATAAAGGACAAGGTTTCAGCTGTTTGTAGTGATTCTCATGGTAAAATCATATTTTCCTTCCCAGTCTTTAGCAGCAGCCCTGGTGAAAACAGAATTCTCATATTACAAGTAGTGGAGGAAATTCTCTCTTTTTAGACAACCAGATTGAAAAGCAGAAGAATAACATACATCAAACCCTCCCTTCCCTTCTGTTTACTGACAGGAAATAAGAGCCTGTAATTACTTTTGAATTGACATTCCCTTTGTGACCAGGCTCATTCACATACATACTATTTTCTCTCATTCAGAAAATACAGTAAAGCTTCTTCTCTAAAAACAAATGTCTCTGATCAGAATGGAACAAAGCAGTACTTCTCAGAGTTTTACACAATGTGGCTCATGTTTGTCTGTCTATCAAGGAATTTCTCCTCCTGCTCTGTATAAGCTCCAGCTCTTACTCCATGTCCAAACCTTTGAGTTGTAGAATACAACACAATGCCTCGCTTCAAACCACAGGAAAATCAGGGAGTGGATCACCCTGAAACATACTTCCGACTATGGATGAAGAAGGAGATGACCAGACACAGTTAGCATAGCTGTACCAAAGGTAAATCATGCTGAACATTGGAGAATCTTAGAAAAGATCCCTGCTTCATACAACACAATAGCACTTTCCATTCCACTTGCTGTTCAACAGGTCTTACTGCTGAAATACAACAAATGTAGTAGTTACTCACTTGTCTTTTTTTGGCAAGCTAAGCTCTTTAGTATGGACTTTGCCTTTTCAGTTTTAAACAGGTTGATGGTAATTTTTTCCATTTAAAAATTTAAATTGCTATTAAAAAACCAGCCTTAGTATAAATCCAAGTAAAACTAGAAATATGAAATAAATGTTCTAGAATAAAACTTGAGTATGGTTGTTGCATTTGTTTGCTGATTTTTGTTTGTTTGTTTGTTTTAATTGAGGAAAGTATTTTCTATAGAAATAAATTCTTGGTTTTATGAAACTTGTTACTTTACATATTCATTGTATAAAAGGATTTGGCACCTTAAAGGTAAGAGCATCTCTGTCAGATTGCAATGCAACAGCTACTTTTCATGGGAGCTAAAAAAGGCAAATTCTACTCCAGCTTCAAAAAAGCTCAAAAGTATTCTGAAATCTTTAATGATGTATCCTTCATATCCACTAACAAAATCAGAGGCTCAAAAAGGACCTAGAAGAGGCATAGAAAGATCTTTTAGTCTACACTGTCCTCCAAGGCAGTATGACATTTATACATATTTGCAGGAACAGCTTATCTATCATCTTATTCAGGTGTCCTGTTTTATCACTTGAAACTCTTTCCGGCCCACTTTCATCCAACATCTGCATCAGAAGATGGAAAACACACAAACACTAAGGGTGCTGCACCTCATACACATGCATTCGTTGTTTCTGTAGAGTTAATCTTCACATGTCCAGCTTCCAACCACAGAGTAATGGGGGCTCTAAAATCTGGCTTATCACGTGACCTGGTTGGCATTACAAAAATACATTGTCCTTCTTTCCCTTCTATTTGAATGAGGTCTGCATCTGCCTTTGTCAGCCACCCTTGGACTATACCCAGAATATATTTACCTAAGATGTTCTTAAATCCTCAGTTACAGAGATTGTCTACCACTGAAACACATTCCCTTGTGTAAACCTTCCCTTTTGCACTTTAATTTCAAAGTGTTGTTGTAGGACAATGATACAGACGTAATACATCAAAAAGTCAACTAAAAGCCCAAAGGCTGTTCCTAACTCACAGTATTTTGTAAGGGAAAAAAACCCACTTCATAAGACAATTGTTACTAATCTTCACTTGTACACCCCAACTTTCTTTTGTTCAAAACACATTAACTTTTCAACAGCAGAAAATATTATAAACACATGACTACTAGATGAGTCATAAGGTTGTTCTGCTTTTTGACCAAACTGATTTACAATCAACCAATCGATGACCAAACCAAATTTACATCTAGAGGTATTTTTAAACAAAACAAAGACAGGGAATTGCAAATGGTTTTCCAGAGACGATGTAGGTTATGGAAGTCGTATATCCTGCAATGTACTAAGATTAGGCTTAGCATACAGCCCTAGAGGTAGATACGATTATGTTGTGTGAAACTTCTCAATGAAGTACTGTCTTCAACAGTACTTCAACAATAATTACTATCATTAAAAATATATTAATCAGATCTAAGATATATGATGATATTTTTAAAACTACAGGATGATCTTCAATCTCCTTCAAATTAGCCAGGCTTCAAAGAACAGGCTGGATAATTGTAGTCATGCTGTCTTAATTTCAAGAAAAATAATTCTAGCTATTTTTATAATGCTTTTCTTCTTAGAAAACCCCTTTAGGTGAAATACTTTAAGAAAAAATGATTAGTCAAAAATCTTTGCACAAAGATACTGTGAGTTTATTAATTGGTTGCAGGGAGCAGACAGAGGTGCTGATTACAAGGACCTGGATGGGAAAAGTGACAACAAACTCAAAGCACCCATATCAAGAGCCAGTTTCTGAGTCACCTGAACTTATCACTCAATTCTTCCAAGCAGATTCCTGATACGGCTTTAGACTAGCAGGAGGTCTGGGAATAAATGTGATTGATGATCCTCTTTTTTTTTTCCCCCTTCCTTTTTTTGGTACATCAAAGAGGTACTTCTTGAACAATGAAACCGCATGTGCACTTTGTACTTTGCTATGTTAGCCCTGGTGATTCATCTGGGGAAACAGAAGAAAAACTACACTTGCCTACCTATAGGTATTATATACTGACTTTACTTAGCCAGGCTGAAACTACTGTAACTACCAGTTCCAGAGACATCGCAGTTAACACCAAAAAATAAAAATAGATGTTTCCTATAATCAAGACAAGTTTCAAATCAGCAGTGCTGATTTTAAAGGCATTATGTTGATTTATCCATCACCTGCAGAGACTGCAAGGGTTTTCCTTCAACACCACAGCTCCTAGCCAATTTTCAGATTGCCAGTTGAAAGGTGATCAGTCAGTGAAACTGGTTAACAGCACCCTGAGGTGTCAAGAGGGCATTTCATCAAGTTTCACTGAGCAGCAGCCTCTAAGGGTGCTCACTTGCTCTTACCTAAACTGGTGGAGGATTACTCACCTAATGATGTACTTGCTGCTTTTAAAATATCACTCAAGACATTGAATAAGTTTTACACACACAGCTTAAGCACACAGCAAAAACGCAAGGTATTTTAATTACAAAAAACAAAAAAACTGCTCACCAGACTTTTCTCTCTAAACTACAAATTGGAACTGCTAAATCCTCAGAAACTTTCACCTGCACTTCAGAACATAGCCCTATACCCTCAGAGGGGGCAGAATATATCCAGGTCTATGCATACATTTCATTAACTGGCGTGGTAAATGGCCTGTGAACACAATATCACGGGAGCCACACCAGAGCCTGGAAGACATGGTTTGATGTATACATCTGTTAGTTAATGAAGGTCTTAAACCCACAAGATAAGCCAGTGGGGCAGAACCCACGGACAGGCACTGACAAGCGAATAGATGAGGAGCACGGCAGGAGGCCCTGAGGCAGGCTGGTTATTGAAGGCTAACGAGACCCTCCATCTTCCTGGTGCCCACCCCATCTATCTGGACTGCAGCACCACGCCGCAGAAGCCCATTTAATTAAGTGGTCCTGCTAGGTACCAGGCCTTTTGTCTTTTATATGCATTAGAAACTTGTTGGATTATAACTCTGAATGACAAGGCTGAAGTTTTCTTCATGTGTTTTCTAATATACCTTCAAGGTGGATAAAACGAAAATACTAATTGTCTATGTGTAAAAAAATTGACCATGTCTGGACAAAAATTAGCGATATTGTGATTTTTACATTTCTAATACAGACCATCTTTTTGTTGTTATTTATCTATTCAAGAATCAACTTCAATGGGGTGGGAGTTTAATAAAAAACATAACTAAAAATAAATATTCTGACACACAAAGCACAGTGACTGGAGGGGGAAGTGTTCTCTTTGCAGGTTACTGGGTGGTTCTAAACAAGTTTTACAGTAGTTTTACTTTCTGCTGCCCTAAACACTAAAGATGAAGGCAGGATGCTCCTCCTGTGCCCTGGAGCATCTTTTTGGTGCCATTCGTATTTGAACCAAAAAATGAGCTGATACTCGCCCAGGGCACAAGAAAAGGAGTTACCACCCCAAAAAGCCTGCAGCTTTAAACAATCAAGATGTGGAAAGGATGCACTAAGACACTCTGAGGAAGCAACATGTCAGTTTTTAACTAAGCAGCAACAAAAGTTGTATTACTGTTTGAATACCAAAAGGAGACAAAGACATTTAAATGGAAAGGTGGTGTGATATGCATGAAATGAGAAAGAGGATTCTTAAAGCAGAACTGGCACAAAAAAGGACAAAGAAGGAAAAAAAAAAAGACAGGATTAGTAAGTCTGGCATCACTGATGATGGAAAAAGCACACACAAATCAGCAAGGGTCTCTTGCAGTGTGAGCCTACATCCTCTGATTTAGAGTAACCATTCACATCTGCTATGAATAATAAAGAATTATTTGTATGAATTATATTCATTATGAATAATCAACAACTGAGATAAACTACACTTTGGAGTCTGCATAAATTTGTTATCACTGGGTAAATTCGTGTCCCTGAAATCTTGCAATTCAGTTTAGCTGTTCAATTCACCTATCTAAAGACCCTTTCAATAAGCAAACAGGATCAACATTGAAACAGAGAGAATGTGCACCATCAAGAGAGGGGATATCTTTCTGGATAAGAAAGCCCCAGCACGATTAAAAAGGAGACTGATATAAAGTACATCTCCTCACTACTGGTAAACTGAATACAATGTTCTTGTCCTAAGGATAGCCGGAAACTGGTTCTAACCAGTTGTGTGAGGAAGTTCCACAAAAAAACTAAAAACGCAACCAATTTTAAAATTGTGCTAACATTTCTCTAGTAAGAAAAAGAAATTATCTATAAGCACAGTGCAAATAGAGTATAAATGGGTATATTAACAGTAAAAATTGGGGGAAAAAATTAAAAAGTGAAGACCAAACCACTGTTTATTTCAGAACAGTTGCTGGATAATGTTAATACAGAAATTTTTTTTGATGTGTCTAAAGAATGATTCGTGTATTATTATCAACAAATCAGGATTTGAATAGTAAATGGCGATCTTTTTGTATATAGTGCAGATCAAGACAGGTTCTTGAAATAGACAAAAGGAAAACCCTTTTCCAGCACAAACTGCCCCAGCATACCACATGCAAGATGCAACAGAGTTACTCCAGATTTTGATAGTTAGAAAAGACTATAATTAATCCCAGGAATTACTTTCTATAATGGTGCCAATACTGAGGAAAAAGATAATATGGAAACTGTCTATAGGAAGGAAGCACATATCACCTTTCCACGGGACTCACATAGAGGTAAGGATATACAATCCCAATAACAAGATGTGTTAGTTTATAATGTAAGACACAAAGACAGCTCCAGTACCAAGTTGGTAGTACTTACATGGAATTTTGATAAATTTTAAATTTGTATATGACCATGACAATTTGGACTTCAAAGGAATATCATTAACATGCACAAAAATTATTTAATCCTTTAAAAGTTCTAAAAGACATCATTATTAAGCAGTACATCACCACAAAGCAAAAGTTTCCTGAACTGTTTCAAAAAATACATTGTAATTATTTCAAAATTCATTACACATTGTGACAGCAAGAAATTACTAGGAAACAACAAACATTTTTTAAATATCTCTCTGAGTACTCTTGTTCTTTACTCCCCTATTTTACACAGCAGGCTGTCACAGACACTTTCAATGCATAGACTGTTACTTTGTGAGTAAATACTGTGCCTAGTACTTGAATAAAAAATAGCTCATGCCAATGAAATCTCATGTCAGTATTCTTTGTATACTTTCCATTTTACATTTTACAGGTTATTAAAATTCCTAAGTAATACTTTATCACGCTATTACGGAAAAAGGAGAACACATGCTAGATTTTATAATCTCCCAATAACCTTCATCTAATGTTTTAAACAAATATTAAGACAAAATGCAAACACAGGGTCCCACTAAAAATTAGCATTTCCTACTAAATCAAAGTGATCAACAAAAACTTCCACTCCTTTTTTTAAAAACTGGCTTGCAGCTAATGACCACGCGGGGGTAGCAGTGTGATGGCAATGCTCAGGTGCAGCGTCCCGTGCCCCGCAGCGCACAGCAAGGCAAGCACACTGCCTGGGGGAAAGAAGAGCAGTTCTGTGGCAGGGGGTTGAGTCTTTACAGTGCAAATACTTTAACTGGAGAACACGCATACGCGTGGCCAACTGCAGCATCAAGATCTGAAATTCGTGAGGCTCAAGGAAGAGGTGATGTGAGTTATCATTTCATTCTATAAAGGTTTTGCTGTGGAAAACCAGAACAGTCTCAAATTAACGTTTAGTGAGAAAATACATAAAAGACTTTTGGCAGTCATTTACTGAACACTGACATTTTCAATCGTGAAATTATGGAAGAGTAAACATTTTTGCTCAGGCAAGTTGCTAAGTTATCTGTGGTTCATCACTTCTGTTCTTATTTGGATTTTCTATACATGAAAGAGGATGCTCAGGTTTTACTCTTACAAAAAGACAGGTTAATGCCTATTCTCTTTTTAGTGTAAAATACAGTCAATCTTTTCTTCTCTTAGTTACACCAGCCAGTATCATAAATAACTCACAAGAGTTGGTCTAATTCAAGTCACTTGCCTTTTTTAAGAAAAGTATATAAATATTTATTAGATTTCTTCTGCTGGCAGCATAATAGAGAAGGGAAAAGGTGAAAGTGCTTACTTGCTATATAAATAACTCTACACACAAGTTCACACAGTTCAGCTAAGCTTTATAACAAATGGGTTGTGCCATATGATTTGTTGTTACTCAGCTATTTTGATTCACAGATGTTTTGTTATTCACATATAGTCTATTTTTAATATATAATAGCACAGATTACAAATGTCTTATTTTTACACATATAGGAGTCCCAAATGCATTTGATAGCACTGCTATATGGTCAGAGCTTGCCTAGTGAATACAGCCAGGAAAAGAAAGGAGTCTTGAAGTTGCCAAGCCAAGTTGAGCTACAAGCCACTGATTTGTTCCTCTCCAACCTTTCTTTCCCCAAGGTTTTCACAAGTAATATGGTGCAACGTCAAACTCCAGCCTTCCTACAATCTGTGAACAGGCAGCATTTGTACTAAAATTGAAAGAAGTATTGTTAAGGGCTTGCCCAGACTTGAAAGTTGGTGCACATTATGGGAGTGTTTGACACAGTTAATCTTACCCTCAAGCAAAAGCATCACATTCCTGTTTGGCTTAATCCTCAGTTAAAGAACTTCTTTGCTGTCAGGATGATTCATTAAATCAACACTGAAAGCGGGGAAAAAAAAAGATCACAATGGGGCAAGATATGGTAAAAACTGGTAAAGTCAGAGTGGACAAGCGAGGGTAGCATCATCTTCAGCAGTTACCAACAAAATTCAAGAGCACAAAACTTATTTGCCACACTAACTCTCTCTGAAAAAGGAGAGGTGGTTTTTAATTATGAATTTCAACTGCCTGGTTAAATACAATGTCACGTCACTTTGAATGATTTTACCATTTTCAATGATATAATATTAAATAATATTACCACTAAGGGATTAATTTGTCAAGTTAATACCCTCCCCCTAAACCAGATGAGGCTGAGCAGTTTGTTCTGGCACAAGTATGCTGGTAACTAAAATGCCTGTGTTAAATAGGCTTAAAATGACAATAATCAAAGGGGATTAGAAAAGCTATCCTTGTTTTTACTTAGTGTGTTTGCTAAGTATTTTACAAAACAGTTGCTTTCATTGTAAAATAAGGTAAAGAGTCAATTCTTCCCCTTTGTAAACCTCTCAACAGTGCAGCAGAAAAAGACTTTACAAAACAGGAATAAAACAGGAAAATGCAACTTGGAAAAACTACAGAGTGTTTTAAGAACATGACAAGATTTGAAAATTTCTTATCATTTTTTAAAGTACTTCCTCCCTTTCATTTGCAACAGTCAAAGCTTGCAGACAGTAATAGAAGGTAAGAGGAATAGTGTATTTTTAGGCTGAGCTGCTGATATGTAGAAAACTTTACTGACTTGCGTAAGGTCATAGTGAGTCAGCACCAACAGAACAGTCAATCAAAATCCTAATCCCATTCTCAAACTAGTGGATTGACTCATTTCCCACATCCAGTCACTCTGCTTGTACTTTATGCAATACCTCGCTCAAATAATGAAGTTGCTTCTGTAAATGGAATTTTTTGTGTTACGGCCCACAAGGAAACTTTGCATTACTTTCTAATGAACTTCTGTGATCTCACTTCCCATGCCATATTGTATATCCTTGCTTAATACTAGATATATGAGCCAAGTCGGGCATTCCAAATGACTGATATGAAATAGTTTTCATGCATCTTCTAAGGAATATGTTTCCAAAAAAAACCCCTGATCACAAAATACATAAGCTAAAAAACCTAGATACCATTTTATCTGTAAATCAATATGCAATATTGTTCAGAATCATCTGTTCTGGCTCATGGGGGAAAAAAAAATTAACATGCCTTAAGTTTTTTTCATACAAAATGTCCATTTCAAAATGCCAAAAGATCCTAATAATGGATGCCAAAGATCCTAAGTTCGCTCTCCCAATCTCATGAAGGGTCTCCTACAGAAAAAATAAATAAATAAATAAATAAATAAAAAGGCATTTAAAAAGAAGCCTGAAAGAAAACCAGCTTAGCCTGAATCTGACCACTGAAAGGTCCAGTGCTATCTGCTGAAAAGAGGGTAGTGTCTTACTCAGCCACCAGCTGGAACAGACAACATAGGTCAAGAGTCTACAGAAACACCAAGGGCTCTGCTTCTATACTTTGTCTAAATCTGTAAACCTGCATGTTCCAAACTTCATTGAGAGCAGTAAGAGCTGCTTCCCTGGTCAACACTAAAAGCTTTGAAGAAGTCAAGAAGAGTGTCTCCAATGCAGCAAAACTACCCCTGCACAGCAGAAGCCATGTAGGTCTTAGGGCTGGGAGAAGGCAATTCCATGTGGTTGGTAGGTACCCAAAGGACATGCCCAGCCGCGTTAAGGAAGTACCCGAAACCTGACTCCTAAGGGCACTGCGGAGTCAGATAGCCTTTTCTGTCACTGCCTTAAAAGCAGGCATTTGCCAGCCTTGCTCCAATTTCAAAACTCTCTTTCATCTCTTCATTCACAAATGAACCAAAAGGAAGGGACAAAACACTCGGTTGTTAATATATTCATATTGTTGCACATAGGAAACAGTTCGATTTCTTATTGTTCTGTTGCAATTTCCTCATACCTCCCAAACCGACAGCAGCATAGACTATCAGTCCCACTATATGGGATGTAGGAAAGACTTGAAATTCTGCCTGGAGATAGTCATCACACAGAGACTTCTTAAGCTGTATGTTACATTTCTAGAGCAAAAATCAGAGGCATGATATGCCTGGTTGTGCTAAGCAGTCTGGAGACTATGAAATGGTTTGTTTACTGTTTAACCCACAGGAGTGTACAGTCCTCTAAAGTGCCTGAAAGACTATAATAATTAATATATTGTATATATTTATGTTTCAAAATATTTAAAACAAACCTAGTGTGCAAGACAATTCAAATTTATAAAGCCAAGGAAAGGCAAACAATACAAAACAATGGAGAAGAACAGACAGTGGTTAGAGGGTCACTGGATGCACTTCCTACACATCAACTCCTCGCTCTTCTAAAGATATCCATGTGAAACTTTTTGTTACCAATTGCTCAGAAGCTGAAAAATTAGCTGCTACCTGAGGAGCTGTGAACTTGTGGGTACTGTAGCAGAAAACATTCAAAACCCAGAAGATGAGAAACAGAAGAAAAATCTACTGACTCTTCCCCCAAGGTTTTTAAAATAGCACTCTTGAAACCGCTCAACTTTAATTGCATTAGAAAGTGGTAGAGCTGTAATGACACATGTGTCTGTATGACAACAGACTTTCACAGATGCTGTGAAAGTCAGACAGCTATATTAGCAAACTGAATTGTTGCCAGCACAAGTTACATCAGTTGTCTGAAGAATTATAAACTGTACTAGGAAAAAATTTTAACAAACTGTACTAAAAAGCTTTTGGTGGGTTTTGATAGTTTGTTCAGATTCCTGATGAAAAAAATTGGAGCAATCACACTCTGATCCCATACTCACAATGACACCAGTTTCTTTTGGGTCTCAGAGGTCCCAAACCTCCGTGCAGACACACAGTGGCTGAATGAATTACACAAAAGCACTTGTCTAACCCTAACTCTGAAGGAATCAAGTCCAAAAAAGTTTTTTGAACTGTCAAATTTGACAAATTAATGTCAAATCTATGATAAAGAGATTATCAGACTGTATACTCCAGTCACTAGATAATTATAAATGGCCAGAATGAATGGCTTTAGTTAGTTTGAGTGAGTATCCAGTTTAAAGACCACTATGTTCCACTTCCAGGAGAACAACTTCAGTATCAACTGTCCACAAATCTTTAAGAAATGCAATGCATTTAATGTGAGAATGCAGAAACATAGGGCAACTCCATAAAATGCTAGCCCAGACTGTGCTCTTCCACACAGATGGAAAATACTTCCGAATTAAAGACTGTATTATTTGATGCAGTGGTAAAAGCACTCCTCTTGCTCAGAAAATATACCTGTTTTAAAAAATAAACTGACTCAGAGCACGAAATACCCTACAATAGCAAACTCAGTACCGACGTGATTACATTATTCACTGGTTGGGCAGTTGCAATTTTGAAACAAGTCTAAAAAAATTACATATTTCCAATTGTGTATCTTGGTGTAAAGAAATGCTTGGGGATTTTTAGAAAATCACTACTGGGATCAACTTTTCAGATTCAAAAACCCTCCCTACTGATTCCCTATGTAACCTTGGAAAGCCTTTAACATCTTCCAGCACCAGTGCTTCCCATAATATGTAGTATTATGAAGCGTAGACAATGCCTCTGCTATCAGAGAACGCAAGGAAGTAATTATTTAGCCTTTGTACACAGCCTTTGATCTCCACGCGTTTTACAGCGTGCCAGGTTATTTTCAATGCCTCCTGCAATGGATATGAACCAAAATATCATAACTCATCAACAAAGCACCACTTTTTGCTTATTAGAAGAGTCAGCTTTATAGCAATCATCTCCAAAAGCAGATGCATTATTCTTACACCTCTTTCTCTGTTTTCCTAACACAGAACCCTACCACATATTTTAAAAGGAACGTTAAGATCCACAGTTTACCAAAATATGTGCATTATCCATTGCTGGTTCAAAACATTTTATGACCAAAAGTTCTAAAAATTGGACTATTCATATCACAAGACAGGCTTGTTTCACACAGTCTGACGGAAGATCAGTTTTGTAAGTAGAAAAAAATGTGAAAACATTATGGGAAGTATGGGCTTTTATTTTAACAGAAATGTAATAATTTCAGGACGATGTAGAGATGTAATACAGTAATAAATGGGTAATTTTAGTATCTCATTTGTGCATAATTTCCATATTCCGGCAATTCTAAAGAAACAGCGTTTTGTGCATCCTTTTTTTGCTCTTGTTTCTGTTACCCCAAAAATGTAGATGGCTGCACTAGGATCTAATTAATAACTGCTAGTTAATAAAAGCCCTCAAACATGTAGAGAACAGGGTTTTTTCTACTGGTGTGTCATATCTCTAACTGTGGAATAAACAAATCAGTACATTCTATTTCCTGCCATCAAAAATTTGCATCTTCATCTACCCAACAAAATCAGGGGTATGACAGCTGCTTTGCTAAATCACTTCCTCCATCTCTGCTTGATCCAGAAAAGAACTAGATCTACCTTTCACAGCTGAAAGAATATGTTCTCAGGCTATCCATCTTTCCTCTCTGCAAGTAAAAGGAATGCTTATTCCAAAGCAAGGGCAGAAGACAACTAGAGTTGTCCCTTGCAGAGGACTTCACGTGAAGTTTGCTGAAAGTATTTCAGCAAAGAAGACAAGATTAACGATGAACTATATTTGGAGAATTATTACTTTCTCAGATTGCTACATTTCTTGTAACAAAAAATGTGGACCAGCAGGTACCTAATACTGCTTTTGCAAATTTCACCTAAAGACACCTTATAGGTGCCTATAAAATAAAGCCATACTGCAACACAAAAGACACTCAATAACCTGATTCACTGAGCCTTCTCCCACTGCTTCAGAAAACAGAAAAATAGATGCAAGTAGTTCCTCTCCTCATGCAAAAACTAACGCAGAACCACTCCCCGCTTTACAAACATTTTTTTTCTGATTAGTTCAGCCAGAGCACACCCAAAGTGCAGCCACGCTCTCCCCGGCAGCACGACCTCTCACAACCTTCCTGGTAGGTTTACGCAACCAGGAGACCAACGGCAATTCTGTGTAACTGGGCTAATTTCAACACATCAGGTCATTTTAAATTAAAAACAAATAACTCACCACAAATTTAGAATCAGCAAGAAAAAGTTACTTGAAAAATGAGTATGAAAGCGCACTGAAAATTCTGAAGGCTCTGATGCTTCTTCCTATTTTTGATTAAAAAACACAAAAGTGTTTCACTTCAATTAATTGCTCCTTTCCAGTTGTGAAAGAGAGCATTTTAGAAATCAATAATCTTATAAAAATGAAAAAGCTTGAATGCTACATGTGCATTTCTGTTACAAAATCAAATTAAAATTTCACCCCACGCTTGCATTAATCGGATGCTTTGAGCCAAATTATTACTTCAATAAATCTTCAGAAATTGTATTCCATTGGTTTTAGTTCAAGTTAACAATATCCTTCATCAGAAGACCATTTAAAAATTACTACAATAGCTTTCTAAGGAAATACAGCCTTTTTGAACATTTACATACAGACTAACAGGCTTAAGTAAAATTCATATATATGCATGACATGAACACAGCAAATAGTTTCCAGTGTCACTGAACTATGGAAAAAAAAAATTCATACAGATACATGAGTGTGAGCTCATGAGCACCAGTGGTACACCTAATGCTTACCAAAATCTTGTATGCTGCAAGCGTATCTGCATACAGGGAGGCCACATCTCCATCTCCTCCTCTATAAATGACACTAGGAGACCAGATTTTTATTTTTATTTTTCCCAACAGAAGAGTATCGTCTCTTTGTGGTACCTGTCTTCATCTGTGATCAGTAGGTTCAAACCACTCAATAAATCCTAAGTTGCAACTGGGACAAAAATCACGCCCTGTAGACAACTTTATGGCAAGTTTAAGGAACTGCACGCCATATACATTGTATGGCTTCAACAAACAGGGAAATTATGTTTTTGGGGAGGAGTGAAGGGAAAAATCAGAGCAAACGTTCCTCATTATACATCACGCACATTGATCCGTCTTCAAAATTGGCAGGTGAACAGGAGAGGACAGTAAATTTTCAACACGGGGAGGAGCCATCATCTAATTGATTCCAGCTAAGTGAACTTACCACAGAAAGAGATAAGATCTCTGGCAAACAGGTAAATTTCGCTATATTTTCCTAAAAACAGCAGCTCATCTGAAGCACTGGACAGCTGAAAAATGAAAATGTACTTTTCTTTTAAGTGGAGGTGCCTCCAGTCTGGTTTACTTTCTGTCTCCATCTGCTGGTAAGTCACACTGCCATGTTACATACTTTGATACTTTAAACCTCCTGTAAAATCTCTTTAGAATGTAATAGGGTGGTGTAAATTCCCTTAGCATCAGCAGAATTAGAACTGAAAGTTTATGGGGAAAAAAGGCCATCAAAAGTTTCACCTCTTCAGCTGCATTCAAAATTGCTTCAAATAGAACAGTCAACAGTGTATGCCTGGAGCTGAAACAAATATACAGTCTTCAAATGGCTCATTTTTATCACATTTGAGTAATAATTTACTTTAGAAAGAGTAATTTACATTATTTCCATTGGCCCTAAGAAAATCTTTCACTTTTGCCATCATTTCTAGTCTGCTCTTATTTTCTCACATAGCTAAAAATGATTCAAAGAAAATCCTCGAGTTTATACACTGAATTATCAAATAATAACAAAACTGAAACTTCTATACACACATACATAGTAAATGTTTGAAGAGTGACTATAAAGCACCACTGCTTTACTATTACTTTAGTGCTCTGAGATAAATAGAAATCCCTGGCTGGTCCCCAAATTACTCTGTATTCCCACTCATGCTTTGCAAGATAAAATCTATGTCATAAACCTGTTCATAAGCAAGCTCCTGATAATATGAAACTGACCCTAGATTCATTGCATCTGAATTTATCAAGCACCTATTTTTGTCATGACCACATTTATAATAATCACGCCAGGTTAAGGGAGGATAATCCAGCAGGGAAAAAAAGGAAAAATAAATGACTACACTCAACAGATACACATTAATGTATGTAGCCACTGGAAGAGATCCCAGTCTGCTATAAGCTTTAAGTTGAAGCTGCTACTCCAAAATTACTAAAAGTAAGGTTTTCTTTTGTAAAAATTGACTTTTATTTACAAGTCAGTCACTGAGTTTTGCATCAATACAATTATTTCACTTCAACATACTGGAAGGCAACATAGAATTATAATTATTTGGAAACAGATAAGAAGCCATACAATTTGTGCTTAATATAGTGAAATAATTGCAAACAAAAAATAAAATTTATCAAAAGTTGCCTTATCTATATTCAGCTTCCTGTCAGGGTGTAAGGTTGATTTGGTTCATCAGTCTTCATATTAAAACAGAACTGCCGAGAAGAAAGGGTTTTTAAAAGGTCCATCCTTTAAATATAAGAAGAAAAAATGTGGTTAATATAATTATGCATATTATATTCTAACCATACTGTGTGACCAAAAAAAAAATTTGACAAATATTGACACTGTGATCCTGATAGACAAGCAGAAGAAACATTTTTATAAAATATGACGTTTTATTTTCTCTCCAACGACCTGACAAAAGGCTGGTGAAGCCTTTGGAAAGGCTGAAAAGAGTCAGTTCAGCATATTCTTCTGAAAAGCACAGTCCAGGGCCAGAGAGGAAAGGATATGAAAAACCTGTCACTTAGTGGCATTTTTCAAGCTAAAATTTACCAAACCAGCATGCAACTTAACTGCTCACTTTGCCATCCAGATCCAGCTCACTCAAGCTGTCATCTGCCCTTCTTTGAGCATGAGAAAGTATTTATGTTCAGAGAGGAAAATGTTTCTTAGTTGATCTCGCCCCCTCCCCAGCACCTCTGCAAGCATGTACACCAGGACAGCTGTCAGTGGCCACTTCTGACTAACATCCCCATTTATGACCCAAGGCTTAGACAAAGAGAGGCTTCTGAATACCCTCCTTGTAAAACAGTGATTGGAACCAAAAGCCAGGCAAAATCACCTCTTCCATCAAGCAGAAGCCATTTTACTGAATTTTTGCAATGTAAATTTCTTATTTCCATCCCACCTACCCAGGAAAAACACCTGTAAGGAAACCTTGGCTGCATCACATTGATGAAGCTTTCTGTAGTCAAAACAGACAAGCAGTTGGGAGCCCTCCCTCCACCTTCTTGCATAGCAATGGGAAACTCTAAAACTGCCTGTTGCTACCCATATCCAAATTCAGAAGGCTTTTCTACAGCAGACAGCTAATGCTAAGCAAAGTTAACACAAAAAGAAGTATAATTATGTTGATTCCTACTCAACTAAAATGCCTACGATTTGGTAGCTCTCCATTAAAAGTGTGTTATACCCAAACACCCACAGAAGCTATGTGGGGCTAGGTTCTTCAAATTTGACTTTACCTTTTGCAGATATACCTGAGAACGTATCACATCCACATTTTTTTGATTGCAATATTATGGATACAAACTAAAATAGCAGATTTATTCTTTGTGTTCAAGCGTCAGATTTTTAGTGGCTTGGGGGAAAAAAATGCAAAAATTTACAAGTAATTTCTAAAGAGATTCTCACAAGTAAACCTTGGCAAATAAAGCCTTATTCATGAGTATGCATAATGACTTAGCAAAATTAATTACTTTCCTTTTTAACCCATTAATCATCTGGTTTTCATTCTGGAGAAAGCCCAGAGTTTCATCTTCCTTTGTACTGCAACATTAAACCAAGAAAATTGCCAGTGGCAAAATAAACATCATAATGTTTCATGCAAGGTTTCCAAGATTCTGGTGGGAGCTCTGTACAGAAGTATTTCTGTGCTCCGGGTTACGACATTCTGTTATTTAAATATTAATAAAACAGTGATGTAAACCACATTAGAAAAGAAAACAAATCCTTTCAATTAAGTTTATTTTTAGAACAAGTCCTAGGATTCCGAATACAACGGCATTTTCTGAGCACAGTGTTTTTCCCTTAAGATTTCTCACTGGCAAAATTCCATAATCTACTTGGTTCAGAAGTGGGACATGAACTTGTGTAGAGAAAACAGGGCACCTAAGAATGCTTCTAAATGGCCAGTCAACACATTCAATAGCTGCTATAAATGTCTAACATGATAAAAACTGTGATCAAAACTAAAATTTTCATGCTTTTTCATGCCATGAAACACCAAGGTTATAAGGAGTTCTTTCAAGAGCATTTAGTAAATTAAACTCTGAGGTATACAACAAAAAACATTAGTTCACAGCACAAGAAAAATGGGAATAAGCAGTGCTATACTAAACCTAATTTATTCAGAAGACTGATGCAATCTGGCCTTAACCTGATTGTATTATCACATTTCTATATGGGGAAAAAAAATATCAAAAGCTGTTATTTTTAGAAGAAAAAATACTTCTTTAACATTTCTGGATAACAGCCAGCAGCACAGGGTTATGTCAAGATGATGGAATAACCCAACCTTACATCTCTGAGCATCACGGTCACAGGAAACAGAGGCCGAGGCTAAAATGTGACCCGTTGTGGGAAGGTTTAGATAAATCTCAAAGTTTAGGAGGAGCAATTTCTTATTCAAAAAAAAAAATATCACTAGTTAAGTACAGAGGTCATACTGTATTTGTTTAGTATCCATAAAATATCCACTCGCAATGTCTGTGTCACACTTCCACAGGGGGGACAATGTGCATGTCTCATGCATACATTCCCTCAACAGGTAAGTCAGAAGTGAGATGAAGCTTTGAACTTTGTTACTCGAGAAGAGCAAACGCCACCAAGAAAACACTGCTCTGTCCACAGTCGACTGGCAAAGACTCTATTGTACACTTCTTAGAAATAGTATTTTTTCACTCCTGTGGAAATACTGTGAATGGACAGATGGCATTTTAACAGATGTATTAGTAACAGTTAAAAGTTTAATACCAAGCTTTTCCACAGCAGACCTGAAAGTGTTTGCTTACGTGCATTTACAAACTCAATTAGCACAGGACACCGGGGTGGGGGCAAGAACACCCCTGCACATTTGGGAGAAACAGCCAAGTTCATGCCTAGCGTAGGGTTAAAGAGGAAGGCTGGCAGGCAAGAACCAAAGGCAGCTGCCAAAACCTCCACTTCTCCACTTTACAAAAACCATTCCTCCTCTGCAGCCGTGCCACTCCCACCGCCCCGTTAACCGAAGCTGCACACGCGGGCAAGCAAGAACAGAACGTGGCTCTGTAAAGGGAATCATAAATACTGTGCTCCCAAAGAATGTGCAGCATGTGTAAATACTCCAAAACAAAAAGAATCTGTCACTAGCCATAGAGAGAGGTTTCCTAGCGAGCAGAACTCTGACACTGTTAAGGGTCAAGCTGGCAAAATGCCAGAGGCAAGGTGAAAAAAGACAAAATTAAGAAAAAAAAACCTCCCCCAAAATCCCTAAACACTTCTCAAGCCTATTTAATGCTTGTGATTCACATAATCACATTTCTGATTATACTGATGTGCCAAGTTTCCATTCTCAGGTGATAAACCGGTCCCTGTTACTCTGCACTGGGAAACCCAAGCATGAAAAGCAGGTACAACAGAACCTATTACAAAAATTCAGTGTTTAATATGGACCTTTTCTTTTTGTGGTTGTACCAATAAAAGTAGGGTGAAAAAGGACTTGAATTTTTGACACGAATTACTTCAATAAAGAAATATGCAGAAAACTTATACTGAGGGACATACAAAAACATTGATGGTTCAGTAGCTCACATTTTAAGGTGTTGGCCTGTGATGCAGTCCATTCTTCAGCTGGAGGGGGCCCAAAGCTACATGTCCCTTTTGAAGACAGCAGCTTCACTAAATGCTGTTTAGTCATGAAGCAATTACCTACAGCAAAGCTAAAGGTGCACCACTTGGCAAAAAATGCCTAGCAATGTTGAAAGGAAGGGCTTCCAAAAAATCAGCATGACTCCGTGAGTCAACAGGCACTTTCCCAGAAAGCATCCTACCAAAAAAAAAAAAAAGGCAGTTTTACTTCCAGAATGAAATAAAAATGTAGTTTTATAGATGTATTTAGACCACTAAATCTTGTGAATTAGCATATCAACTTTACATCTGTACATTTTTGAGTTGTCATTATTGTTCTTACGCTGTCAACACGCCATTTACCTTAAAATAACCACCAGTACACAAAAATAACTAGTTTTGAATGTGTAATGCTATATTTGACACTCATTCATCAACTAATAATCTGGTTTTAGCACATGACTTCACAACTTCTCAAGTCTCTTTTAATCTCTATAAGTACTTTGGATGCAGAAATTTTTCTTTATTTAAAATGAACTGTGGTAGAAAAAAAGCAGCCTCCTTCTATGTGGTTAACGCTTTAATGTTTAGCCTGCAGAAAATCCCAGATATATGGTTTCATGAGATACTGAGTCATTCAGTGCCAAGGCAAGTGAGAGGATTACATTTGTTTAAGATACAACAAAAGCACATGACACCCTGTGTAATACATCCGGATACTTCTGTCATGAACAGGGAAGCAATTCTGAGTATGATTGCCAAATTCCCTTCTTTTTCCAGCATGAACTCTCAACTTGGAACACAGTTTCTTCCTTTTCTGCATTGATACAGCACTCCCAAAGGCAGATGCAGCAACCTGTTATGCCCAGATCTGATTCAAAGTCCTCTCCGAGTCAACAGCAAAAATTCCTTTGTTTTCACTGGGAGGAGCGGTTAGGTTCCCAAAAAACTTATAGTTCAGCTTCCCTTTTAAGTACCTTTTCACTCCAGGACATACACAGCTATTCACAGCATCCTGTCTCATATTCCTGCATCCCTATTCTCAGCTCAACTGTAGGGACAGAAGAATCTCCATTTCTGCATACTCCATTTAAATGCCAATTTGGGAGCACTCCAGACTTGATGTTAACTCAGACACACATGAAGAATTTGCCACCTGTGTTACCCCATCTGTTACCCACTGTACTGCAGACCAGCCCAGAACAGGTTGCCACATCTCATTTTCTTGTGACCTAAAGTCAGAATGATTTTTTTTTTTTACAAAAAACAATGCAAGAGACTACAATAATATGGTTTTCTGTACTTTGGGTTAGGGACAGCTGTTTCAGACAATGTTGCAAACAAATTTTATTTGGCAACTTACTGCTTTGCAAATCACATTTGTTAAATTGTTTGTAGTCTGTAAGAACCAAATAAAAAGAAGTTTTATACATTGGACAAAATAAAGAAATGCAAAAATAATTGCATTTAAAAAGTACTCTTATTTTTTAACTCTTTCTTTAATAAATGGAGACAATAGACCTACCACATGCCTATTGAATAGCAGTTTACATGTATAAACCCTTAAGAAGCAAAGTAATATCTGTCTTCTCAATATGTTTCTCAAATTTCCTTCTAAACAATCAGCAACCAAGGCGAAAATGTCGATCATAAATAATTAGGAAACACAATTACCTCCTATGTTGTTATTTCATTAACATTTCTGTCAGTGATATCACTTAGGACTGTGGTATCTTGGCTTTCACTTATGCTGTAGATAATAAAATGCCAATATATTTCTGGAAAAGTTATTCTCAATAGAATTAGATCTCATCTAAGAACCCATAAGAATGTCAGAAGTTGTTCTATGGCATTCAGTCTTAAAGAACAAAAATTTCAAAAACAGACTGTGCAAATAGTTTCTCTCTTTTGCACCTTTCTTAGCTTGTCTTTACCACAGTATTTCTAAAAATAAAACCTTACACCTCTTACAAGCGCTCACAAGCGCAACTGTGTCTGACTAAATCTAGAGGCTTCAGTGACTCTTTGCTAACGTCACATCACAAAAGAGGAACCTGGAAGACACAGTGGATGGAAACACAATTTATAGGCTGCCCAATCTTATGTCAAAACTAAAAGTAAATTAACAACTACAGATTTCTTACAGAGTATAAACAGTACTGAAAAATTACACATTTTACAAAACCGTGTAAGAAGCCCATGAAAACCAGTGTGGTAAATGCATGAGTTGTGATTCAGGAACAGTGCCCACCTGCTATAGGCTTCCTGATGACTGCATTACATAACTTTTCACTTCTCTTTTATACCTTCATTCCTGACTTGAAAATAGCAATAATACTTTTTTATTCATAGAACAGGGAAAAGATAAATTTAGTTATTTTGATGATTCATTCACATACAGTAGCCATGGGAGACATTCTAATATCCAGAATGTTAGACAGGCAGATGTTATTTGCAGAAGTTTCAAACAATCTTTACGCAATATAAATATATACTGTAGTCTATTGAACAATCAGAAGGGAATCATCTATTCTTTCAAAGAGCATTCATATCAGATGAGAAGTGAAAAGACTATATGGCATGATGAATTTAACACAGTGTTAAATAGTATATTGTTCTAGTAAAGGTTTTTAATATACAACTTCCTAAGTAATTTAAGAAAGCGGTTTTATACTCATATTTTCTGGAAATCAGTTCAACACCTGCACATATGACAACAGCTTCTTAATTGACTTCACTAGGCTACCAATGTGGGAGCGTTGCTTACCTTTAAGCAAGGGAGAAAGTATAACTGTAATCAGAGACTTTCTAGAGCAGAATACACAGTTTATTTCTAAATATAGAACCTTTCTGTGTGTGTTTAAAAAACTTTACAAAACACAGACAATTTTCATCTGAACTGTTTAGATGAAGAGCACAATTTTAGCTTCAGAATCCTCAGAAAGAATGTTTTGAGACTGTTTAGATTAATACCTACAAAGCTGTTCAAGTCTAATCAGAAATTAAAAATTACAACGAGGCCAGATAATCTCATCTAGGTAATAGAGGGAATGAAGCTCAGATAGACACAATCCCATAATAAAGTTTTAAACCAAAGCAAAGTATCAAATCAAGTACCGGACTTAGGGATCCTCCCAGTAGTACTTTCACCTTAAATGAAAGTGTTACCTACACTGCAAAAGTGCAAACACTCAACATGAAACACAGTCATTTGAATTTACATTATTTTTACTAAAACATGTTTGACTTTTTAAACATTGTTATAGTGATTTTGAAAGTGTATTTTGACGCTGAAGCACCTTCACCAACAACTTCAGCAAATATTTATGTCTAAGTGTCCTAAAGTAATGGTTGGGTTTCTGTCAAGTCCTCCAACTATTACTCTACATGTTTTTCTGACTAGCTGAACAGCCCAGCTTTTATCAGAGTATTTTAAAAGCTACAGAATTTATGCATTGTATTAGGTCAGCACGAACACAACAAGAGCTTGAACTATTTAAGTGCAAACACATGATAGGTGACTATTTATGATATAGAATTCATATGCAGTATTATATCCTTTATTATTTGAGTATCAACATGGCTTCTTGACCCCCATGTCATCAGAAAGAAGTGTTTGAGGTCCCTCTGTACTCTGTCCCACTTTGATGATAAAATTCCAGATCACTCAAGTGCAGCTCCATGTTAGTGGTTTTCAACCTTTTTTTAACCTGAAGGCCCCCAAAACAAAGGTACAGATTTCTGAAAAGTGCTTTACACTCTTTGATAATAGGCTTGCCCAGCTTTAGGGCTTTTTGAAAGCCTGAGTCCCTAGACACAATCTAAAAAATGTGTGTTTTTTGAGAAATGTACCCAACAAGCTAGAAGATAACATTCCAGGTTCCAATATAGCTCTTTGGGGCTGCAGTATCTATGAGACTATTTACTGTAATAACATCTCCCTGTTCAACCAGCGCATTTTCTGGGAAATTCCACGTCAGTGACAACAACAACAATAACATTATTGGATCTTATCACCAAGAAAAACAAGAGACATAACCATGAATCTAAATGCAAATGCTGAATGATACAACACAAAATCAAAGGATGAGCCTGTGAGGCAAGCCATTCATGAAGTTCACATATCTGGCCAAGCACGGTTCTTAAGCGTCACCAGAGTAATGCAGTAGGATCCAGACTCCATTTTTTTACAAAACCAACTCCAAGTCATGATGTCAGACATTTTTCTGAGAGCCAGCATTTCTGTTGTTGTAAGACAGGTGAGTGCAAGTAGAATCAGTTCCCAACTCTTTTTCTTTTCTCTACAGCTGCTGACAGTTCCTTGCTATTGGGGAAAGTCATCTGTGAAGAATTGAATATGTTCAAAGAATTCTTGGGATTACCAGGGAAGGAGAGAAACTTTGAAGGGATAGGTTTCCAAAGGAAAGACCAAAGAACAGGTGAGGAGAGACAGATAAAGGAGAGACAGAAGAACTGATGATTCTCACAAACATGATTTTTGGAAATGGAGGAGCTTGGCTAGATGATAAAAAGAAGACCACATGGCTAATGACTGCCACATACTTTACATGTACTCTTGCAGTCTCCAGTCTTCCAGTGCTTCTAAGGTTCTAGATGTGTGGCTTATTGCTCTCCAAACAAGTCCTCTTCTACAGCTGTGGACAGTTAGACATTGCCTTTCGTCCCTTGACCCAGTCCTGCAATGCTGTAATGCTTTTTCCTTTCATAGAAGACTCTGCCATTATGGATCTCAACAGGCGCTAAATTAATATATTGAATATACACATTGGGTCTGTGTGACATGGTTTTGGTATTGGGGGGCTACACTGGTGGCCTCTGTGAGAAGCTGCCAGAAGCTTCCCCTTGTCTGACAGAGCCAATGCCAGCTCTCCCCAAGACAGACCTGCCATGGGCTGAGCCCATCAGCCATGGTGGTAGTACCTTTGGGATAGATTTAAGAAGGTAGGGGGAAAGTGTGGCAAAACAGCATCTAGAAGAGAAGAGTGAGAATATGTTGCAGAAACAGTCCTGCAGACACATCCAGGTTAACAATGAGGGAGAGGGAGGAGGTGCTCCAAGTGCCGGAGCAGAGGTTCCCCTGCAGTCCATAGTGAAGACCATGGTGATGCAGCTGTGCCCCTGCAGCCCGTGGAGGTCCATGGTGGAGCAAACACCCATACATATGCAGCCCTTAAAGGACCCCACGCCAAAGCGGGTGGATGCCTGAAGGAGGCTGTGATCCAGCGGGAAGCCCACACTGGAGCAGGCTCCTGGCAGGACCTGTGGCCCTATGGAGGGAGAAGTACATGCTGGAGAAGGTCTGCTTCCAGGACTTGTGACCACATGAGAGACATGCTGCTTAATTTTGTCACATGCTAGAGCACTCTCTTCCTGAAGGACTGTCTCCTGTGGAAGGGACTCAAGCTGGAGCAGTTCTGAAGAACGGTGTAAATCTCACATAAAGCTTTCTAACACTGCACAGTGCACATACCAGCATGCACAGGCAGTGTTGCCAATAAGGCTTCACGCAGAGGCAAAGCAAGATATTTCTTGGCATGTTATCCTCAGAAAGAGTCCCTTTGGCTGCTCAAAACATTCATTAAACAGCTCATTATACTACCCATCTCTTCCAATATCCATAGGCTTGGATTCCTTGCTTTCAGAAAAATCTTACCAAAACAAAACAAAAAAACAGAAGGCATACAGGGAAAGACAGGTATTAGTGTGGCCATCAAATACCTCAGTTCACCTTTACATTTTGCAAGTGCACATTCCATTCTAATTCCACAACTAAGCTGTAGCACCTCTCTTCCACCCAAAAAGGCTACAAAAGCTTAATTTTGTCACTACAAAGAAAATATAAACTGTTCAAAAATTTTACCTTAAGATTCCTTCCCAGGACAAGACATGCTGATGGTGCCAACAGAATTGAAAAGCTCAGCTTTAATAACTAACTTTCTGTATAGTACTCCAGCATGTCACTGGGAAAGAAAAGTAACCTTTGATAACAACCCAGACTTCCTCAATACAGTAGCACTGAATTTCCACCTATCAACATTAACCTAGTCACCTATTCATCTGAAGCACACAGAAAGTAAATTAGACATGTAAAGGAGAAAAGTTTTATGCTCCTTGTCTGCCTCAAACAGCCTGTTCCTGTATTTCCAAGGCACGTTCAGATTTCTGGGAAAGTGTTTCTTGTATCTGTGAAAGTCATCTCACATTTTCAGGACTACCCACTCACTAATAGCAGAAGAACTCCAAAGCAGCATCTACTGATGAACTGCATTGTCGTAGGTTTCTCTGATTAGGATTTGGGGTTTTTTATAAGAGGAGGAGCGGCTTCTGTTGGAAGCCTCTGGAAGTTTCCCTCCATCCCATAGAGCAGAGCCAATGAGTGCCAGCTCGGAGGAAAACTTCCTGCTTTTGAACCATTAAGTTACACCCCTGCATGAAAACATATTTAAGAAGTTGTTGCGCAGTTGGAAATTGGCAACCATGGATTAACATCACAATGCAGACATCAAGGTCAGTCCAGGAGGAGGAGGGGTTGGGACCCCACAGATCAGGGAAAGGGTATAAAGCTTAAAGCTATATTTCCCTGATTACTGTGGTGATGACCATGGTGATTACGAGCTGTCCCCTCAAAGCCCATGGGATCCATTGGGGTGCAAAGACCGCCCTGCCAGAGCAGGGGGATGCATGAAAGAGGCCACTGCCTCGTGGGAGGCCCCAAGGTGGAGTCCTGCAAAGATTTGCAGCCAAGACCCATGGAGGGAGAAGCCCACGCTTAGCAGGAGGCCCCAAGGTGGAGTGGAGTCCAGCAAAGACTTGCAACTGAGACCCATGGAGGGAGAAGCCCACGCCTAAGCAGGTACAGCCAGCTTTTCATAAGAGACTGCACCCCATGGAACGACCCACGAGAGAGCAGAGGATCTCTCTCGTGGGGTGGACCACATGGAACACAGGGGATGGACTCAGAGTTATAATTCCCCTGTGACCATGGTGACGACTGTGGTGAAGCGAGCTGTCCCCTTTGCAGCCCATAGGAAAGCCCCCTGAGACAGAACTGCTGCTTAAGTCTTGGACTTACTGACCCAACAACAACTGACTGTAAACCTTCCATTCGCTGTCCCCTACACTGTCAGGGGAAGGAGAAGAGCATGGACAGACCGAGGGGTGGTGGTGGAAAGGTGTTTCTAACCTGTTTTTATTTCTTAGTTTTAGTTCTTAGTTTGTTAACAATAAATTTAAGCATTATTCTAAGCTCTGCTTTGCCCGTGGTTTTAACCAAAGCTCCTCTTTTGGTTGTTATCTCTAGCCATATATTCCTAGCTGTTTTTCTTTTTCTTCCCTCTGGAAGGCAAAAAGTGGGGGGAAGAAAGACCTTGAAGCAGTTTTGCTGGACACCAGGCATTTATCCAGAGTCAAACCACCACATGCACATTTTCCACCAGTCCCCTGCCACTCTGGTTCTCAGTGCACAAGTTCAATTAGGACTTGCAGCAGCCTAGTTAAAATCAGCACTAAGATTAACTTCTGGCAGTTTTTCAGCCCTGATGGCTTTTTACCCACTCTAGGTTCTTCTTCTACCAGCCAACATATACTACATTGATGTCTTGAGTATATATTGAAATTTTTAAAAGGTGGAGTTTCATTTAAAGAGCAGAGTAAACCCTAACTTGGATCCAGCTAAGAATGTGTACCAGTTTAAAACACATACATTCTGTTCATACCAGTACTTTTTAGTAAGATAAAATATACTGAAATGAACCAAATTTAAACTTAATTGAGCACAGGATTGGTTCAAGTTCAACTACATTGTTTTGAAATGTTGTTTTGTGTGCAACTTGTCTACACATCCAGAGATTGGAAATTCAGCCTTCTGTGACTTCTTTTTGTTTTTGTTTTTCTTTGAGCACAAAAGCAAAACAAGTTAGGGGTCAGATTGGGTTTTAATGATGTTGTATTGAAAAAAATTGTGGGACAACGGATAATGGTTTTAAACTACAAGAGGGCAGATTTAGATAATAAATAAGGACGAAACTTTTTACAATGAGGGTGATGAGACACTGCCACAGGTTGCCCAGAGAAGCTGTCGATGTCCCATCCCTGGAAGTGCTCAAGGTCGGGTTGGATGAGGCTTTGATCAAACTGGTCTAGTGAGATGTCCCTCCTCTTTGCAGAGGGGTTGGACTAGATGATTTTTATAAAGTCCCTTCCAACTCAAACCAAACCACTATAAGGCTTTACAGTTTTCCTAAAACTGATTCAAGACCTACCTAACATCTCCATGACACATAGCCACAGAGGGTACGGTCTACAAACCTTGAGATGAAGAGAGAATCAGAGTGAAAAAGGAAAAGGTAAAACCAGGCCCTGGAGCATTTCAGACCTGAGAACCCATTCTAAAGGTCCCCGAGCAAATTTTTGTAAGTTGCTTCTTGATTCACTAGTTGTTTCCAAGACTCAATAAAAGAGGGATAAGTCCAAAATTGATGTTTTCTCGTAATAGCCTTGACAAATATTCTTCAAAATACATTGGAAAGTTGAGCTACTTTGCAACAAAATAGATAGATTCCATAGAAAGAAACATCATTGCAAATAACATGTAAGAATGTTTACCATTAACTGACCAATCTGTAAGGAGTCATATTAAGATCAAGCAACACAAGAAGGAGTGACAAAACTTCTTCCCATACTACATTTTTATCAAAACACAAGGCTTATTGGTATTTGGACCATGGAGTGTGGACTGGACATCATCACCCTTCTTAAGTACTCCAGACTGCCACATGAAACATTTCAAGGATTGGATACTCACCACGTTAGCGCTGAACATGAAATAGGATGGGGCTGTGAAGTTTTCATGTTGTAGACCAGGCATAGCCATCCCAGGTCTAGGAAACATGTATAACATAACCTTCCAGAACAATTCATGCAGCACCCAGCTAGACTGGGATCACCTCTATGTTGTGACCCACCTTCTGGCCACCACTGTTAAAAAGGGAAGGGCTTTTCCATTCTTTTGGGGATTCGCTCCCATTGCACGAGTAGTTTTGATACAAAGGCACTAGCAAAAGATTGGCACAAAACCTCCACAGATTCTGGATGCCCAAAGAGAACCATAAAGGTGACTGAACTCTCTGAAGAAATCAACTCCCTACGAAGTGCAGCAAATATATATATATATACACTTCATATATGTCATTGGCCACAACTTCAAAATCTCAGCACTTTGTTAGCATCTACCACCAGCCCTGATCCCCAAACCTGAACCTAGTGAGGCAGCTGTGACAGCGTGAGGCTTACACTTTACTACCAGGAGCTCCAGCTTGCTATGCAAGAGCAGACAGATGAAAAGGCCTATTGAGAGTCTACACAGTGATGCAATCAAGAAAATCATGTAAAAGTGTGATAATTTCAGTATCCAGCACTGTCAAGGTGAAATCAATTAAAAGACATTCTATATACACACTATGGGCTTGAAATCCTTTGTTTCAGACTCAATTAAGCTACCAGTATCTCCATTTTCAAATATTTGTCTGACACTGCCCTTTATTAATATAATTCTTAGGAAAAATCTGTTTTAGTTAATATTTATCCTGGCTAAAAATAAATGAGGACTTAATTCTCAGCTGTTTCAAGCTCTAATTAAAACCAGTTCTACAGCCAGACATAGAGACTATGCTAAGAAGAAACAGCCTCAAGTAATACAATGTTCATTGTTAAAGAAAGTGGTTCATAAGCAATTATATCTTGTCAGCTCTAACAGTTAATCTAACCTCTTCAATGACACCCAGTTATTTTCACACTCAACATCCTGCCACGCACCAGTAATTATGGCCTGTACTTGCTATCTCTGCTGACACTGATTTGCAGACTACAGAGACATAGGCAAATGAGCTTATAACCTTAATATAACCAAAGGACACTAAAGAGGTTATTTTTTGCAACATGACATTTATTCCTGAAATCGTTTGGCCATTAAACAACAATCATTTCATTGTTTAATCTAGTTCTAACCAAGACTGCTTCATATGGAAAGCTTTTCCACTGTTTCATTTTTTTTCCCATTTGCAGCAAGTCATTAAAACAAAATTAATAGATGATTAAAAAAAAAGACTGCAATGAAGGGAAAAAAAACCTCTGTAGATCTTATTTTGCTCCAGGAATATTAAGATTTATCTTGCTGGAGAAGGGGAACGAGGGAAAATTAAAGCTGGCAAGCAGTGGCTGCACAAGTATAGACTTCAAACCCCTTCACTCACCTTCTCAAAAACAAGTGGCAAAACTCATCAGTTCTTATGTTTGGTTGCAGTCTGACACAATCTATGCCTGAACATCAGCAATAAGCTTTGAGAAGTCAGAGAAATATACCTCTGAAAACCAAGGAGAAAAACATTATCATTATCCTTAAAAAGAGGTTAAAGGAAGAGCCAAAGAATAACAGCCAAATTATTTTTCCTAGGAAAATACAGAAAAATACAATAGAGTAACAAACCTATTGTACTTGTAAAGACAACATGGTTTCAAAGGTTTTGACAATCTCTCATGACATTCTCATCACAAGACATGAAGTTAGCCCTGCATGGTTGTAAAAGTGACTGGAAAACTTTACTTGGGAAAATATAAATGGAAAGGCGACATTTAAAAAAAAAAGTAATATGGGTTACTGATAAACTCTAAGAATTCGAAGGTCATAATTGAAAAATGTGCTCTCACAATAGCCCATATCAGCAGGCATCTGAACAGATTTTTCAATTAAATACTGAAATGTCAATAGCAAGTATAAGCAAAAGACACTGTAGGGTGTATCATTCTACAGATTTGCCCAAGAACACAAGGTATAAGCTGTGCCTGCAGGGATTGCAAAAGAATTTAAGGATTTTAAGTTCTTAAAGAGGGAACTGAAGAGCTGGCATGATCCTATTCACCTGCTATGTACAGTTGATTGTTAAGAGATCGAGACTTATTGTGCAACATAGACAAAATGTGGTACATCACCTGCAATTTAAACTATTTTTCTTGGGGTCCTCTCCCATTTACAGATGATAGCCCAAGCCACAATACAGCAGATTTTAAAATGAATGATATTTCAAGTAGTTACTAGCACTAGAAGTAGTGCTACTTTGCATGTAATGTCTGGTCCTGCCATTTTGCCAAAGGAGGGTACATCTTTGAAAAGCTGTGCTTTAGGTTACTGATTCAAGTTTCACATATATGTATAACCAATTTAACACATGTGACTGATATCTAAAGAAGTTTGAAGCCTATACCCTGGATCATGTTATGTACCACAGGAATTTCAGCAGATCTTGCTGATTTCTTTGGTCATAAAACCAATTTTCTTCTAAAAGAGCTGAGAAATTTAAATAAAGTCCACCCAATAGGTTGTAGTTACTTAAATTTTGCTGATTCAGCCTTTTGCACAAGGGCGTCAAGTGTTTCAGAAAAGGAGGAAAATGTACAATATCACTAAACAAAAGTAAGCTCTAAGACAGCACCCTAGTCCAAAAACATATTTTTTTAACACACTTTTTTTTTCTGTGGCTTAGTGATGTTATCAGAAGTTCAGTTCCAAAGGTTACCAAACTACAAGATTTAAAACTTTTCTATTCATTTTTAATTTCCTTTCCCACATCCACACTCTGTAGTTTGTCAACTGCCCTTCAGTGCCCAAACTGCCATTGAAAGAAAAGTTCTCAGGCAAGAGAACCAAAGGAATATGAACACTGCACAGGTGTGAAATCATTACATGAAAACCATTAGAGAGAAAGATATTAATTGCTCTCTCACTTTCTCTTAATGAAAGAGTCTCCCAATGTTCAATTAAGGTGTCATTGGCAAGGGCATATCTAAAGAATCAAATTCTATTTTAAATAAGATTAAAATTTATTTATCCTCTCAATAAAATGAAAAAAGAACAGAAAATTTACTGAGGAAATAAAGAGATGTGACAACAATATTCTCCCCCTTCTGCATCTTCAGGCTATTGGATCATTCTTATTACATAATAAGTTACCAAAGTCCGAGACATTTATAAGCAAATTCAGTCTCATCAAACAATAAACGGTGGTTCAGCAGCCAAACAGATTTGGATATTAATGTACAGCTTGGAGGACTGCCTCAGAAAACAATTCTTCACAGTACAATGTCCCAAGCACAGAGATTTCACTGAAAGAGCAGAAAGTGATTAAAACAAAGCATGAGTTCAAGTATTTATCACCTTTTCTCTTCCACAGACATTTTCTTTTCCTAAGCAGAAGACTTATTTCTTAAGAACCAACTATATAGAGAGAAGAGGATCAATCCTACAATACAGGGCACACTCTGGAAAATCCTGAATTCCAGCCACATTGCCCAGAAAACAGAGTGAGAAGGTCATGAGTTTATAACGGGAAACTGCTCATTCCTACTGGCAGCAGACAGTGCCTCAACACAGGTAATGCCTTCTTCACAGAATAAATGGGAGATAAAAAACTTGTATAAGGAAGACTTTGGTAGATGTACTTTTGCTTCATTCCTAAAGCTCTCTAGGAATATAACAAAAAAACCCTAAAACATGTGAGTAGAGAGAACTGAGCTATAAATAGAAATCTTTCCTACTAAAATTATTACTAGAATTTCTTGGTAAAGAGCTTTAGCTGAAAGAAGCCTGAGAGGAAGTTTGATACAATCCCTTTGGAAGCTGTAAAATATCCACTTCTAGCCAGACAATACACCACCACAACCAAACAGAGAAGCTACCTCCTGAAATAAGACAGGCCAGCAGAGACATCTAATTACACTCTGTAGCACTTTACTATTTACACAAAACAACAAAAAAACAAAATAAAATCCCACTCCCACTTTTCTTACAGGAAATTAAAAGCCCTAATTATACAATCAGCATTAGCAACACAAATGTTACTATTTGGAGCATGAGAAGCATTTTACAATTATAAGGGAAAAGAGAGGAACAAAGGAACAAATATTTATACTGGCTTGTTTTTATTTCAAAAATATTATCACATTACAGCCATTGAACAATTGTTCAAGTAATAAAGTAAAGCACTAAGAAACTAACTATAACCAAAATAGTCTGGCTGAGCAATTGTTATTTAGCTCTGTAAATCACAAAAATATTTTCACAGATCTTACAAAATGATACAGTATTTCTTCCCACTGAAGCCCCACTCCAGGCAGATGAGACTGAGCGTGATACAAAATGTTCAAAGAGCAAGAAAATCATATATTTATTTTCATCCTGATAATTTGGGGATGCTATGCTACCCAGTCTTTATGATGGCTTCAGAAGAGCCAATTTCCTTTTAACAAGACATTTTTCACAATCACATCATTCAAGTATCAGTGCATGTTATCTTCTTATCTGCCCTATGGAAAAAGAACGTGCTACCTTTCCCCTTTTACAAGTGAATCACTGGTGGAGCTGAGGGCAGGACTTCAGAACTTGTCTCCAGTTACAAATTTACAGATTGGTCATTGTTTATGATTACAGATGGAGTTATCATGTAATGTTTCCCCGTACCTCAGAAGTGATAAGAGTCCAATGCCACCATAAATGGCATCCAAAAAGGGGACAACTTGAAATTTTAGTGGCCATCTATCCTAAACTTGCTTTAACTAATCCTTTAAAGAGGAAGCAAGACTCATGTACAGCCTCCTCTGTATACTCCCCATCTAATTCATTAGAACAGTCTTACTGTCCTCATAATCCCTGGCTTCATTCCCAACACACAGGGTGATCTATCAGGTGAGATATGATATGGCACCTTTAGACCATGGCCCCAGCATCTTGCCTCACCCTTACCAAAGTCCTTGAGCTCTATTTGTTAATCATTTATTATAGAATAAAAAAAAACCCTGCCCTTCTTGCAGATTCTTCTCCCAAGTGATGCCTTTCCTCCTTCCACTGCTAACAGAAAGTGTGGGACCAGATTTTGATAAGAATATTTGTGCTCAGGCAGTGTTTTGACAAGCTGCCCAAATTCTGCAGACAACAAAAGCAACAAGAGAAAAAGAATATCTGTTTTCAATCTTTTGTAACTGAGCTAAAAAAACACACTAGGATTTCAAGCAACAAAGAAAAAGCACTTTTTTTTGGCTTTGCAGTTATCTCTGCTGATTTCCAAACACCTGCAGTAAATAATACAGTTAATAGAATGTCCTTTAAAAATAACAGAGGTACAAAAATCTTTCATAATGAAAACTGTTGGGCAACCTAACTTAGAATAACAGGACATCAACCACAGACTCTTGGTGCCCTTAGAAAATAATTAAAGGTGTAGTTCATCAGACAGTAGCAGTAGCCATAGGCCAGATAATGTGTGAATCCCAAATTCACCTCAGTGTTACAATACTTCCACATCTGTGCGATGGTGACCTCGTTTTCTTCCTTTGCCATACTCTCCCTGGTCTACCAGCTATCTGCAATGAAAATAAAGCTGCCTGAGTCTGTATCATTTCTTGCATAGGGATGGTTTTGTTTTGCTTTTTTTCCCCCACAGATAAGATAGGGAAAGCAGAAGGAACCAGCCAGGAGAGAGACAATCTCCAAATTGGGAGCTACTAAAAGTGCACCCGCTGCCACAGAAAACCACCAAAATTTTGATCCCAAGTGTTGAGCCACAAAGTAAACTGCACAAAGAAATCTCCATGGAGGTTTCTATGGAAAATATTCTACAATGCAGCTTCAAACAGCTTCAGATGGTGGGAGTGAGGTGGGGGGCAGGGAAGAAAGGGGGAAGGCGGGGAAGTGTGACACACAAAGTCTCCAAACTTTGTGTAACATGTGACAACAAAATCACCTTGTTCTGGTGCCCAAAGTATCAAATCCAGTGAGAAAGCAACACCACTTCTTCACCAGAAAATGTAGACTACACAGGATGATAATTGGTTTTTTCAAAGCTGCAAGACTGACTTACTTTTCAGTAATCCTGTCAAATCATCTACTTGGCATTACAAAACATCCACACAGAGGCATCTTTCTTTAAAAATTTAATTATTTAAATGTATTCAACACCTTTAATTTAGCTCTGAATTGTAGGGAATTCATTGCTCAGAAATGTCAACGTACCATTAGACTGTCCTAAAACAGACAGCACTGTGTTGCTAACGACTCAACAGGGTGCATTCCTCTGCACACCTAGTCTTCTCTTGGGATGAAGACAAAATGCACATCCTTAGACTAGAAACTCCCCTTGAAATTCAAGCACTTTCTCCAAATGTCCCATTAGCTACTAGAATTAAATTTATTTTGCTAAGCGTAGACAGAAGCAGATCTCTGATACAGCTACAGCTTGTTCTATTAATGTCTTTGAGAACTGCAGTCAAGTTCTCGGCTATCCCTAAAAATAATTTGGGGATGTCAAATATACAACTGAATAGGACAAAGGGTAATGGCTTTAAACTAAAAGAAAGTAGGTTTAAATTAGATAACAGGAAGAAATTCTTTACTGTGAGGGTAGTGAGGCACTGGAACAGGTTGCCCAAAGAAGCTGTTGATGTCCCATCCCTGGAAGTGTTCAAGACGAGGTTGGATGCAGCTTTGAGCAATCTAGTCTAGTGGAAAGTGTCTCTGCCTATAGCAGGGGGGTTGGAACTAGATGATCCTTTTAAGGTCCCTTCCAACCCAAATCATTCTATGATTCTATGAAATAGGAACAGCAGAGCACAGAAATGGCACAGCTGGACACACACACAATGTGGATATGGAGAACTGCTATACAGCTGTTACCCCACAGTGATTGGTGGTTTACATGCTAATGGTGGGGACAAAAAAGGGGACTAGCATGTCCATCATCCCTCTTATTAATATTCCCCAGCAATGGCATGGAAAAGAAAAGCTACTCAACACTATGCCAGAGGAAATCACCTCTCATTCTTCACATCATGCACAGAAATAATTTAGGCAATAAATTATGAGGTCACAAAAGAGGCACAGGCTCTTTCTCTAGCCTAATACACACATGCTAAAAAAAATTAGCTGATGTTTAACTGTGCTTTCAGCATGTACTGAGGAGTACAGCTGGATCCTCTTTTGGAAGGATGAGATGAACTCTACTAACATGATCAAGTTCGAAAATGTTATTTCACCCTCTGTTATCACTTCATAAGACTTCTCCCTCTTATTGAAAGCTGTAAAACTTTTTCCTTTAATGAGTTCCATTTTATGAGTCATTAGGTCGCTTTCTTTGTAATTCAGAGTCCTACCTGTGATGGTACCACAGGCGTGACTTGAAGCAATATGGTAAAAATCACAGAATCATAGAATGGGTTGAGTTGGAAGGGACCTTAAAGACCATTTAGTTCCAAATTCCCTTGCATGGGCAGGGACACCTTCCACTAGACCTGGTTGCTCCAAGTCCCATCCAACCTGGCCTTGAACACTTCCAAGGATGAGGTATCCACACCCTCTCTGAGCAACCTGTGCTAGTGCGTCACCACTTGCTGACTAAAGAATTTCTTTCCAACATCTAATCTAAACCTGCCCTCTTTCAGTTCAAAACCACTGCTCTTTGTCCTGTCACTCTCTGCCTGTATAAAAAAATCCCTCTCTTTCCTTTTTATAAGCCCTCTTAAAGTATTGGAAGGCCACAATAAGGTCTTCTGGAGCTTTCTCTTCTCCATGCTGAATAGCCTGTCTCCATCCCTCAGATCATCTTCATGGCACTCCTCTGGACCCATTCTAACAGATCCATGACTTTGTGTTGAGGACCCCAGACCTGGGTACAGTACTCCAGGTAGGGTCTCATGAGGGCAGAGTAGAGGGAGAGAAACACCTCTCTCGACCTGTTGGCCACTCCTCTTTTGATGCAGTCCAGGATGCAGTTGGCCCTCTGGACTGCAGGTGCACGCTGTTGGCTCATGTTCAGCCTCTCATGTCCAGCTTTTCATCCACAACAATCCCAAAGTCCTTCTCTGCAGGGCTGCTCTCAGTGACTTCTCCCAGTCTATGCTCATACCTGGGTTGCACCGACCCAGGTGCAGGATCTTGCACTTGGGCACTGTGAACAAAGCGTTCCTCTGGATACCCTCTTGTTATCCTTGCTAAAGCTTATGCAGGAAGCAGGCAGCACTGTGGGATCTGTCCCAACCACTCCCCCTAACCTGCCTGGGTAGACAGTGGATAAAAAGTTTTTCTAATATTTGAGGTGCTTTATCCTGAACTGTCTAAACCAGACCAGACATCACCCTAATGGTGCCCATTTCTCTCCACTGATTACAAAGTGGAAGTGATTAGATCAATATGAGGAAAGATGAATGCTACCAGTGACTGTCATTTTTGCTGGTCTAGACTCATTTCTGCTTTGCCTTTTTTATTGTTCGCTTTTCTTTGCCAATTCTCTTTCTGAGTTACAAACTCCAGTATCTATTTTCCACCACCTGATAGTCATGCTTACCAAATGTCAGTTGGATTCTCTGCATGAAAAACACCATATCTTAGTTGAATAAAACAATCAAAACACAAAGCACCACTACCCCCAACCCAACTAGTGAACAGGAGAGCTAACTATAAATGTAACATTTAGATTCAGAGGTTTGGCTAAGGTAAATTTCAGGATTTATTCTGATCAAGGCAAATGAAGCCAGTCCTGACAGCAAAAATCCAAGCAGATGACTTGTTTCTGCAGAATACTGGCTGCATACAAATGGCCAGAGAGATTGATGATGCTCCCAATGCAGGGATTAGAGTCACTGCAAAAGGGTGATAAATAGATAAAAATATCTAGGCTTTATTTATTACTCTCAGCTGTATGTATTCATCATTATATTTCATACTCCTGGGATTTTTGCATGTACATTATACATGTGTAACACTCTGTTAATTTCTCCTTTGTTTCTAGATTGCCTGGCTACTTGCTACCTTTGGAGAGGATTAAGGAAAATGGTCCATAGGAAAGATCAGACTCAAACCACTTATTTCTCAAATTCTGTTTCTTTAATAAAGTATATTAAGACTGGGACTGAAGCAGCTAAAAATAGTTCTTATTTGTATCTTAGTAGTCTGGCCTCAGCAGATTGCTAACAACAACAACTCTAAGTTGCTGTTTTATCTGAGGTCTCTAGACTTTCAGAAGGGAGCAACTATGTCAATTTACACATTTGATGGTTAAATATGGCAAGAACTAAAGGGAGGAATGTCATAGTCACCCACAAAAACACATACACAGAATTAACAAAATTAAACTAGACCTCCCCGGAGAAAAAAATTATTTTATGTTGGTTTATATTTGATTTAACTGATGAAACATATATATCTGAATTATTTTCAAGAAAAAATATCTTCTGTAAAAATCTAAATAATTCTGAAAAGCTGGAAATCTAAGATTAACTTGGTCAATGGTTAAAAATATATTCTCCAATTTCTTGCACTTTTTCATGGCTAGAGAGATTATATGGACCAAGCAAATGAGCTGAGGGATTGACTATTGAAAGCCATGCAATTTTAAACTCTTTTCAAAATGTACAGTCATACATCTAATGAAGTCAAGAATGTGAAATACTTCTGTTGGGAACAGCCAACCTTTAATCTCATGCTTCAGATCACTGCAGGCAGGTTTAAGTAATCTGTCAGCCTTCACATACCCTCTCAAGCTGGAAATACAGTTGTATGCTCAAAAGAGAAGGGATCTGGACATCCAGCATACAAGAGCAACGAAGAGACACACATTAAAAAAAAATTTGAGTCCAGCTCACTTGGTAAAAGTTGCATCTAGCAGGATGTTTGGAAATGAAATGCTTCCTCCTCAAAGTAAATTACTGAAACGTTAAAGCAGAGTTTTAAAAATAGTTTTTTCTAATATCTGAGAATTTACATTTTTATGTCATTCTGTATTTACAAGCAGCTTTTCTACCCAAACATCAGTCTGACATTAAAAAAACACGCAGATCAAAGGAATGATATGCAGAATAATCAATGAGCAGAAATTAATTTTAAAAATAAATGTTTTAGTATTTATTCTAACCATTTAAATGTGCTTTTTTTTTCATTGGGGAAAACAAGTAACATTAGTATTACATGGATACCTCCTCCAGATGCTACCTACTGTTAGGTAAAAGTGTCTGTTGCTGTACACACACAAACGTATGTGAGAAGACATAAAACTAACACAGAAGATCACAGAGAAACAGATCACATATTAAACTTTGGTAGCCAAAGACAGTTTTGTAACTTCATGGAGTTACTCTAATGTTGTCTGGTGACCAGTTGAAAACTCCCATATCAAGACATTTATGGCTAATAGTTTCCTGTGATTCACTTTATAACTCACTTGTCTAATTTCACTTTTAACATTTAAAAAAGTTAAATACCTGCAAATCCTACAAATTAAGAACCAAGACTGTAGGTTCCAGTACTTCCAGGGAAAACAGGAGATACAAAAAAAAATTCACTTATTATTGAAAATGTTAACCTGAGCTTTCTCCAAGTACCAAGTAAGTATGCTGCTTATTAACTCGTTTCAATCACAAAGACTAAGGGTATCTGGCAATACAGCCCTACATTTAAAAAAACACATCTGAGGCTAAGGACTGAGCAGGAGGGAAAGCAACTTACTTTCACTTTAAGATTTTTTTAGGGTTACAAAGCAAGCGGGTGGAGCTTTAGTGTTGAATATTCAATACCATCCACATCACTTAGATTTGAAAGCAGCACAGATGCAGTAGCTACTAACAGGAGGAAATAGAAAAGGTTTTATTTTACTCACTGAAAGGCTTCATCTAGCTTTCAGCAACACATTTCAATTGAAAAACAGTCTGAGTATACGTAATTCGAAAATTTATGGTTATTAAATGTACACTTCTTTCTTACCTAAGAAAAATGTGCCTTAACTGTAGTCTCTGTGCATAAAATCTCCCTATCAAGTTAAACAGAGAATTATAAAATTCCATTAGCTTTGCAGCACAAATTTAAATATGGAAATTTAGATGCAAAATTGCGAAAACTAGGTGAATTATCTCCAACTAATGCTAGAAACAGATATACTGCTTTATAATTCATAGTTGAGCACTGCAAAAAGCAAACAAAACCAGGCAAAGATAAAACCAGGTTTTTGAAGGTTATTTTTTAAAATCAAGTTTTTAAAGCTTTTTTTTAATCTAATAATTGTCAAGGTAGATTATGAGAAAAATAAATTGGCAAAATCAAGGTAATTAAGCAATATCATTCAGTAGGCTATTAGCACAATAAAATTGAGACGATCAAAAATATACAACACTAATTATTTTATCACACCACCCGGAATATACTGCACAATAAATTTAAATCTGAGCCAGAGATTAAGACCAAGGTTTTCATATCTTTTAGCTCAGCACATAACCAGTTTTGGAAGGTTTTTTGTGGGTTGGAGGTAAATGTGTTTTAGATGAAAAGCAGGCACAGTGCTAAACTATGAAGATTAGGATGGATAATGATGGAACATTGCACTAAAAACCTCACAAAAATACTGCATTAAAGACTTAGAGTTTCTAAAATCATATGGTTTCAAATTATTTGAGATTACTAATCAAGTTGATATATGAAAAAGAAAAGTTCTTTTATCAGTCTCATTACCCTACTTAATGACTCCATCACCGGATCTTGTATAGGTTGTTTTAAAAAAAGGCATTTGCCCTCAGATCCTCTTTAATTGTTTCAACTTTTACTTACAATGAACTGACAGGATCCCAGCTAATGAAGTAAGACCTTTTGAAACCCTGATTCTGTTTACTCTTTCATCCCAGACTCTCAGGAAAAGTTAGCCCTCGGTTCTCATATTAACACAGGTAACTAGCTATACAGTCCTCAAAATAGATGGAAAATGGGCTATTACTGAGTGGTATCTAAGCAGATTCTTATGTACGAGATATATGCATCTACAAGGAAAATTCAGAATCTAAAGGGACAATTACACCACTAATAAATCAGTCTTAATCACACACACCCCCGCACACACACAAAAAGCTAATTAAATTAAAGACAAGACGCTGGAAATGGATAATTAGAAAACAACCGTGATCCAGAAGACGCTGTCAGCTTTCAGCTGCAGTGACTCACAGAATATTGACAGAAAGCAGTCAACCCTATCCACCAATTACACATCTGTTTAAAAATTGTAATGAAGACATGGCCTTTCTAATCAACATTAATGTGCAGACAATTTTCTCCTCTTTGAGATAAAACAGGGATACCACTACATGTTGATTCATCTCAATGACTTTTGGGGTGAAAAAGAAGAGTGGGGCAAACATAAAATAAAAAACCCCCATATGCTCCTCTGCTGGAAAACATGTCAAAACCCGCTAAAACCGATAAACTCCCTAAAGATTTTCACACATGCCTAAAACACACATTTAATGTGCACAGATATATATTATACATACACACAGGCACACGCGTGTACATGTCTGTGTACGGTCTGTATGTGTATAAAAATAGCCATGTATGTATATAGTATTAAAAAACTTCAAAAATAAATATATATATAAACTAATGTGCTGGTTTGCGCTGGGATAAAGTTCATGTTCTTCAGAGTAGCTAGTATGGCACTAAGCTTTAGTTTTGTGCTGAAAAGAGTGTTAAAACATGGATGTTTTTGTTACTGCTGAGCAGTGCTGACACAGCATAAAGACCTTTTCTGACTCTCACCCCACCCCACCAGCAAGTGGAGGTGCACAAGGAGTAGGGAGGGGACACAGCCCGGACAGCTGACTACAGGGTTATCCCATGACATCTGGTGTCATGCTCAACATATAGAGCTGAGGCAAGAAGAAGGAAGGGGCAGACATTCAGAATGGTGGTGTCAAGTGATCATTACCCATGGTGAAGCCCTGCTTTCTTGTGGGTGGCTGAACACGTGCCTGCCCATGGGAAGTGGTGAATGAATTCCTTGTTCTGTTTTGCTTTACCTATTAAACTGTCTTTGTTTCAAACCATGCGTTTTCTCATTTTTAGCCTTCTCATTCTCTTCCCCACGCCACCAGAAAGGAGTGAGTGAGTGGCTGCACGGTGCTCGTTTGTTGGCTGAGGCTAAACCATGACAGTCACTGCAAGAAGAGGCCACTAATGAGTGCTAGACTCTAATAGGTAAGCAAGCCCCATGGCAAGCACAGATGCCTGCCAATTAATAGCTAAACAGCAATAACAGCTATAAATTCAAACTAGCACACTCCTATCAAATCTCTTGTTAACTCGAACCCTTCAAGTTCCATGTTGGATACCAAAAAAATCTCTATGTCAGCCAGAACCAGCACAGCTAGGTATGTTTTATATATATTTCTGTATATGTTAATATGCATATATTTACATATATTCACATGCACAAAATCTCAGCCACATCTCTTTCTCAAAATTTGCATCCCAAGAATAAGGTAGTTTGGCTGAAGAGAATCAGATAGTAAATAAATAAATAAATAAGTTAAATGCAATTATGACCTGTTTGTACAGCAGAGAACATTAATCACTTATTTCCAGTCTTTTTCACGCTGCTGCTCAATACTGGCAAGCATGGAAATGAGGAGAGCTACTACACTATATTCCTGTCTCCAAAGCCCCTAAAAGCACTAATTAATTCATAGGCCATAGCTTAGAAATTTATGAATGAGTATCAACCTTAATTGAAGCAAAGAAAAAACTCTACCTTTTTTGACTTACGGGGATTACTCACTGGCCTCTCTACATTTCTAATTCCATTGATTTATTGTATTATTTGATTCAACTCTTAAATATACTTAAAGCTATCAAAACATATGAGAAAAATGTCAAAACTGAAAGTGCTTACAAAACAAGGAACATCAGCTTTAACTATTACTTACACCAAAAGAAAATTCAAAAGCTCTCAGATTCTACCCTTAGATCACACTCCCCACCCCATCTTGTTAAATTACCTTTTTCTTGGAAACACAAGCTTTTCACTCCACATGTCAAGTGCTGACCCCCTACTTTTCATCATGAAGTACATCATCTACTGCAGACAGTAGGTGAAGTAGATGAGCCAAAGAACACAATAAATAAACTATTTTTTTAAAAAAAATGAAAGTAAGCAGTGGATTTGAGTGCAGTCCCAATTTATCTCCAATTCACTAGACCACCCCTTCTGATGTACTTCAGCAGTGCTTCCATCCTGTGGGGAGACAGAAGGGTTATTACCACCATTTCATCCAGCTGTATAACACACTAAGGAGAGTCGAGCAGAGTCCAGGGGCTTCATCTGACTCCTACCCCAGGGTTTCCACTAACTGCTTTGGGACTTTATTTACTGAAGTTGAACTAAAAATTCACAACAGAACTGGCAAAACATATTAATGGATTTGTTCTTATTGGCTCAACATCTGGTTTCTGAATTAACGTGACTTACAATTATTAAACCAGAGTAATCACAACAAATAGCAAGAGCTCCCTTGTCTCCAGAGTGACTATTTCCTACAAGTTACTGGTTTTTGCTTGCATTCATCACCGTTTTTTTTATAAAAATTGTAAACCCTCTCAATTCTTTCTCAAGCAACCCGTGTTTCTTGCTTCTATTGATCAGCACAGCCAACTTGCTCAGTTCTATGCATCAGAATATCATACACTGTAAAATGCCTTATTACAATATGAATTTTAGGTAGTTACTGTATATATGGTCCCATGCATACAGCTGTTCTCCTTTGGATGAATAAACAAACACTCCTTCGGAACCTGGCTAGGACAGAGTTTAAATTAAAAAAAAAAAATCTCATAAGAAATAAAATATTCCAGTCCCCAATCATCTCTCCGTGTGTAGCAGTCATCTAAACTGCATTTTTTTTCCTCAATTAGAGAATGAATTTTTCTCTATGTTTTATGTCTCCCACAAGGTGAAATTGTTCTCTCGAATAGCTCAATATCCTACAAAAAATGGATAAATGAAACCTTCTGCAAACTTGTTTTCTGAAAGAATTAGAGACACTAAAACTGCTGGCAAAACCTGTTCCATTCTTTAGTACTACATCCAGTTCTAGGGTCCCCAACACAGGAAGGACATCAATCCAGAGAACATCCTTCAGAGGAGGACCACCAAGATGACCAGAGGGCTGAAGCAACTCTTTTCTGTAAGGAAAGGCTGAGAGAATTGGGATTGTTCAGCCTGGAGAGGAGAAGGCTTCAGGGTGACCTAACTGCAGCCTTCCACTGTCTGAAGGGAGCCTACAAGAAAGAGGGAGAATGACTTATTTTACAAGGGCAGTGACAGGACAAGGGGGAGTGGTTTCAGACTGCAAAAGAGTAGGTTTATATTAGATATCAGGAAGAAATTCTTTACTGTGAGGGTGGTGAGGCACTGGGACAGATTGCCCAGAGAAGTTGTGGACGCCCCATCCCTCAAAGTGTTCAAGGTTGGATAGGATTTTGAGCAACCTGGTCTAGTGAAAGGTGTTCCTGTCCACACCAGGGGGGTTGGAACTAGATGATCTTTAAGGTCCCTTCCAAGCCAAACCATTCAGTGATTCTAAGATTCTTGTATTGCAGAAACTGTTTGTATTTATAAAAGCAGAACTAAACCTTGTGATGAAGACTGATTACACTATCAAGAGCCCCAAAATAAGGAGGTATGCTTATTAAACTGGGAATTAAATTAACAACAGAATTCAAGATACTGGAATCATCTCCATTGCTAAAATACTACCTTATTTTTATGACAATTCTAACCTCATCTTTGCTCAAGTGATAGATCGAGATGGTAGTTAAACCAGGACATTGTACAAATTTCAGTGCTTGGGTTAATGAAGCAGAAAGATTGGACTTTATTCCCCTTTCCACACAATTCATGCCCTCCAAATAATTGGTTTTCACTTCCTGGTGCACTGCAGGTCTGTCCAACTTGCTTATTTATAGCAACCAACACTGGTACAGCAGATCAAGCCTTTCCCTCTTACTCACTCCATCTAGTTTTCTATCCTTTCAATAAAATATATTTACTTTTTTTCTCATAACTCTTTTTTCCCAATCTCATTTCAAAACAGATTCTTTCTTCTCTATCTGACCTTTTTTAGTTAGACTTAATAATCCAATAAACTACTTCTTAACATGAGTGGGCATAAAATGCTCTATCTAGATGAAAACATTTGCTTGGACAGAAAAAAACCCAAACCAAAATAAAACCAAACCACAGATTGAAAAAGAGGTGTGTGCAAAAATCATAAAAACTGGAATTAAAGTATTTGCTCTGATGGTGCAGTTGAAAGGAGCCATGAAATCTCCAATTTATTTCCCAAATTCCAATCACTCAGCTGGAGATATTGTTTAAGTTCACCGCTGGACTGACGTGGCATGAAATATAATATATAGACACACCCTGACTGAAAATCCCAGCTTTCTTCTCACTAGTTTCTGGTTTCCAGTTTTTTGCCCCGAATATTTCTGAGCCAGACAAAGTTCACCACACAGGCTGCACAAACCTCCCTCTTCCTTTCCCCATTTGCTTTCCAGTTTTAAACTAATGGAGTGATGTAGCTCCCCTCCTCTGTTAAAAGGCTGTGTTTATCCGCAGTTTAATGTAATTTTTTTTTTTTTTGTAAAATATATCTCCGGCGTGCTGAACGGAAGTTTTCCACATGTTCCACTTGGATGAGCGTGTTAGTTAGTGGGTCCTATTTTTAGCTGTTTTGCCTTACTTTGCAGTTTATTTCCTTAAATAGCAATCTGGATATCGACGTAGAGCACAGATATCCCCCGTTTCACATACATTTAGGGCTATGGAATTTTAAGTATATAAATAAAAATATTGAGCTGAGAAGGCGTGAAATTCAGGATCATAAAATAAATTTTTTATTTTAACTATGATTTGGCAGCTTAAACAGAATTTTTTTTCATGAAAAGTCACTCCATTTAAATATTGACCTTTTTTAATGATGGAGCTGCAGCAGCTGATACCGAATTGACTGGTAATCTTAATTATACTGTAAGCTTTATTTTGAATCCCCTTTAAACCCGAGGCACCTCAGCTGAGGTGGACAGGATCTCCCTCTGGAGGCCTTCAGAGGCATCTTCCTCTCTCTCCTGACAAGGTAGGAAACTTCACTTGATTGCACAACAGGTTGGCTCCTCCATGCAAACTCGGCCTAAGATGACCCGTCCTCTCCTTCCCATTCCCTGTCACCCATATACTGACCTGTGTTCCATCCCCCTGTCAAGTACAGTGATGCAATTTAGTTTTAAGTTATTTTTATCTCATGTCAAAGAGCTCATTTACAGGGAGAACTATAAAAGTGCAGCAGCATAATTAAGATGAGCAAATGGCAACATCAAATAATTAAAAAAACCAAACAAACAAATCAAAACAAAACAAAACAAAAAAAAGATGCAAAACACCATGGGAGGCATTAATTTTTGAGTCCATTCCCACTCAGACTATTGTATGATTCTCTGATTCATCTCTGAATGGGGATGCCAGTGGTTAATGGAATCAGTTTCATCCTCCTGGTAGTTTGAGTGCAATACACTGCAATGAAGACACAAAGAAAAAAGAGCTTACAGAACCTCACTTGAAGTCTGAGGAAAGTGCAATTCCTTGTGGTTTTGCAAAACTCTGCCCAAACCTTTGAAAAATGGTAAGCCTTCTGATAAAAATATGCTGTTCTGTGAAGCTGAGATGAGGAAACACCAGATAGAACTTTCAAACTTATCATGTAACCACATTAGTCAACAACACTGGCATAAGTTCTTTAGCAAGGCAGACATATCAAATACAGGACCAGGAGAAGCTCCGTTGTACAGGGGGGCTTGATGGTCTTCATAGCTTTGATACAAGTTTGAATTAACTGCAAACAATGCAATGCATTTACCTGTGAGCTTTTTTGATGGGTTCATTTCAGGCTTCCCCTCTCTTTTCCTTATCTGCATGTTCATTCTACGTTCTAGCAAGCATTCTACATTAATCTTTCATAACCACGTAAGCATCGCAGTGACAACCCTGCACTTAATCATCCTTAATCTTTGAGAAATCTGCCTTTTCATCTGTATGATAATATATAAAAAAATATGGTAATACAAAATAAAATCCTTCTCCTGTGGGGATAATTCTGTGCTGTCAGTAACTTCCAGAATATATTCACTGACTCCAAAGGGACTTCCCATTTTCACAGTACTTCGTACAGTATTTATCTAGACAACATAGTCCAGACTCAGACTGGAATTTTTTTTCTTTGATTTAATTTTATGTTTAGTATTTTATAGTTTTTTACTAGAACTGTTTAATGAAATGAACAATTTAAAGAAGATATTTTTGATTTTATTAATATTCAGAGCATACTTCCGCCTCACAGCAATGCAGACAGTGCAATATGCATTATAATAGAAACATCAATAAACCATGTCTATTTAATTGTTTAATACTATACAATGCTAAAACTTGGCATTTAATACCCATATTTAAGAGTAACTTAGGTAAAAGAAGAATGCACTTGTGTGTTCAACGGGCAGCTGTTATCCTGCTTCTTTGTGCTTTGAAACTAAGGTATTTAAAACTATTAATTTATCTACTAATACACATCACTAAGTATTCAGCAACAGCATAATACTCTCCTTGACAGGTTCTAAATATCTGTTCCAAAATGTCAAGTACATAGTTATTTTAGTAAACTAAGATTTAAAGTATTTGATTTTTGTATAAAAGGATTCAAGAGGAAGCAGATGAACTAGCTGTTGCCAAAATGTATTGTTTTAAATTGACATCATAATTAAGAAAATCAGTATGAAGGCAGCCACAAACCACTGAGCATTTCTATTGTAATTAACTCATTATGCCATGTTTTACACTAAACATTCACCACTAATAATTTTTCATCTTCATAGAAATTGGGATCAAAATAAAACTAGGATAATGTTTTTGTACCTCCAGCAGCAACATGAAGTTTGATTCCTGCACAGCAAAATTCTAGATCTTTACTACTGTCAGTGAATATTACAAGTTTGAGAAGAAAACATTATGAGGAAGAAGGGAAAATGGTTTCAGATAAGTGACATTTATATACCTCCAATTAAAGAAAATGTAAGAAGACAATTGCTACATGATGAACTAGATGCCCACTGCATATTATTAAAATAAAACAGTTACAGATAATTGCATATATTACAAACATAAACAGCTATAGATTAATATAAAAATATAATTAAAAATATCACAATGAAACAAAAGATAAAGCATAAATAGACAAAAGATCAGAAGAGCTGAGAAATACTGAAATGAACATTTCCTCCAATATACTGACGATTATAAAACACATCTGTTTTAGAAGAAATACTGCTCATTGCACAAGTTAACTGAACTTAAATGCTATTGCTGATAACAGCTCAGTTAAAATCAATCATTCTTCAACACATTTGCCTTTACGTAGAAATCTGATTTTACAGATAGACAGAATTCACAGGCTTAATATTCTTACAATACTTACTGCTTCACTGAGTCTCTAGAACTACGCCTTCAACATAAACCAAAGTCTAGTCTAACTCTTATTTCCCAGGAGTTTCCTCACAAATCTGCAAAATAGAACATTTCAAGTATGTACTGTGGCTATTCTGCCTCTCATGGTTTTTATATGCCACTGCCCTCAGTCAGATTTATTACTCCCCACATAATCTAATATAGAAAGAATTCACCCGATTGGTTAAACTGCACAGTGAAATGTTGCTATATAAAGCAATATTTTGAGCTTCCAGTTGGGGATGTTCCATAAGCACAACATTTCGAAGGAAAACAGAATTTCCATCTACGAGTAAAGAGAAAGCTACACTCCAAATATTTTCAGCTATTTGAGATAGTTTTAAACATCTGCAATTCTTATCAGCATTGGCATCATTCAAACTGGAGAGAAATGTGAGACTGAACAATCCAGGAGCTTGAAGGAGGGAGCAGCCATTCCTGCTCCTCCTCACTGCCTGCCTAGGGTCAGGTAAGAGATGGGGGGTTATGAAGAAATAAATGAAACCCAGAAAAGAAAGCACTTCTGCTCATCTCCCAGCACCTTTCATGTTCACACAAAAGCCTTCTTGCAATGGATGACCTCTATCCCACAGATGATTTAAGGACTGAAATATGAAAGGCACAAGTGACACAGGTGGGAATCCAAAATACAGAAATGGGGGTATTACATACAGGAAGAAAAAAGAAAGGTGGATGTAACAACACAGGTGATTGAAGTCCAAACGCACTGGAGTGAAGGATGGGGAAGAAAAAGCATGGAAACAACATGAACTGAAAATACCAGAATCATTACTGAAAAAAAGCTCTCTGCCTTCCCAGGTCACCTCAACCAGTTGACACATTATACATTGTCTTATCTAGACATCCTAAAAGCTCCTACTAATGTCTTTAACTAACACCTTATTTTCTTTTTAATAATCTTTTTTCTTGTCTGAACCAGATGATTAATCTTTTAATAACGAAAAATCAGTTATTTATTCCAGCATCAAAGAACTGCACTTGCCTTTGTTCTCATTAAATACGCCTCTTCTACATGTATTATCTATTTACTTATAAGGGAAGAGAAATGGCTTAGGTGTTCATTACAAGATACATTGTCCTTGTTTTGCAAACAACAATTTTAATGCCTGTTATACAGTGTTTGCTTCTGCAAAAGTCAGCTGAGCTCCTAAGTCTCGTGTAAATTCAATTCTGATACACTCAGTAAATGAAAATGTAATTCTCTTTCTCATGCTGTTTTGATTCAAACTTTCCACAAAGATATTAACAAAACAAATCACAAAGCACATGACACTGTACTTCTATACAGCAGTCTTAAACTGGTAGAACTGCCCTATTGAAAGTGATTTTCATGTAGTGGAAGAGGGCATGAGAAAGATTAGATCTGTGAGATTTGCCTTGAACAGAGAGTGAAACCATGACTCTGAGCGTTCAGAAAGTTATTTGTGAGTGAATTGCTCTTGTTATCCAAAAACACAGCCACCTTGTTTGGGATCTTGTTTAGCTAGCTCTTCTAAGGTCATTAATATAGCATTTCAACAGGTGACCTAAATGCTGGTAGGACTCGTTAACTCTCTTCTACCATGCACCAACACGCACCTTTTTTGGAAGCAGAGATGATCATCTCCAGCTATCTGCAGCAGTTATGTACATTACAGTAGAGGAGAAAGAACACACCTCAGAATGGCTAATACACATCCAAAACTGGGAAGTGAAGCAGTAATAACTTACAGAAATTCCTGACATCCATTAGGCTCCGCGTTAGCAAATCCCACTGCTAACTGATAAAGTAAAAACTGACCAAATAACAGAAAGTGATAGAAAGGAAAAGGGACACCCAAAAGATGAGGAGGGGATGGGTGGTGGGCAGACATGAATAGTTCCTTTGAAGAGGCACCTTTTTTTGTTCCACTGGCTATAGAGAGAGTTTGGGTGGCAAGGTAGGTGGCTAACCTTGGTATCAATGAAATGAAGTGACACGAATCCCACCTTACCTACTCCTTCCAGAGGTTATAAAAGAAGCAGTTGCATTTCCCCTCTGTTATGCCCTGTCAGTGGTATGTATCGCACAACTTGCATGTAAAACAATTTGGTTCAGCAAAGTAGTTTTTAATTAATTTTCCATATAGCTTTTCTGACAATCTATTTTCACCTCAAAAAGCACTATGGTTTTATATTCAGACTGATGGCTAAATGCATTTCAGATGAAATATAATCTATATTTATTTGCATCATAAAGCAATTTCTTGAAGGCAAAGGATGATAAAAGGAGTATGAATTCTCAAATGAAAGAGGTATCAATATTTGCATTTATGATGCAGTTATTAAAAAATGCTTGAGAAATGATGAATGGACATAATATGTGGATAATGGAAACCTAAGTGGCAAGAAGATCTAGCTAGAAAATTATACAGATATCAAAAAATACAGACTCCTTTTTTCTCAAAAAAACCCCAACAAACAACCATTGCTTAGACTCTTTTTCCATGTTGTCTATAACAAAAGAGATGAAGATCAGTCCATTATTACCAGACACCTTTCCAGATACATCTGCTATATCTCAGCTCTGAAGGTTATTAGTTCATGACTTCATTAGAGAAGCCTAGGAGTAACCAGGTAGAGCAGAACACAGTTCATTAGCAGCTCTGAACAGAATTCACGCTAATTCAGTGTTACAACATGTAAAGTGAATGGAATTAAGGAAAGCAATTTTAGATAATGAAATTTTAAATACTTTATATTCTATTAAGTTACTTCCAGACTCCATTGGACAAAAGACAGACAGACAGAATCAGCTACAGAGTTAATTATCCCTCTTTCAGATCTTTCTAGTGAAATAGCCTGTTCTCTTGATAAATTGATTCACCAAACTAATACTGAGGTTTGAAACTAAGAAGTTCATTGAACTGCTGAATTATGGCTTCGTACAGTTTTTTCTGAGAAAACTTATAGTTCTGGCTTTGATAAATTTGTTGGACAAAAAAGCTGCAAAGCATGGAGGGCAAAAAAAGAAAAAAAAAAAAAAAAGATGGAGCAATCATTAAAAATACACCTATTTCTTCAAGATCACCCGTAAGTTTTTATTGCCACCCAGTCCCTGAAACCATTGACACGTTCATTGGGAAAAAATGCTGGGCGCTGCCAAGGTATATTGTTTATTGGCATAGAGACCAAGCACTCAAATGAGTAGTTCCATCAGGTATGTATTCAGCATAAACCAAACATCATTCGCAATGAAATGATGTAACAAATGTAGAAGCTAAAAGAAAAAGAAGCTGCGAAACAGCAGCGAGCGCGGAGCTCACAGTAATGCAGGGATGGGAGGATAGGGCACTAACTCAAGGCGCAGCAATAAAACTATAACAATTATATAATATAAATTAATTTCAAACTATGTAATAATGAAATTATAAAATTATTTCTAGAAAAATAAGATTGTGGAGTGCGCCACTGTTTCCTTTGATACTGTCAAAGGTTGGCTGGCACCCACTCCCAACAGGTGCATGAATACCATGGCCAATGCCAGTCCAGCCCTGCTGACTCACTGCGGCAGGTGCTTCCTGTCACTTTCCCCACAAAAAAGGGAAGGTGACCCCTCCAGCCATTCCACTCATAGTTGAGAAACAGAGACACCTTAAATGCCTGGCAGATGCCCAGCCAACATGCTGCATTCAAAGGTCATTCTCTGGGGTCACGTTCTTGAAAACTCACCGACACCTGCTGTACATTCCTTTCTTCTGGTTAAACACTTGGAATAGGAAAAGGTGTCTCTGGATGCATAACCAGGTCTATGGACATTTCACAAGTCCCACAGTAATAAACTACTTGAGCAACTGAGCTTTCAAAAAGGACAGTCAGTTCTTAGCCTGCAACTATGCTCATGTAACAGAAGTGATTTCTTTTTAATTGCTTTTCCAATTAATTGGTTTCCAAGGTTTTCCTCATTTCCTGCAAGGATAAAAAGGATTCCCTATCATACTCATGAATTTGCCCAAAATAAGAACTTCTATTTACTTCATGCAGTAAATTCACAAGAAAGGAGATGAGAAAGGATTAAAAGTTTGAGGTTTGAATCACTGGGGCAGATCTACTGAAGTCTTTTGCTGGGAGTCTTAGAGCTCAAAACAAAAATGATCCCAACACACTTTCTAGCAAGAAGTCTTTTGATCTTCCTCTCATGAAGCAGTTCAGCAGCTCCATAACAGGGCAGAGAAGACCTCTCTATTTGACTCCAAAACCCATGTAAATTTGGCTCTCCCCTTCCCAAAGGCTTCTACCCTGCCTCCAGCTTCTCTCAAATTATCAGATAAGCCAGGCTTGCCCATGCACTGATGACTAAACAGACAGATTTGCTATGTAATGGCTTTGTAACAGCTTCTTCAGATATGCTGTTCTCTCTTTTGGGGAATGGTTTCTTTTTAGAGGAGAACACAGGTTGTGCTTTGGGACTCCTGTTATAGCTGCTTGTTTTTCCTGCCCAGGAATGGAAGAGCTTTTGATGTTATCCTAAACACACATGAACTGAGGTTTGGTGTCGTAACAGAACCATTAGCCAGCCAGCCTCCACCTTTTTTTCCTTTAGGTAAGCACAGCAAAAGGCACCAAACAACTCTGAACCCTGGAACTAATACTTCATTATAACATATAATATACCTATAAATAGTGAAAATCCAGAACTACCAAGTGAAGCATTTAAAAGCTTTGCACACAAAACTCTTCCTAACTACCTATAGTCTTAGAGGGCAATTCTCTGCTTTGTACACTGGCAATTCCTAAGGCTTTCCTCAACTGAACATGTTCTTCAGAAGCCCTGTAGGACTTCTTAGAAGTCTGTCTTTCCGTCTTCTTTCATCACTTCTATGGCTCCCCTGTTCTGCAAATTCCCAAAATCTAAAGGTCTGAACAACCCCTCCCTCCCCACTCCTCACCAGAAAGCAAGAGGCAGAAAAGGGTAAGCAAGCTATCTTCTATCCTGTTTCCCACACTCCCATTCATCTGAAGCAAAAATAGACAACATTTGTACAGGTAACTGTGAATAAATCAATTTAAATACTTCTACCATCTGTCATAGTGTTTCTTGTTTCCTAAAGCAACAAATGATCTGAAAACCTGATATGAGTTGGCTCTTCTTGGAGGCCCAGAAACTGTTCATGAAAACAGAGTCGAAAGTACACTGAAGAGGTGTTAAAATGAATGTTAAGTCTCCCAAAGCAGTAAGTCTTGTACCTTCCTTTTCACAGCAATCAAAATCTCAGCTCCTAAGAAATCATTGCTTTTTGGCAGCATATATATTAGCAGGATGTGTATATTGGCCTCGTCCTTGAAGTCAGATTTCTGTTTAAGACAAAATAAAGTTACCCAGGCCCTTTGTTTTGTTCTCCAGCTTCTGCTCTGTTCATGATAAGAGACTTCTTTTAACACCACCAGATTTTCAAGAGCATTCAGCATTAACAACTCCCATTTATGCATTTAAATAAGTCACACTGGATTTGCTGGATGCTGACCCATCTCCTGCTTGCGTACCACTTCACATACTATTCACTGGACTTAAAGATGACATTGACAGACAGTGCGCTACTTGGGAGTAACACTGATTCTTAGGCACACAGGGAGAACGAGCCTGTCATGGTACAAAAATGACTTTCATAATGATACACTCTTCCTCATATCACTGAACTTAAGTGTATAAATTAGATACTTTGTACAGAATTCAATACTGAAACAAACTTCACGAGTACCCTCATTTTTCAAATACTTGCACAATTCATCCAAAGTTGTAGCAGGTCATGAAATGGACACTTGCTCTTCTCTTTCTGAACATGGGAACATGTGTTTTAATTTGATACTTTCTTGATACTAAAACACTTGGGAGTGGTCATAATGGAATGACCGAAGGGAATATGCCATGATTAAAATTGTGCAGCTTTTGCTTCCAGGCCTTTCATTAAGAAGGTAAGAATTCATATTCTTCTGAAAACTAAAGAGGAGGCATGGGCATTCCCAGTTGTTGTCATGGATACAGCTGCTGAGAAAAATGTCATTGTACCCCTGCAGATAAATGTGTGTGCCAACTGCTTGGAATACGTGTTGGCAAAATCACCACAGATGTTAAACATTCTCAACCATATTCCTCTTGAAATGTACACTAAATCAAACAAAAAAAAAAAGAAAATTAAAAAGAAAAAAAAGAAAGTTATTTTTAAACATAAAGGTTATGGCATGAAGGAAGAAAAGGCTAGGCAGTTAAAAAAAAATGTTGGCACTTTCATAGTTCATGATGTCATGGAGGAAAAAATATTATGGAACAATAGTATGAGTAAAGGATCAAGTGTCAGCCCAACTTCGAGTTATCTGGATTTTGTCAGCGTGTGTTATAACAGGATTGTTAACTACAATAACTGTATTTCTTAGGTCAATGGACAATTAAAAACCAAAACAAACAAATAAAAAAGGGCAAAACCCACACACTGGAAAACTGTTCCAAGGAAGCTCTGATCCTGATTAGACTATCTCAAAGTGTTGTCATTTTCACAAGTACTAGGGCACTTTTAATCTCTTTTTGCTTCAGCATTACCTTAACTATTTATTGGAGACACAGACCACCAAAAAAAAAAAAAAAGAAGAGGTTGAAAACATGTGAAAACATGGGACAGTTCTTCATTGGATCACAGAGTCATAGAATGGCTTGGGTTGGAAGGGACCTTAACAATTATCTAGTTCCAACCCTCTCGCCATTTTCCACATCCACTGATCTCAGCTCTTGAATGAAGTAAGGTGATTACCAGGGTGCTTCTGGAGTGTTGCTGCACATCACTTAATGGTACGTCATTGAACCATGCAGGCAGGAAAAGGCAAATACTGTTCCTACACAGAGCATGCAATGCTTCGGATTCTTCTCTCCTGGTAAACTGGTAGCACAAAATTCCCTCTCCCTCTCACATAATCTTTCAGATACCATGCTCCTAAATACACATAAAGAGAAGGGAAGGCAGGCTGCTCCTAGGACAATAATTGCCTTGCTTCTAGGGCAATCATTACTTTGAGTGTGGGAGCAAAACTCCAAGGGCTGGTAAGGATGTAGAAAGGTGAGTTTGGTGGTGAGGCACACAAAGACAAACAAGAAAAGACAAGGACTAAAAAAGTGGCCTGCAAGCAACGTAGGAGAAATCATCCCAAACTGAGGAGCTAATTCACCACTGCGCAAAGACTAAAGAAATAAGGAAGCAGAACTGAGCACCCTGTTATAAATCTCTCCTCCTAAGTATTTTGGGACAGGCATAAACAATACTATGCTGTGTTTTGCAGAGATTTGTGAGCTATCGCTAAATGAAGCACATTGGAACTGGAAGCAAGATAACTGCTTTGGCATGACGTAACACGGCAGCTAATTAGCTCCGTTAGGAACAAAGCTCAAAAGGGCTGCACTGGATTCAGAAGGCAAGCAATATATTTACAGCTACCTGGGGCACATCAACACAGTACTACTCTCCTCCAGATAGACACCTCCTTGATGTATCAGCTGAAGTTGTAAACCACGATAGAGTGAAAATAATCATCATCATTATCATTATAATCATCATCCCCACATGCAGAGTCACAGTTTCATTGGAAAAGTAGTTGTGAAGTACATGCTGTAAAAAAGAAAGCTGAGAAAATCCAATTATACCTCAAAAACATTGGCTGTTTCACCACACCTGAAAGAGAGTTCCTCTGTTTGATGAGCAGGAAGAACATAGATCCTGCCTGAACACAAATTCCTACATTGCTGCCTTCACAACAGGTCATGATGTTTATCCCAGACAAGAAAATAGCTGTTGATCAGCGTTCTGCCATATCGGATCACTATGGCCCAGTACCCTGCCATGGTGTTCATTGCAACACAGAAGTCCTTTGAAGCTATCCAGTTTAGAGAAGAAAAGTCACACGAACAGAAAACAACTTTAAACAGGTCACTCATGGCAGCCCCTCCCCATCAATGTAACCAACAGTTTGACACAGGCATGTCAAAGAGGCATTTAACATAATGACTAAGTGGTACACAATTAAACTAAAGAAAAAAATCAAAAGACATTTTAAACTAGTGTTCAATAGATTCTATAATACCTATCTCAGCTTACGAGTTGTAACTTCCTTTCTTAGGAATTAAATGCATTCTGAAGAATCCCCAAGTTCATTTGAGAGAAGAAACAAAAAAGAAAAAGAAGAGAAAAAAAATTGGCCTTTCTAGTTTGACAGATAAACTTTAAGTTCAAACCTTAAGTACAGATAATTATAGCATCACAATACACATTTCAGAACCCACATGCCTTGCAAAAGGGAAATTTCTTAATAGTTACAGAAGGCTTTCCAGTAACTTGAATCCACATTGCATCCCAGTCCTTTGATCCCACTAGTCTACTACACCTCTCCTGTTCCTGTAGCAAATGATTATGGCAATAAGTGTTTTTAAGTTAAAATAAGTTCATATCCTCCAAACACATAAAACGCCTTAGAACATCATAATGTCACACCCAAAAGATGGAAAGGTTTAGCTGGATTTTTCAGATAAGTAGTCATGTTTTATTATTTGGAGTCCAACAGCAGCAATTAAAAATATACTAAATTCATGGAAGAGACCCACCTGAAGAGAGACAAGGAAAACAAAAAAGGAGTGCCTCAGAAGCTATAAACTGCAGAAAAATAATGAAAAAATTCAGAGACTCAACAGTGCCCTCAAAGCAATATCCTCCCTTTTAAGATCCACCCACAGAATTAAGCCTGTCCCCTAAGCACATCTCATTTCCGGGATAAAAGCTGTCACAAAGCCATTACAACAGGCAATACCTGACATGGTGCTAGAGATGAAACACCCCCAGGCCATTTCTGACTAAGCCACCCCACAATATTTCTGGGCATACATGTGCATCACTCAGCAAAATCTACAGGCACTTAAACCCTGCTTCTTCTTTGCAATAAAATTTTGCAGTGTGATCTGCTTACTATGACCACAGGTGAGATGCATACTAATCACTCTGCAGAAAACATTAAAATCACATGCACTGTCACTTCTACTCCACAGGTATCCTTATTTCTCTGTGTCTTGTTCTCTGTCCAAAGCAGGAGCTTACACACGAGTGACTCAAGTACTACGTCCTTCCTTGCTGACGCATTGAACACCCTCTCCTCCACTAAGCCTTCATTTAAGCTTCTGTTGGCTGTGATGACACATGAAGGCACCCTTAGAAGCTATAACAGTCCTGTTCATTGGCGACATTATGCCCATGAAGAAGACAAAACAAAATACTTAGAAGTCACTCACTGGAAGAGACCGTCAAGCTAAGCATTCACGCTGATGCGCGTACTTCTAGGTCTCCAAGACATTGCCCAAAAAACCTGTTCTCAAGTTACTTTCTTGTTTGCAAACAATCCTCTGCCTCTGCTTTGATCTACCTTCAGCAGGAAGCTGTTCCGCGCATTACATTCCATTTCAACTGCACTGATGAAATGTGCAGACTGCCCTTTGCATCCTGCACTCTTGTACATGGAAGCTTTTACGAAGGCTAAGCATATCTATCCCCATTGTTCAAATCCCAGGATGCTGACATTTCAAATCAAACTCTCCTCTATGCAACATGTGAAAATAACAAAGATAAAAATCTCCCACCAATGCTCAGGCAGCTGCTTGACAATATGCAATGAACCTGGCACAGGTTGCCAAGAGACTGCAATGATGAGGAGCATTTATTCCTGAATACTCTCAAATGAGCTTTCACTATATATTAACTCTGAGCAGTAAAATATTCAAGACCACATTCTTGTTTCAGTTTAGAATTTATTTTTATTGACAATATATAAAAGGAGATAATTGTAACAGACATGCTATCATGTCCTTAATAGGTGAAGAAAAACATTTAAAAAATATGAGAATAAGCAACTTTCAGATAGCACATATAGAAATTCCCCCTGTAAGATCCATTCTCTAGGGTAAAAATTAAGTGCAAATTCTGTAAAATTTAGGAGGCTCTAATGAACAGAAAAACTCAGTCTGTTACAAGATACTGATAGTGATTTTCAACCTTTCCATCTAAGAATAAGGGAATTTAGCAATTAAAACAAAAGCCATCATTAAACCTTAGGTGTCAGTACATTTTTCCTTATTTATATCTATTAAAATTAATAATTTTATACACTGTGTACTACCTAGAGGACAAAAGTTTATTATACATATTCTAATACAACCTTGCATATATTCTTAGGCCTTAACTGTTGTTCAAACTTTTCAAGCAAAATTCAGTGCTGCCAACTACTTACTTTTTCTTTTCCTGTGGATACTGCATATTATTTTTGTGATACAGCTTAGTATAAATTTCTTCCTGTTTAAGTTACATTTCAGACTTCCTCAATGAAAGAAAAACATAAGTGCTTTTCCATACATGACAAAATTCAGAATTTTGTCACACATCAAGAATCAGAGGTTTAGTATCGCTTAACACCATGGGGAGGAGAGTTGGAATCAGTATTTCTCATCACCATATGCTGTGGTAAAACTGACTAGTGGTGTTAGCAACAACTGATAAAGTTTATGTGGTCCAAGGTCAAATAAGATGAAGTTTGGGCTCAAACAGGAGACATAATCTACCAACTGAGCTGCACAGTTTGAAAAGTTTTATAACCACTTCCATGATAAACAATTTACCAGAGAGAAAGCATTAGAAGTATATCCAGAACATGAGTGGCCAAGAAATCTACATTTTATCAAATCTCTCTGCCATATATTTCTTTGCTGCATTTAGATGGGTCTTTTTCTCTACCACACTCATGGCTTCTGAGTCATCTATCACCACCTGCAAGAGGTGAAGATTCACCTCCATGGCCAGACCCAGTGTTGTAAGAAGAATGGGGAACATGCTGTGCACTATCCAGGCACCAACAACTGCATCTTGATCAACTGTACATTTTTCAAACCCTAGGNAAAAAAGGAAAGAAAGAAAAAAGGTGGAGATAACTTAAGTTGCAATTTCCTTTTGTAGGACTTCCCATCTCCCGAGTACCTCATCAAATTCTAGCTTTCAAATATTAACTAAAGCAGCATACAAACAGTCTTACAGCAAATAAATCACAGCCATAGTAGAAAGACATTTCAAAAAAGAGCAATCAGTCCAGGGAGGTTTAATTTAGAGAGAGGAGAAAGACTTTAGACCTTGATAAGGCATGACATGATTCCATGGCATTGACCTGCAATCATATAGGCTTTATCTGTAATGCAAACAACAAGTTATTTAGAATGTTCCAAATTAGGTATAATAAGTGTACACTGGCACTCTACTAAATCTATAAATAGACAGCAACCACACCATTTCATTCCTGTTTCATGTTATCAGGTATGAGACAGGAGAAAAAAGGCACTTTCCTTTTTTATCACCTTTCTTAAAGTTGTACCATTGAAAAGAAGTAATTTTTTTTGTTACTTCTGAAGGTATTTTATCAGGCCTTTAAATACTGACAAATATTCCTCAGCAGACACAGGTTATCCTCAGCAGATGCATAAAAGGAAGACAGAATGCTTAATTTGAAATAAATCAGGAACCATATTCTATTGATGTCAAGACATTCAGAGAGACACAGCTCTGGGCAACTAAATGTTGCCTTGAAAACATCCCTGCTCTGTGCATGGGGGTGGGACAGATGACCTTCCAAACTACCTTCCAACCCCAATTGCTATTATGATCCTGTAACAATATTCATAAATATTTCTTTCTATAAAAAGTCCCTCTCTATAACCTCTCACACCTACACACAGTCATTTAAACTCTGGATCAGCTATAAATAACCTTGGTGTATATTTTGAAGAAAAGGTATAATCATCTGTAAAATTCAGAAGAAGCTCATATGTCTCATGCCCCAGCTATGACTTATTTTTATTTCTTTATACTCAAATAGACAAATACAAGATTACCCTGTCATTTCCAACACCTCACTGTGAGACAGCCTCTCAGGGACACAGATTTATCACAAACTCAAAGGGTAATTTGAAACAGGAGCCCTTTGTAAAACTGTTGGCAGCAGATCCCTGGCTGACGAAAGGTGGGGAAGTAGAACCTGTGATGTGAACTTCTTTTATCTCCTCCTCAATGGTGCACACAGCTACTGTATGGGAAAAAAAATAAAAAGAAAAAAGAATTTTTTTGCATTTTGTGTGTGCACACACACACGGGCACAGAATTATTGAGCTCTAATTACTGGTCTTTAAGCAAGAAGTAAGATCATCTGAAGCATACACACAACCAGAACTATGGAAAAATGCAAAGCTTAAAGAGACTGGAATTATGATTATGTATTCTTTTTAAAAAAAAAAATATTCATTGCAGTTGCATTTACCTGGCAACAGCAGGTAACATGAGATAATACACAAAAAGCACTGACGGGTCTTTAAGCATACAGCTTGACATTGCCAGCACATTTAATAGCTTGCTTTTGACAAGAGCTCGTCAGAAGTTCTGTACTTCCTAGGATCTTCAGCTCCTTTGAAATGCTGAAGAAGAAGAGCAGAGTTTTGCAATGCAGCATCAGGTGCACAGATAGAAATCCAGCAATCCTCTGAAGCCTGGAGTATTTTTTTTAATGTCTTTTATAAAATTAAAAACCAGGGCAAGGGAAAAACCTGTCATCTAGTAGATAGGATACAAGCACAGATCTTAACTTGTGCAACCTGCCCTTGAATTTTTGAAAGATTATTTGCCAGTGGATTGGGGAAGGCTGGAGACTACCAGCCTAAGCAATAAAGCGTATCAGGTACACACTTTATCTTACCTGCACATAGTCTTGAGGCACATTTTGGTCAATGTTATCTCTACAAAATGTTAACCAGTGGACTCAGTACAGGTAAAATCTTCTCTTTGCTTCCAGAAGCTTCACAGAATCATGTTTATTAGCCCAACATTCATTCATNAATTTTTAAAACCCAAAAATAAAAAAAAAAAAAAAAAAAAAAAAAAAAAAACCAAAAAAAAAACACCACCATGATGCCATCAACTGTACTTCATTAAGTTTTCTTAAATTCTAGTTTCCCCATATGAAACATTATAATGCAAACTTTTGGGTTATATGCAAAGTTTGCTTAAACAAGTTCATTCACTCAGAGGAAAGAAAATCAAGTTTGACAACATCAGATAGATGGTTCTGAAAGTTATTGCTGTTTTTGTCTGTAATGAGAAGCTGTATAAATGACAAAAATATTTTTTTACTTCCTTAAAAGTTTGGATTTAATCAGAAACATTGGTTCTTCATCTCACACCCAAGTAACACACTCATACCAGCTCCCCGTTGCAGATCTGCGTCCCCTCTGCATTTGTCCCAGGCAGAATCCACATATCATAAATTTATTGTTAATATACAATAGAAAGAATTACTGTTTACACGATGAACATCACTATATTCTTTCAGTGATGGGATCCTTGACTCACAAACCCCCTTTTGCCCTTTTTGTCTCTTTTTTCACATTAATAGATCTATGAGACTGAGGCAAATCAATGTTTGTCTAGAGAGTAACCCATGTGAAGCTCCCCAACACATCAGGCAAAAAATGACAATAGCTGAAAAATCAGCAAAAAGGATGCATTAGTTCTCAAGTCAATAGCTCCACAGTGAACCATCTGCTCCCAGAATTGATCAGTACCACTGAAGGAGGAGGCAGTAACGGGTGAAACTATTAAAAGCAGCAACCTCATATATCTGCACCCTCTCCAAGACTCCATGCCCAACAAACTTTATGGTCTTTGGCAGTTCCTCTCTTTATGGGAATTATTGGGAGAAACCTTGAAGAGGCACAGACCAAAAGGAAAAGGCATGTCACCCTTTCTCTCTCTCTTTCAAATTCCTGAAGAAACCATGACAGCAGCGGGCAGGAAAGGAGGGAGAGAACACAAAGCAAGATGTCTCTATGGGAGCATTAAAACAAACACAGAAGTATGTGCCCATCCTCACGGTCAACAGAGTGTGTGCACAGAGAGGGAAGAAGGCTCTGCCTGATGGGCAACTGGGACTGCTGGTTAGCCATGCTGATCCTTTCCAACATCCTTAGCTGAACCAGAGCAAGCCACCCTTCTCACCAGCAGGGAAGACACTGATTTCCCTCTCACTCCAGAGTATCACAGTAGCAGCAAGGACTACCAGCTGTCAAACTGAAGCCATTCAAACTCAGTTGCTAAATTTAAGCAACCACACAACAGGACATAACTGACCAGAGCAGCATGACAGTCCTTTAGATCCACTTAAATCTCTGCAGGCATGAAAAACCTCAGCAGATCTTCCCAGCATGGAACCATGCCAGAAGCGCTAAATGACACTGAGGGCACAGCCGGTTCTCCTCAGCAAGCATGTCTAGAAAGACCCTGACAAGTGGTGGACACACATCCTCCCAGCGGCTGCCCACAGAGGGGCTCCTGTTGCTTCCCACCCGGCAAATGTACAGGGAGACTTGCCACCCACAAGCTACTACTCAGTTTCAAAACCCTATTCAGGTTGCTAAGTGACAATAAAGTAGTGCGGTCTCACACAATTTGCAAACCCCAAGCGCTTAAACGCAAGGAAATGAATTGTTCAAATCATCATAAATTTCATGCTGCCCATCTAATAAACAAATAAATTCTCATCAAGTGTAAAAGCTTGCTGAATTCATTACAACAATGCTAATTGTCCCAAGAGTACAGCTCAGGTTTTTGTTAATGTGCTTTCAGTATCTAAGTGGTGAAATATTCCTAAACAGAAGTATCATTCAAACAAAAAACTTTGCTGGAAAAATAAATTATTTGCTCTTTCTTCATAACTGTGCAAAATATCAGGATAATTCCTACATGGTAAAAGTTTTGTAAGTCAAGTGTGTTCTGACTTCATGTACAAAATTTTTATGGCCTACATATAATGAGCACTTAAGCACTGGCTTAATTTTAAGAAGTAATTAATCACATGAAAGTGTACAGGACAACTGAAGTGTTCCAGTATGTGCTTAAAGGTTGAACTAGAATAAATCTCTTAATTAATTTTAAATAGCATCTAAGATAGTGGTCTTGATTTTAGCATATCAATGAAATAACATTTATTTTGAGTCAACATTAAGCTTGTTTGCTGCAGTAAATGCATTGTTTACATCAGAAAGAATGAAGTTTCTTTTTATTATGATATGGGCATAATTTACTTGTACACCCAAGCCAGGCTTCTTCTTTTTTTTTTTTTTTTTCCCATTGCTAGCAAATTGAGAGTCATGGCTTGAACTTAGTATAATAGAGGTATGGTTACCACACTGTTATTTAGTAGCCTGTTCTTAGGTTTTTAAAAGAAGATTTTGGAAAACTCAACTGACTTTTTGAGGCCGGAGAGGAAAGGATAAAACAGTAATGTAAGAAGGTGGCAAATACAAAGGTGAAAGAAACTTATCTCTCTTAATAAAAGGCAAAGTCCAGATACCAAAGTATCAAACCAGAAAAAAACAAAAGCACAAAGCTAGCCATTCTGTCAATAACTTTATAACATCACTTCCTCCTACTTTACAAATAACTACAAAAAAGTCTCAAAAACTTAATGGCCAACCACAACAAAATACTGGCCTTGTGGTTGTTTTGCAAGTAAGCTACTGAAGTACTCTCACAAGACATGAAACTATGTCTTAATTATCCCTATCAGAGGAAAACAACCAAAGGAGTATGACTACAGAGCATTCTTTTATACCCAAAACTTCATATTCTGAGCTTCATTGAATCCACACATTACCTTCTTGCTGTGATACAATTTTGAGGTCTCCAAAGTATATGTTCTATAGATTCCTTATCAGAAACACGGTTTGTCAGAGTTCAAAGAAAATGTGAGGAACATTGCTTTAAAAATAAATATATATTTAGCCTTTTGGAGCATTCCAAAGCAAGAGCATTGGTCTAAACTGACTTTTATTGAGTTAAGCTAGTGAAGACAATTTCAATACTTCTCTCCAAATACAGGATTTGTGATAGCCAGACAGACTATTCTTTTAATCACTACTTCAAAGACAAAACCACTGTAATTGTAGGTATTCTGCTTTAGATATCCAAACTAATTTGGCTAGTCCAGATAGTCATCCAGTAGTCATACAGCAGTCATACAACAGTCTCGCACCCTGCATTCTGACCTAACTTTTGGAAAAAATTCAAAATGTTTGTAAATTATCTATATAGCCTTACAAGGATAAAGACCCGGCTATAGAATAGTCCTTTCTTAAGCTCTGGCATGGCTGCTATGTGTCTCTGGGACTGTGCACATGAAGTTCACAAGATAAGGCATCTCAGAAAGGGATTCCCATTTGTCATTTATTCTTGAATTAGTCTCTTCTTGTGCTTCTTAAAAAACAGGAATTCTCTCTAAAGGACACAAGAAATTCAATGTGTTTCACCTGATCTTTTTTGTCAGAAAAGCATTCTCTAGCTCCTTGGAACAAAACACAAAACAATCGAAATCTTATATTAAAGATGAGAGTGTGATTATCTTGTTGTTTTTTCACATTCACAGCTTACCAGCTAGCTGGGGGAGGGGAAAAAGAAATAAAGTGTAATTCATGTTATCTTACAGTACAAAATAGCATTAACAACTTGAAAGATTCCAGAAAGGAAAAAAATTAAAAACCTCAGAAGCAATATTCTTTGAAGACCTGCTTGCAAATACCTACTGAAAAATGTTACAAGCGCCTCCTTTCTGGTACTTAGCAATTTAAGCTTTGCCAATACATGCATCACTAAAATGCCTTAGGAGATTTCATTTCAGTTTTATACAAACACGTGTCAGAATTTGGAGTGGTAATGACCACTGTGCCTTAAATAGTGTAACTCTTTCCATTCTAACCCTGCTTACTTCTACATAGTGTGTTCAGTAATTTTTAACTTCCCGAAACTATCATGTCTTGGGCTGAAATTTTCCATTAATGTATTCTTTTTTGAAAGCTTATGTAGAGATGCAGCAATTACAAGAAGCAACAAATATTGCATGCCATTACATGCTGTTTTTACTGGTTTGCTTTGTCCAGGCATATTCTCGAACTGAATAGTATATATTGGTATACAAAGACTAATATATTGCCCTGTGCATAAGTACGCATTTCTACATGTATCAGAACATACATTAATGAACTGATTCTGAATATCTCACTTTAAAAATAGATTAAAGTCCACAGGATGTGGGGAGGGAAACAAATTCGTCAGATTTTACAACAGTTGTGAAAAAAATAAAAAGCTGGTGAAATATTTTACTAAGGATGTATATACAGTACAACTAATTTAATTGCAGACTTAAAATTATGGAAAATATGCACACTGAAGACAGATATCCTGCAGCACCCTTCAGTCCTTTCTGTGAATACTACCAGGTGCCAAGAACTTGAGGATGATTGCTATGCACTTGGTCGCTTTAGTTCTGCCCCGTGCTGTGTTAACACAATGAAGTTTAGTGACACTATTCATATTGCCACAGTTGCAGAATAAATTACAAATTACAATGCATTTTGAAGCTGTGCAGATGCACACAATCCTAATGCATATAAAGGATCCCCACTGAGGTAAACCTTGGTCTCATGGCATTTTCCTGAGAACTTCTGGTGCATTAAAAAAAAAAAAAAAAAAAAAAAAAAGAGAAAGGAAGCAACCACTACTTAGTTGAGTAAATTGGGAACCATCAAAACTGGGCCATGCAGATTATAATGCAGAGAATGATGCTCATGCAGTCTAATGCTGGTATCACCCACAGGACTTCACATTTAGGTGAATTAACAAGCTATGTTAATCTGAGAGAAATGTATACCAGAAACAAACAGGAAGTGACTACTGGGACTTGGCACTGTCAAATGTCACCATATGGAAAAGGTTAGAAACTTTTTGAAGGCTCAGTTTCTAAATGGCTGGTGTTATCCGCTAAGGCAAATAAAATCACAGTGGGGAATTAAATTAATTTACATTTATTACTCCATAATGATTTAGGATCTCTAAAAAAATACACTAAGGCCTCAGACAAGAAAATTCTAGTAACAACGCTTGCCATTTAACTGAACAACACCATATTATCTCCACTAATTTTAACACACTCACGTTTCTGAACATCTCCCATGTTACAGAAATTTCATTACTAACAAAAACCACTGGGGGTAAAGAGAAGAAGAAAGCATTCTCCCACATACCTTACAAGTGTATTTATCTTGCTCAATACACCACATTTTCTTGCATTTCCTGATTTATACTTTCTACTCCAGAATGTCAGCTTCATCCAAAAATAGACACAGGCCAAATACCAAATGCAGATTTGAGCGCACAACACATATCCAGCAGAGCTTTTGCATTAAGTGGACATGAACCCGTTAAAGTAGAAGGCCAGGTCAGTGATAAAAGTGCTATTCTTCATATCCACTTTTTAGCACAGTACTCAAGACAAGAGTAGGAACTGTAACTATGCTCATCTGACAACTCTACGTCCAAGTATCCAGGGACTATTTCACTTATTAATCTCATGCCCATCCTCAAGGTGAGTAGAATTTAAAAAGCAAAAGTGTCAGCTCTAATTTGAGCCTTCCCTTCTCAACATGCTCCAGCTATAAAGAACTGAAGCAAGGCCTTTTTTTTAAGGAATCTACTTTGCACTAGTGATTAACTTTAAAGAAACTAGAAGCCAGCTGATGACAGGCAGTTTTCAGGCCGCAGCCCCAGGAACTGAAGTCATCTGTTTAAGGAAGGCACTGATGCTGTCTTAACCAGCATCTTTAAAAGTGAAGGAGCCAAGTTTAACACAGATGAATGGAGAACTTTCCATGACTTCAATATCCAATATAACCCTGTTTGTACATCATCATATATACTGCTTCAAAACTGTCTGACTACAGCTTTCCAAAGTTCTCATAAAACCGAAATGTATATTCTTAAATTGTTTTTCACTGAGACACTTTTTGTGTACTGAATATTCAGGTCCCCCAGAATGGGGGGAAATGGTGAGTAGGTGTGACCAAACTAAGAATTGTTTCAATGCTCTCTATTAGGGATTTTGGCTCAAAACTGCTCAAACTTCACAGGGTACCTGTCACCTATCTATTCCCTTGCATTTCCTTTAGGGAATACATACAAATTCCACAGATGCAATAACTTCCAGGATGAGGTTTAAAGATGCTATCTTTAATCTCACAAAATCAGTTTTGGTCCTAAGTCCCCTAAAGACATCTACTAATACAGTGTCATTCTATAACCAAGCATGGGCTTGGGCAAACAGTTCCTAGAGACAAACATAATGTTAGTCCTTTGCACCACAACTTGTTCTCTCCTCCTCAAGTTTGCAGACACCAAAACATGTTGATCTTCAAGTTTTCTGTTTGGGGTAATTGACACAAATTCTCTTAAAATACTCTAAAAATGTATGGAACTGATACGCATAAACTAAAAATGCACCCATAACAGAAGTTACAATGATGTCCGGCCTTATCACCCATCTGTTTCTCTTAGCAATTGACTGTGAATGTAGTTCCACTGAAATCAAGTGAGCAGTCTGCAGAGAAAGTTGCTATTCACTGTGGGCAAGCTACTAGAAAACTGGACAATAGTCTTCCAAACAGAACTGTGAGCATATGATTAACCTATCACAAACAAGCAATAAACTATGGTATAATTACATCTGCCAATATAGTATTCTTGCTTTTCATTTTCTCATTCTGTTTTTGATCCCTTGCCCTCAGTCAAATAATTTGTTTCATTTAGGAAGAAGAGAGGAAAGTTTAAAAACTCCCTTTGATCACTACAGATGTTAGAAATCTTTAGTCTTATGTTTGGGCTCGTAAAAGAGATTTTCTCTTGTACATATATTTGCTAAATCCCATTATACACACGTTAAAAAAAATCCACTCCTGAGCGATTCTGTCTGCAAAGTATCACCATATGGTAGCTTTCACAAATGATGAACTGTACCAAAACATCTAAAAATAACATCTTCCTAAAGTAAAACAAAAATAATTACCAGTAGAGACTTTCGGGTATAGTTCCGAGCTAAAGAATCAATATGTTGCTGAAATGCCTCAAGTAAGTAAATAAGCAACCTCTGGAGAAGAATAGCACAGCCTTAAATGGCCCACAAGCATCAATGATAAATGCAATATACATGTTTTATGTTTTTTCAAAAGTCTATTCTTAGATGTAAGACAAACCTAATCCATCTAATTAAAACCTTAGCTTACAAACACATCCACCGAGTAAGTGAAGCTTAACAAATCTAATTTGAATGAAAGGGACTAGCTGAGTAAAAGAGCAGCTCCCTGACGTCCCTTGCTCTAGTGGTTTCATGTAACCACTGATCACCAACTACTACAACAGCAAACATACAACACTCTTAAACTAAATGGGAGTTGTCTGTCTCAATATAGCTACTTTTAAATAATATATCATGAGTTATAAAATAAAGTGCTACTGAATTATTTAAAATGAGTCTCATCTTTAACAATGATATATCGCTTTTAATTAAATGGAAACACGTTTCTATTTTGAGGTGCATTGTAAATTGCAACCAGTAAAGCAACACTTTATGACTCAAATTATGTCAGCAGACAGTTTTTCCTATATACATCTGATTCACAGAAATAGAATGAGATGCAAACTAAAATAAGCAAAAGCATCACTTATAGAGTTGTCCTAGATGTTCAGGCGATCCCAGCTCTGCATTCACTCACAGCCCTCAGACACAGACACCAATCTGCAACAGTTGGGCTGGGATCTCAAACTCACAAACCTCTGTCGATAACATTCATAATCTGCATGTTTTCCTTATGCAAGTATCAACCTCTCAGAGCAAACCCTCAAATCCACTTAACACCACTACAGTTAATATAGGCATCATGTTCTGTCACTTAAAACATTCTGAAGACCACCACACAGAAAAAGTATGCTAAAGCTGAAAGTTTCTGTAGGACGTTTCCAACACGATGCAACAGTTGCATACTGTCTACTAGTGATATTTCAGCCAGGCCTAAAATGTGCAAATGCAAAATTAACATTTAGCAGTAATACAGAATGACAATACAAAAAGTTTAGAAAGGAGGTTTCAGGGAAAAACTGCTTTCCACCTCACATAATGGAATAATGCTACTGTTTCACTACCGTGCTTCCTGTTCAGAGGTACGTAGTGGTACCTTTTGTACATAGTGCATGAAGCAAAAGCTCAAGGGAAGAACAGCACCTATCCAACAGGACTCCACAAACTAACTTTAATGGGTGCTCTGTAAAGGAAACAATGCCACATGACCTAGTGTGCAGAAATTAAACTGTAAATTTGATCTGTCTGGGCCTGTATGGAGTCACTTTGCCCCTCAAACCAGATACTTCCAGCAAAAACCCTGAGCTTGATGTCACTGCATCCGTAAGTTCTCCCACACAGGGTTTTGTGCAGACCTCATCACTGACTGCGGACCATGCTTTGGAGGAAGTCATGGGTTCCTTCTACAGAGAAAGTAAGAGCATTGGTCTAAACTGACTTTTATTGAGTTAAGCTAGTGAAGACAATTTCAATACTTCTCTCCAAATACAGGATTTGTGATAGCCAGACAGACTATTCTTTTAATCACTACTTCAAATAAAAACCCACTGTAATTCTAGGTATTCTACTTTAGATATCCAAACTCATTGCTTTTATGCTTTCAAATGCATGGTTGTTGANCAGCCCACCCGCGCCGTGGGGCGGCAGGGCGGGATCCCCGCGGCAGCGGTGCCCTCCGCCGAGGAAGAGGAGCCGGAGGGAAGGAGGGAGGGAGGGAAGGAGGGAGGGAGGGAGGCAGCCCGCGGCTTCCCCCACACCCAGGACGCCCGGCAGGGCAGGGCAGCTGCCGGTCNGCAGACCTCATCACTGACTGCGGACCATGCTTTGGAGGAAGTCATGGGTTCCTTCTACAGAGAAAGTAAGAGCATTGGTCTAAACTGACTTTTATTGAGTTAAGCTAGTGAAGACAATTTCAATACTTCTCTCCAAATACAGGATTTGTGATAGCCAGACAGACTATTCTTTTAATCACTACTTCAAATAAAAACCCACTGTAATTCTAGGTATTCTACTTTAGATATCCAAACTCATTGCTTTTATGCTTTCAAATGCATGGTTGTTGATTTTACAGGGGGAAAAAAAAAAAAGTGATATAAATACATCATCCACAAAGAAAAGTTAATTCCACTGGGACAACTTCGGCAGTACGAGACAGCCAAAAAACTGCATTAAGCTGAAATTTTGACAGCTGCTTTACGTATCCATCCCTATGAGCGAGGATGTATAGAAGTTTACTCCTCTTTCCGCGAGGTGCCTTTCAGACTGGGAGCCGCGTCTCCCTCCTTCGCGGCGCTCCCGCTCCCGAACGGGAGCCCGC